>BLSH010029916.1:1451644-1465946 GCA_018402905.1 Glandirana rugosa
TATGTCTCCTTGAAAAAACACTTCGGGCCATGATGGAAGAGGATGTGGCACAGGAGGATGAGGAGGAGGAGGAGGAAGAGGGGTCATTTCCACTGTTATCAGGCCAGTCATTCACAAGTGGCTCGGAGGGTGGGTTCCTACACCAGCATAGGCCAGGTCAAAAATATTCAAGCCAGGGCACAGTTCTGGAGGACGAGGAGGACGAGGAAGATGAGGAGGAGGAGGAGGAATTGCACAAAACTGTGCTCTCCTCAAATGATAGTGAGGATCAGGAGATAGGGTTTGATATGTCAGCTGATGATCTGCTAATGGGAAATAAAAGGTGTGCCAGACCTCTCATTACTAAGCATAGGAAAAGGCATCATGATAGAGAGGATATGGCAGATGGGGAGGTGCATTATCGCAACCACAGAGATGTTAAATTTGAAGAAGTTCGGGAGTTTACACAAACTGAACTCCATGAGCTGGCTAAACAATGCAAAAAAAGATCTGGGGAGCCCCTATTGAGTTGGCTTCTATGTTTGTGGGATGAAGGGGTGGACAGTGTTGTTTGGTCAGGTAAGAAAGCAATGGCTATGGCAGTGTTAACCCATGATCCACAATTGCTTCAGGAAATGTGAAAAGCCCAAGAGTTTAGTGTGAATTTTTCACTGTTAGACCTCGTGAGAGATGGAATAGTCCGAGTATACGCTAGTCCTACTGACCTGGAAAATACCTACTCTTGGACATCAATAGGAGAGGGTATCTCCAGGTTACGTGAGATGGGTTGTATAACCGGTTTAAAGACGTTTCCAGAATGGATGGGTCCAGATGCTCTGCATGCTAAGCTAATGAAGTGTGTGCCATTTAATCTCAGGGCTCCTTTACTGTCTTTGCTGGTAGGCCTGGCATTAAACAGCAATATTCATAAAGCCACTACCCTCTTAAGCCAGTTGGGGGAGCTTGAGGAGACTAAAACAAAACCTGTCAGGACAGTAGATAAGGTCAAGGCCAGACAGGAAGAATACAAGCAGAAAAGAACAGAGAATAAAGGGAATGGGGTACCCAAATCCCTTTATCCTGGGGAGGAGTTAGAGAGACTCAGAAAAGGGGATTGGAAGGTTTCTTATCCTTTATGAAGGGAAGGTGGGTTTCCTGTAATAGCAGTAAGAGCAGTGACTGCAGGAGACCGACACCCATATGCACCTATCACTATATGGTGGGGGAAGTCATATTCTCCTACACATCTGATGGCTTTACTTGATACTGGAGCTGAAGTTACACTTTTGCAAGGAAATCCTTCCCGTCACAAAGGAGAATTGATTTATGTAGAAGGTTTGGGAGGGCAAACCACACCAGCAGTTAGGACACAGAAATTGGCTATTGGCAAGGGACTAGGATTTTGGACAAATGTTTTGCTATCAGAGTTACCTGAAAATATTCTTGGGATGGATGTACTTCAAGGTCAATCTCTTCAGACTGAATGGGGCACATTCACATTCGGGTATCCTGATAAAGCGTATCTGGTTAGAAAGGTGAAAGCTGTGGTCAGAGGTCATGCGAAATAGACCCCTGTCTACATTCCTCCACCAGAGAAGCAGGTCTGTCTCAAGCAGTACAGACTTCCTGGAGGGCACAAAGAAATTGGGGATACTATTCAAGAGCTGTTAGGAATCATGCACACAGGACGTTTTTTTGACTGTTTTTTAGCAGCTGTTTTAAGCTGCAGACGTTTTTTTTCTACAGTCAATAAACCCTCCATCATGTTATCCGTCATGCACACATAGGCTGTTATCAACTGTTTTTAGCAGTGACGTTTCTGAGTTGTAAAAAACCCAAGACCTGAGGGTTTTTTTGGACATTTCTCAGCTGTAAAAATGTTCAAACGCTTAAAAACATCCAAAAAAGCCCAAAAATGCTCAAAGACGTCAATCCTAAAAATTTTTGGATGTTTTAGATCAATTGGAAAAAAAAAAAACACTGGCCCTTTAATAACGCTAAAAAAAAAGCGAAAAACCGGTGGTAATATAACGCTGGTAAAAGCTGAAAACATTCCTGATAAGCTACTGACATTTTTTGGCTGTTTTTTTAAAGTCATGTGTGCATGAAGCCTTAAGAGTAGGGATCCTTAGACCTGCTGTAAATCCTTTCTCTTCTCCCATGTTCCTAGTAAAGAAACCTGATGGGACATATAGAATGACTGTGGATTACAGTGGTCTAAACAAAGTGGCACCTCCATTGAAGTCAGCTGTACCGGATATGATCTCAATTGTTGAAAAAATTGCTCAAGAGGCAGGAGAATATCATGCTGTGATAGATTTGGCTAAAGCTTAATTTTCGATTTTGATAGACCCAGGTCAGGACCAGTTTTCCTTTGTTCGGGATGGCCTCCAGGACAGTTTCACTGTCCTTCCGCAAGGCTATATTCATTCTCCAACAATTTGTCATGGACTGATTGCGCGAGATATAAGTACGCTGAATTTGAAAGTCGCTGTGTTTCACTACATTGATGACATCATGATCTCTGGAGCAAAAGAAGATGTAACTGAAGCACTGCAACTGCTGATACAGTACATGGAGAACAGAGGGTGGGCTAGAAACAGAGACAAAGTCCAAGGACCTGCCACAGAGGGGAAATTCCTAGGAATGATGTGGACTGGGCCGAAAATTCCAGAGACAGTTGTGCAAACTATCCAGGCGCTGTCGCCACCTACTACCAAAAAGGAGGCACAGAAGTTCATTGGAGTTGTGGGATTCTGGAGATCATTCATCCCACATCTTGGACTGATTCTGTCCCTAGAGAAGTACCTGTTTGGGGCCTACACTGCACTTCAACATGTAGAGACCATTACAGGAAAGGACACAGTCACCATCCATACTGCATTGCCAATAGTAGGATGGGTGAGAGATAATGGACTGACCACTAGGGCAGCTGTGGCCCAGAACCAGACACTGATG
Organism: Glandirana rugosa; assembly: GCA_018402905.1. NCBI lineage: Eukaryota > Metazoa > Chordata > Amphibia > Anura > Ranidae > Glandirana > Glandirana rugosa. The sequence goes on from BLSH010029916.1 coordinate 1,454,582, forward strand.
AAATGAAAGTGGTACCTTCAAGAAAGTGGGGGCATTGCAGCTGCGGATGTCAGAGACATTTCAAAGCAGTTGGCAGGGCTTGTTACTTTTACCAGCACCCAGCCATAAAATAAATTCCTGTGCTGCAGCCATCATCCATTCAAGAGGCACCACCCTTTGAGTCTGTCAGAAGATTTGACTCGGCATGGTTCACTGATGGTTCAGCCATAGTCACCTAATCTGGACGTAAATGGACAGCAGCAGCCCAAACCCAAGTACCGACACAGTCCTGCAGGAGACCGGTATTGGAGGGTCCAGTCAGTATGCAGAGTTGAAAGCTGTAGTGATGACTCTTCAGGAGGATCCTTCTTCCCATGTCACTATCTACACTGACAGATGGGCGGTTTTTAAAGGACTGACAACTTGGATGCCCATGTGGAAGTCGAATGATTGGATGATTCATGGAAAGGTGGTGTGGGGAGGCAAGGAAGTCTGGGACTACACCTGGAAGGAAGCTTACTCCCGCACCATAAAAGTGGGGCATGTTGATGCACATATGCCCCTAGTACCAGACTTTGAGAACTATAACAGAGTGGCAGATGAAATTGCCAAAGTGAGAGCAGTTGTGCCAATTGATCCTATCTTGATGAACTTGGCCAACTGTCCCACAAGCAATCTGGACATTTGGGACAGAAAGCAACATATGAATGGGCACAGCAGATAGGATTGCCTATATCCATGGACATGATAAAGACTGTAATAGGGAACTGTACAGTGTGTGGAGAAGTGCAACAATGGCCATTACAAAAGTACTCCACTGGGTCGATTTAAGAGGGGAGAGAGGCCTGAAGAGATCTGGCAGATTGACTTCATTGGTCCCCTGCCCTGGGGAAATAATGGACTGAGATATTGGTGCACTGCAGTGGACACCTGTTCAGGACTTTCACTTGTTCATCCTTGCAAATGTGCAGATCAAGCCGCAACGCTTCAACTGCTCCAGAAACTTGTCGTTGCTTATGGTTGTCCCAAACAAGCCCAAAGTGATAACGGCTCACACTTCACTGGATCAACAGTACAGCAATGGGCCAAAGACTCTGGAGTGTACTGGTTGTGCCATATCCCATACCATCCACAGGCAGCTGGTTTGATTGAAAGATACAATGGGCTATTGAAGGACCAGATACGCAAGCTTACACTCACACATACACTAAGGAGGTGGGATCGGGTCCTCACACAGGCAGTCGTATTGGTAAATTCTAGGTCAATAGCCAAAAGAACACCATATGAGAGAATGTTAGGGGCTGAGTTGCAGATTCCACAGAGTGCAGAGTTCAGTATTTACATAAGGTTCCTGAAAGAACAGGGCTTAACAGGTACCATGTGACTGCTTCTCATAACATAGAAACCAAGAGTGACATATCTGAAGCTAAAGCCTATCTAGGAATGAGAGGGAATCTGGCAGGAAGGTTTGAAGTTATATTTGCATTGGCAGGTGAGCTTCAGGATAGTGGCTGGGACTCTGATCGGTTAGTGGCAAGAGTGGAAAGTGAGGCTGTATAACATCAAACCTTCCAAAACAAACAGCAGTGATCTTCTGGGAAATATCAGTATGTTTCCTCTCCTCCCTATTGATGTTATTTGGGAGGGTCATAAGTGGATACAGGCAGGTGGCAAAGTGTTGTTCAGAGATCCAGGCAAGAAGCCAGTTAGAGGAGAGATTGTAGCTGAAGGGCCGGGGTCTACCGTATATGCATTATTAGAAGGAACAGATAATCCGCTTTGTTTCCCACTCCACAGGCTGTCTCCGATTTGATCCATATGAAGACCAGAGAAAAGTGGTTTCATGATAGACAGAATGATGGAAGACCGCAAGAGCTGTGGAGAGCAAGGCCTTTGATGTATTACAAGCCTGGACTTGTTTCTAAAGAACTTTAGAATGGATGTTCTAATGAACTTTTAGCCAAAGACTGAAACACCTTCTCAGTGACAGAAATATGGGAGGGGTTGCATTCAAGAAAAATGAATGTTTAGTATGAGTTATTAGTCTATGTGGAGTCTGAGAGGAAAAATTAAGGGCGGAATGTATTGTGTTTGATATAAAATATGATTTCTCCTATAAGACGCATAAAATAATTTAGGTTACTGCAGGTTTGTTTGAAGATGCTTCTCAAATGAATGCCTTGGTAACACATGCTGTCCTGAAACAATGGGACAGTTGGCAGTTGACAGTTTGACACTTGTCTCTATAGATACTGTAAACAATTATATATTTGTGATAGCAGAGTACCATCTTGCGGTAGAATTTGGGAAAGCATCTCTCATAGACATGCATTCAGATATGTTTTCTGTTAGTCGGTCATTAAGGTACACAAACTGAGCTATATAAATGTTGCCAGGCATAAGCTCAGCTCAGCTCACTCATCCTGCATTAAGACTGAAAGACTCATCTGTAAAGCCAAGAAGAAAGGTGCCTGGTCTGCAGAAGAATCATTGTCAACGGAGATTGCGAACACAGTAATTGAAGCTAAGTAACATTTAAGTGTATTTCTACTGTTACAGACTATAGTTTGTTTGCTAGGTTGTTCATTTGCTATAGAGATCTGTCAGTCTTGATTTGTATTCCTAATATTGTAATAGTTTTGTATGTACAGCATTTTTGTTCAGTAAAAGCTCCTTTATACAATGCACAGGTCTGAGCTTCCCTGCTTATACCGCAAAGTAACCTTGCTAGCTAGACAAAAGCGAAACAACTGTGTACATGTTTTCTGGAAGGGGTTAAACGCTTGCAGTGGCAGCAGGATCAAAAATCATATGTGATTGGAGTCCGTGTAGCTCTGGCTGCCGAAATAAAGCTGATCAATGTACACCACTTTCCCTTTCCTGGACCACAATCCTCTGTCCCTCCTTCCTCCAGAACAGTCCCTATCCCAGACAATTCTCTGTTGCTCTTTTTCTCCAAAATTGTTAATTTCCTGGATTATAGCCCTGCATCACTCCTTCTTCTAAAATCTTTCCTTTCCTAAACCACAATCCTTACTTTGTCTTCAATTATTCCTTTCCTGGACCATATTCATCTTGACCCAATTTTGTATAGAATAGATATTAGTGGAGTTAAATGTCCTGTGTTGTTTGCTTGCCTTACCTTGTAATGATAAGCTTAGTTTGTAGTGTAATGGCTGATTCCCCTATGTTCATGTATTAATTCATCTTTCTTGTCACTATCTGCTAAAAGGGCACACAATTTCTTGTTCCAGGTCACACAGCATCCAGGCCATGCTGCACTGTTTTCTCTGCGTTGCATCACAAATGTGGAACTGCTAACGTGATGAAACAAATCTCTTCTAGCACACGGGAGCTCTCTGTTACTTTGTCTGTTTGTGTCTGTTTCACATCTAATTACTGTGTAGATCACACAAGCACTAGACTGAGAGACCCAGGGATTGTGGGATATGTCATTCTTTGACTACAGACAGAGGTCATGCTCTAACCTGTTCAGTGCCATGCCGCATGCCTCATTTTTGAACACAAAGAGAAACTTTTGACACAAGAATGTGAAAATTTACTCTACTATAGGCTGTGCATTCAGGTCAACAAATTACACCACAAAGCTAGCTAAATGATCAATGCACATCTTATTCAGGTGAAAAACACAAGGTGAAGGTACAAAGGTTTGTAATGCCTTTAAAACCAAAACTGCCCATTTTTTGGACCACAACCCTCTTTCTTATTTAACTATCAATCTCTTAAAGCACATTCATCTGACCCTCTTTCCTCCAAATCTGGCCCTTTCCTTCAAATGTTCCCCTTCCACAACATTCCATTATAGGTTTAGTCTCCCAGTCCGTCCCGTTTCCTTTGTAAGCCATTGTTGTTGTGTTTTTCTCCCAGCCCCAGCTATCAAGTGATTATCCATGTATGAGTGTTTTTATAACGCTGCTTTTATGGTGTTGTTTTTATTTGATTACGAATGTACATATTTTTTATTGTTTTTTAATATGATTCCTCTGTATATATCCAATAGTGATCGCACCATATAGATTGTATCCTGGGCTCTACTCGCTATTTAGCATTCCCCATTTCCGCCCCTCAGAGTATAAATCTCTCATCCATTCAGTCCTGTCGTATCCTTTCCTGAAGAAGGGGCGCGGCTATCATGTCATCATAGGCGTCACGACCACGAAACGCGTCGCACAGCATAGACGTCATCCTCCCACGCCTGGTAATCGCTGCGTGTCAAGCCTCGCTTTGAGTTTTCTGGCCGACTCTTCCATCTCTTGGAGCGGCTTGCTTCCGTGACCACCAGCGCCACAGCTTTGCCTTACCCTGGGATGGATTCAGATTTCTTCCATGCACTGGATGGATATTCTACATGTGCCTTCCCCACCTTCATCCTGTGAGTGTTTATTAGCTATTGGCCTAATAAAAATTGCTTCCATATTACACTTAGAGGCGCCTCTCCTTTTGTTCTTTCTCTCACAGCGTCTGGAGCTTGGTTCGGCTCCCTCTGGTGGCTGCCTAACAGTGCTTATGGGCACTTTGGACTTTATATTTACAATGTCTCAATCATTTATTAATTTTTAATTCAACATCCCAGATTGATGCTTTTTAGCCTATATATTAGTTTGAGTGATTACCGTACACTAGTAAGTTTTTGATTTGTTATTGTATTCTCCATTAATTTAGTCCCACCTGGTGACCTTGAGTGTTGTGGGCTGTGCGTATACACTTGCTGTCCATTATATTGCAGCTTACCAAGTTTTAGATGTGATGACTGCATTCATTTTATTTTTACAAAAATATAAATAATTTTTCCTGTGGACCCAGCTATCAGCGTGCTGTCATCCCTAATTGAATCGAATACAAAGGATACCCTCAAGGTGGGATTTTTTGGAGGCACAAAGCAAGTAATAAGCAATGATTATAAAATAGAAATTTTTATTTATACAAAAATATTTTAGTGTTTTAAAAGAGGAAGAGGAAACATCATGAACAAATGTGTGTTCATATTAGACATCAACATATATGATATAAGGTGCTAGTGACCTTCATCAGAGGTAATAGCTTGTACATAATAGGTCAATATGATTCTGAAAAATAAAAAGAGGAAGATGTGAGATTTCAACCTGCTTATACCACTGGCAACCATAGGCTTTATGTGTATTCGACTGCCACATTACCTACCATAGTATAAGTGTCCATATGATAAGGTGCGATTAAAAACTAGTTTTGAGATAAAATGCTGCTCCAGAAAAAAACGCAAGCCCCATGGCCAGGCCGCACTGTATCCCCCACAAGAACTCCCGGTACCACCCTAGGGGGGAGGGGCGACGCACAGGCGCATGTGACCTAAATATGAGAATTATAATTTTAAGGTGTATAAGGTACATACAAACTAAACCAATGGCAAAGTTTTAGGTTGCTTAAATGAAGTCTCAAATACCTGAAACTAATTCAAGGTGCGTGATGACTGGCGTGCATAGATATGGCGATAGGATCAGACTATGCATTGCTCAGCTATGTAAAGGCAAAGCAGGCCAAGCAGTATACTATAATAATGTAAGATGACAGAGTAAGGGTAAGTATATAATCAAGAGATTAAATATATTTCATATATACATTGGGAAGGATATTGCCAAGGAAAGCCCAAAGGAGTATTGTTACCTACCAGTGAGCTGCATAAGGAACAGCCGCATACAGGAAGTGGAACAATTCACATTCCTTCGGGTCTTAGGTGTCCTCAGCTAGTGAAACACGAGATAGAATGCAGTTGTAAGTGCAAAGTTCTTCCCTAAGTGTAAACCAGAATAGGGTATAAGGGGCAGCCGCCTGTTACCTTAGCCAGACAAAGGAGAGACCAACGTCTGACCCATGCCTTCCACTCGTAACCTCGTGCATGCCAGTAAGATCACCAAGCACCAGAGGGGTTTAAGAGGCTGAGCGGTCAGCGCTTAATTAGCCGGGAAGAGTGTGGCCCTGCCTATGGCCCGCCCCCTCCCTCACTCCTGGGCGCCTCCATCACGGAGCTCCCAACCAAGTGGCGGGGGGCGTCAAACTCTGGATCGGAAGTGACGCCGCCTGTCACGCGGTTGCCAATGCACGTTCCCTTTCCTGGAATGCAAACAGGAAGTGGGTGGTTTCTGGATGAGCCCAGACCTAACACTCACTAGGTAGAAAGAATCCTGATGCTGGGGACCAAGCGGTCCACAGCGATGCCCCAAAGCAGCACCAAAGCTCCACAAAGAGGGAGGGGTAGCCACCCTAGCCAATGCGGCTGGTGGCTTGGGTGCGCCGGGTGGGATGGCAGGACAGGGGACCTGCGGAAGGAGAGGGGCAACAAATTGCATTCATATATACCAAAATAATAGCACCATCCATATAGAGAAGACAGAATCTAGTGAGAGTTCAGTCTTAATATTATAGAAAAAATTACACAAAGGAAAAGTGACGGATATTGGAGGTATCGAAATACATGCCCCCATTTTATGTTAGCTAAAAAAACTGTATGGGACACCAGTTGAGTGCTTGCAGCAAATCATCTCACCTCTAACACACACTATATGTCGATTTCTTATTAATAGGGCAAAAAAACATATCACAGACAGATGTTGCACAAAGATCAAAACCTGAAAAATGGGGAGGAGAGAGACGGAGGGGAGACCAAAAGTCAAAAGTTGAAATAAGGAGAAGAAATTGGCAAGGTGTGAGTTATCAGAGCCCAAAAGAGAACTCCCTAATTGTCTGTTTGCAATTGCCTAGACATATTTATTTTGCGTGCGCTGTGGGGCCGGACTTGTTGTCCCTATTCCCTTCCCTTTTCTCCTATCCCCCACTTTACCCTCTCAGTTCTTACTAAGGTATACCTACCTCACCTTTCGCCCTCTCTTTCACTTTTCCTTTTTTCCTTTAATTCCTTATTCTTTCTTCTTCCCCTTTCTGTTCTTCTTTTTACTCGCTCTCAACTGTCATATGTTCATGTTTAATGTCTTACGAAACAGTTCTGAATAACAGCATATCAGGCTTTTGGAACGCATACTGAACTGTAGTATTGATCTACTCCCTCATGTTCGGCTGAATGTTTTCTAAGTAAAGTTGGTCCTAGGACCACCTATTGCAAGTCAGTGTTGACCGATCATGGATTATTGCACTGCTAAGTCTGATGATTTGATAATTTGTCACTTTGTTCCTTCTCTGTATGTACAATAAAATATATATTCAACCTTTAAAAGGGCTTGTAAGAAATGCCTTAATTTAGGCCTGGAAAAATTGTAGCTTGAAGATGTATCCAGCGTGTTTCGGATTGTAAGAGAGTTTTGTTCCAGTCCCCCCCCACGTATTAGTGTATTGATCTCTGTCCATCAAAACAATGTTGCCATTGTTTGAGGCAGATGCCCTGAGAGAGAGTCTTTTATTAAGAGGCTACTCAAAAAAATGCTTAAAAAAGGCATATAACCGGGCCTGGAGAAAAGAAAGACACAAATTAATCCACTATAATAAAAGTACAAAATCTAATTCAGACCAAATCCGCTTCATCACTAAATATTCCAACCAACATGGTTAGTTGCTTAAACACTGGCATCTCCTGTCGATCGATCCAGAAGTTGATCCTTACATTACTAACCAACCAGCAATCACATTCCGAATGGCTAGACCCCTCAAGGACCAGCTGGTCCATAGTGATTATAATGCCACTTGTGGCGATCCCTGTAAATATCTGGGCACCTTTACCTGGGGGTTGCGGATACTGTCAATATATGCACACTATCCACAACCCCACACTACCTAATGGGGTAAAGTTTAGAACCAAACATTACGCCAACTGCAAAACTAGGGGGGTGGTTTATCTACTCCTATGTGATTGCGTTTGTTTTTACGTAGATAAAAACATTCAAGAGTTCTGGCAAAGGGCCTATAAACACAAGTATGAAAACAGCCAACCGGGATTTACCCCTCGGCCGACATGTAGAAAACAAACACGGTGGTATTTTCCCTAAAGTCAGGTTTCTAATCCTGGACTGTGTCCATCTGGGGACTGGAACAAAACTCTCTTACAATCTGAAAAACGCTGGATACATCTTCTTCAAGCTACAATTTTTCCAGGCCTAAATGAAGCCATTTCTTACAAGCCCTTTTTAGAGGGATTTGTATCAGGGGGTTGGGAACAATAATTGCAAACAGACAATTAGGAAGTTCTCTATTGGCCTCTGATGACTCACACCCTGCCGACTTCTTCTCTTTATTTCAACTTTTGACTTTTGGTCTCCCCTCCGTCTCTCTCCTCCCCCTTTTTCATGTTTTGATCTTTGTGCAACATCCGTCTGTGATATGGCATCAATGTCATCCATCCCACCCCGTGCACCCAAGCCACCTGCCCGGGCAGCTAGGGTGGCTGCCTCTCCCTCTTTGTGGAGCTTTGGTGCCGCTTTGTGGCATCACTGTGTACCGCTTGGTCCCCAGCATCAGGATTCTTTCCACCTAGTGAGTGTTAAGTCTGGGCTCATCCAGAAACCACCCACCTCCTGTTTGCGTTCCAGTACAGGGAACATATGTCGGCGACCGCGTCACTTCCGATCCGGAGTTTGACGCCCCCCGCCACTTGGTTGGGAGCTCCGTGATGGAGGCACTCAGGAGTGAGGGAGGGGGCAGGCCATAGGCAGGGCCACACTCTTCCCGGCCAATCAAGGGCTGACCGCTCAGCCTCTTAAAACCCTCTGGTGCTTGGTGATATTACTGGCATGCACGAGGTTACGAGTGGAAGCCGTGGGTCGGACGTTGGTCTCTCCTTTGTCTGGTAACAGGCAGCTGTCCCTTATACCCTATTCTGGTTTACACTTAGGGAAGAACTTTGCACTTACAACTGCATTCTATCTCATGTTTCACTAGCTGAGGACACCTAAGACCCGAAGGAATGTGAATTGTTCCACTTCCTGTATGCGGCTGTTCCTTATGCAGCTCACTGGTAGGTAACAATACTCCTTTGGGCTTTCCTTGGCAATATCCTTCCCAATGTATATATGAAATATATTTAATCTCTTGATTATATACTTACCCTTACTCTGTCATCTTACATTATTATAGTATACTGCTTGGCCTGCTTTGCCTCTACATAGCTGAGCAATGCATAGTCTGATCCTATCGCCATATCTATGCACGCCAGTCATCACGCACCTTGAATTCGTTTCAGGTATTTGAGACTTCATTCAAGCAACCTAAAACTTTGCTGTTGGTTTAGTTTGTATGTACCTTATACACCTTAAAATTATAATTCTCATATTTAGGTCACATGCGCCTGTGCCTCGCCCCTCCACCCTAGGGTGGTACCGGGAGTTCTTGTGGGGGATACAGTGCGGCCCAGCCATGGAGCTTGCGTTTTTTTCTGGAGCAGCATTTTATCTCAAAACTAGTTTTTAATAGCACCTTATCATATGGACACTTATACTATGGTAGGTAATGTGGCAGTCGAATACACATAAAGCCTATGGTTGCCAGTGGTATAAGCAGGTTGAAATCTCACATCTTCTTTTTATTTTTCAGAATCCTATTGACTTATTATGTACAAGCTATTACCTCTGATGAAGGTCACTAGCACCAAAATGCATTAGGTCTTGTGCATGATCTATGTCAAAAGCGCTATATATCATATATGTTGATGTCTAATATGAACACAAATTTGTCCATGATGTTTCCTCTTTTTTAAAACACTAAAATATTTTTGTATAAATAAAAATTTCTATTTTATAATCATTGCCTATTGCTTGCTTTGTGCCTCCAAAAAAGTAAGTCTATTTTATTTCAACAGAACAAGCTGCCCTGCAAATGCAGTAGTTAGAGGTTGGGAGGAAAGAAAACCATGTATTTTCATTTTTATGGGTAAGAAAATTTTCAGCAAGAGCAGGAAAGGATCCTATCTTGCTTGTAAGCTATCTACTGTCAATTACCAAATTCCATGCTCCCTATTTAATAGAGACAAAGAAAGGAAGATCTCTGTGTAGTCCAAATCAGGAGAGCAGCTTGGGTAACAACCATGGCTCCCTTTATAGGAAGAATGGAGGAGTGAGGATGTGCAGGTTTACCAGGGGAAAAAATATAGTAAAGTCTGAAAAAAATTAAAACTAATGCAGTTGGCACATCTAAGAACTGATAAGTTGCAATATATTAAAATGTTATTTTTGTGGATTTAGATACTGTATGATTTAACCCTCCTCAAGAGTACTCAGGGTAGATGCACTGAATCCTCACAGCTCTGCACTGAACGATTCCAGTGACATTCAGTGAGGATCATTAAGCCCTGATCAATGAACAATCATTTTCCAACATATTTATGTTACATGAGTGTGTGTGTCTGTATCTCTACTGCTGAAAAGACACCGTTCATATCGAAAAATCAAACCTGTCGCCACTGGGTGTCCTCTGCAATCTTGAGATGCTTGCAGACAACCTTATCCTTTAATACCCATGGGAACTTTAACCACTTCCCATCTGGGCCAATTGTGGCACTTCGCTCCTACATGTAAAAATCATCATTTTTTTTTTGCTAGAAAATTCCTCAGAACCCCGAAACATTATATATGTTTTTTAGCAAAGATCCTAGGGAATAAAAGGGCAGGCGTTAAAACGTTTTATGTCACGCCGTATTTGTGCACCAATTTTTCAAACGCATTTTTTTGGGAAAAAAAAAACAGTTTCATGAATTAAAAAAAAAAAAACAGTCAAGTTAGCCCAATGTTTTTATATAATATAAGAGATGATGTTATGCTGAGTATATAGATATGCAACCTGTCACGTGATAAAATTGAGCACACTCGTGAAATGGTGCCAAACTTTGGTACTTAACCAGTACAGAACCACGCTATAGCCGAAAGACGGCTACAGCGCGGCTCTGAAAATCCCGGAGGACGTCCATGGACGTCCTGCCTCTTGTGCGCTCCCCGCGTGCACTCGCAGCCTGCGGCGGCGCACTCTCGCGGCCGCCGCACGCTGCATGGGCGCCGATCACTTGTAGCAGCCTCAGAACGGGGAACCGCCGATGTAAACACGGCGGTTCTCCGTTCTGTGAATGGGACATGACAGATCTACTGATCCCTGTCACTGGGATCAGTTAGATCTGTTATGTCCCGACCAGCCCCGCCCCCCCCACAGTTAGAACACACCCAGGGAACATTGTTAACCCCTTCACTGCCCCCTGCAGGTTAACCCCTTCACTGTCAATTACATTTATACAGTAATTAGTGGACATTAAAATTTCTGATCGCTGTATAAATGTCATTGGTCCCAAAAATGTGTCAAAAACGTCCGACATGTCTGCCCCAATATCGCAGTCCCGATAAAAATCGCAGATCGCCGCCATTACCAGTAAAAAAAAAAAAAAATAGTAAAAACGCCATAAATC
>BLSH010029916.1:1494331-1509239 GCA_018402905.1 Glandirana rugosa
CTGGGACTTGGGACCAGGACTGAAGAGAATTGTCCGGGGGTGGGTGGACCTATTAGTCACAGGACCATCTAGTGTTTTAGGCCTACGTCCTGATCCCTTAAGTAGGGTGGGCCCAAGCGATGCTTTGTGCTTTGACTGAAATGTTTTACTCCTTTGACTTTCCGGTCAAAGGAGGGTTTACACGGGTACCTCGGGGAGTTGGACGGTCTAACTCTTATGTCCAGTAGGACGACCACCCCATGGTGTAATGGTGTCCATAGTGGACATATCTCGCTATATGCAAGGAGTTAGTATAGATACCCTTCTGGAGATTACAATCCCCTACACGCATATGCTCGGCGTTCCCTAAGATACCGGTTCCGTTTATCATCACCGTTATTACCCGTCGGAACTGCTCACGGTGCTATCTATCTTTTTCCAACTCATTGAACCTTTAAGTATCCTCGACATATCACATTTGGGAGGAAACTGGCCTTTCAGTTTCCTCATTTTGTAAAGTCAGTTTCGTGTTTCGTAGCGAACCCGGGTGGGATGAATTCCCTAGTCCTGCATCCGGATTTTGTGATCTACCAGGACACTGATTATCCAGGTGGGTGGGGGCCTGTTAAGAGAAGTCAGGACCAGGGTTCAGGGTCACACACACTGGGAGACGGCTCCAGAGAGGAAGACAGGTGGTCTCCAGGGGTCTAAGGCTGCAGCAGGCCATCAGGTCTACCATGTCTGCAAGGAGGCAAAGTTGGCTGACCGCTTATCAGCCAGGAGGGCTGACTTCATTTATTATCCAGGTGGGCTATCTATTGATTATCAGCCAGGAGGGCTAGATATCATTTGTAAGCCAGGACGGCTGAATATTATTTCTGCCAGTAGCAGGAGGCTGAAGTACACAACAGTGTTGGAACCCCCTTGCAAGGGAAGATTACTGTTTTTCTTTTGAGCTAATCTAAAACGAGAGCTAAACACCTCCATGGCACACACCCTAGTTTATCTAGAGGATCCAGGTGATTCTTTAAAGTGGTTGTCAAGGGAGGGGAACAAAAGAAAAAAAAATACCTGCAAGACAAAGGCATAATGAGCTAGTATGCATTGCATATTAGCTCATTATGAAATACTTACCTTAGAACGACGCTGTTGCAGTGGTCCCCAGGCACCACTGTGACCAGCGTCATGGTGATTGTGTCTTCTTCTGGGATCGAGGCCTGCGGCCAATCACAGCGTGGACTCCATTGCTATGATTGGCCGGAGCCGCGCTGACGTCACTCCCGCACATGCGCATGGGAGCCATCATTTACGGCACACTTAGTGAAGAAACCACCCAGCTAGGCTGTTTCTTCATTGTGCATGTGGCAATGATGTCGGCACATGCATTTACACTGTATATCTCCGAAATCGTGCAGGTTTAGGAGATATGCTGGGTACCTACAGGTAAGCCTTATTATAGGTTTACCTGCAGGTTAAAGTGGTTGTCAAGAGTTGACAACCACTTTAAGTTCTCTACTACAAGAAATCACAATTTTTGGTAATTACTCTGGCTTCCGGGTGAATTGGGCTAAATCTAGTCTGTTTCTGCTGTATCAAGCTGCTGTAGTAATGATTCACCCGGACTCCACTTTGCAAGTTGTCACTGCATTCCGATACCTAGGAGTTCAAGTTCAGCTTCCCCTTCATTCCTACATTGCTAATAATGTGTGTCCCCTAGTGTCCCATTTACAACGCCAAACAAAACAGTGGATGGACCTCCCATTGGATCTCATGGGTAGAGTTAATATTATTAAAATTATTTATTTGCCCAAACTATTACTATATACTGTATTTTAGCTAACTCCCCCTGTAAGGTTCTTAAGTCCATTTTCCGTCAGATTGATACTATATGTACAGCATTTTTATGGCATCATAAACCCCTAGAATAGCCTTAGAGGTATTAAGGCTCCTTACTGAAATGGCAGGTCTGGCCTTCCCAAACTTCTACCTCTATTACTTAGCATCTCAACTGGTATATTTTCATGATTGGCTCCATCCCATATCAGATAATGCCTGTACAACCACACAGATCGTATTGCCTCCTCCATGGAAACACTCTATAATATTATATACTGAGGACGAGTCCCTCCCCGCCCAGGAATGACACTACTTCGTACTACTCTCTCACCGTTCACTATAGATACTACTAGGGATGGGCCAAACTGACCCCTTTTTTGGATAAATTCTGGTGCCACTTTGACTTTGGATAGAAGTAAAGGGTGCTTTGGGTGTCGATGATGTCTTCACACCATAACCCTACAGAGGTGCTTTTCATGAAGTCAAGAATTGGCCTTTCTGTAAAAAAATTGCAATGATATGCACCTGTCAAACAGGTGCAGAAAAATTGGTCTTTGGGTGTCGGTGGCGCCTTCCCACCATAACCCTATAGATGTACTCTTGATGAAAGCTAGAATTGACCTTGCTGTAAAAATTGCAATGATATGCACTTGTCAAACAGGTACAGAAAAATTGGTCTTTGGGTGTCGGTGGCCACCGTAACCCTATAGAGGTGCTCTTGGCCCTCTGGCAGCAGCCGCAATCCACGCAATTTAGTGCCCATTTCTATTCTCCCCAAGACTGGACTCTGTTTCTCTTGCGCCCTTTGGAATTCCCGATCTGTCTGTAACAAATTCACCTCTCTTCATGACCTCTTTATCGCTAACTCACTTAATCTACTAGCCATTAACGAAACCTGGCTTCAAGAATCCAACACTGCCTCCTCAGCTGCCCTGTTCCATGGTGGTCTCCTCTGGACTCACTCCCCCAGATCCAGTGGACGTAAGAGGTGTCAGAATCCTTCTAGCCCCACATGGCACCTTTCAGGTACTTCACCCACCTCCCTTTTTGTCACTCTCCTCTTTCGAAGCACACTGCAATTGTCTTTTCTCTCCAGTTTCTCTAAGGATAGCTGTGATCTACCGGCCCCCTGGACCGGTATCAACCTTCCTTGATGATTTTTCTGCCTGGCTACCCCACCTCTCCAACTATCCAAGTCGTACCAAAATTTGTCCGAAAAAGCTAGAACATTTGTTTAAATTGGTTGCTACCCCTTTAAAAAGTGCAAAAAGAACACCATGACAATGAATTAATAAATAGTAAAGGTAATGGCACAACTTATGGTGAAATAATTAGCAGTCTATTTTAAAGTGCCCTTGCATAGTCCATATATCACAAACATAGCAATTTAATGGATGAAATAGTGAACGTATTATCCATATTTGGGTGGTCCTATCCCATTACCAAACTCCCATTTAAAGGTGCTTAAAGTGTTTTTCTTGTCATCATCCATGCTCGGGGAGAAGATTGGCCACTCACCAGACTTTCATGACCCCTTTTTACAGGAAGGTCATATAGCGCTTTGTGTTACACCCAGGCTGGTTTCTGCTGGTTGCTGTCTTGTCTGATAATCTTATAGCCGTGCTAGGGTATACTAAAATGACTCCACAGGAGACATGTATAAAAGTCTCATAGTGTAGTATTTTTATTAACCTTTTCAGAATCGCACTATTGCCAAAGTACGGCTCCAGGTGCCGTCTCACCCTTGCCGGTGGTTGTGGGGGTCTGCAGGCGGGGGGCTTATCAGAATCCGGACCTCTCATACAACTCCGGCTCCCGGACCACAGGTAGTGGGGACAGCAGTCACAGGAGCACGGCGGAATAAGAGTGTCTGTTAGTCAGTCCAGTAGAAGTAGTCAGCCAATGGGCTTCCGATGAGTGGTAAAGATGTGCAGAGCTGGGTGCTGTGGCAAACTGGATGGACAGCAGAGCAGGATGTTGTAGCAGACTGGATGGACAACAGAGCTGGAAGCTGTGGCAGACTAGATGGACAACAGAGCTGGATGCTGTAGCAGACTGGATGGACAGCAGAGCTGGAGCTGTAGCAGATTGGAAGGACAGAAGAGCTGGAGCTGTAGCATACTGGATGGACAGCAGAGCTGGAACTGTAGCAGATTGGAAGGACAGAAGAGCTGGAGCTGTAGCAGACTGGATGAACAGCAGAGCAGGATGCTGTGGCAGACTGGATGGACAGCGGAGCTGGAGCTGTAGCAGACTGGATGGACAGCAGAGCTGGAGCTGTAGCAGACTGGATGGATAGCAGAGCTGGAGCTGTAGCAAACTGGATGAACAGCGGCGCTGTAGCTGTAGCAGACTGGATGGATAGTCAGACGAGCTTGGTTCGGCAACAGATTAGGTGTAAACAGCAGGCAAAAGAAAGTCAGATCACAAGCCAAAGTCAAACTGTGGATCAAACAAATAATCAGTAAGCGGAAGCAGGGTCGAAGCAAGCCGGGGTCAGGACAGGCAGCAGACAATTGTAGGTAGGAGGCAGGCCGGATCAAGGTCACAGAGTATCACAGATTTCAGGGGCTCACACAGAAGCTGCAGACCAAACAGCAATGAGACTTAGCAACAACCCAGTTTAAATAAGCCGTCCAGAGTGCTCATCAGTGACAGGCATGCTCGCCGTAGCACGAGTGCGCATGTGTGCACGGCGCAATGTGCTAGTGCACATGCGTGAGCGCCGTGATTGCGCTCCTGCTGTACGGGCTACATGACATTGCCCCCCTCCTACGGGCAACCTCCGGGTGCCCAATTGGTGCTTCTTTTGAGGGTTCCTGTGGAAAAAGTCACGGATTAAGTTAGTAGCATGTACATTTCATGCTGGTTCCCAAGAATTTTCTTCTGGGCCATAACCTTTCCATTTTACCAGATATTGGATTATCTGACCTCCTCTTCTTCTACCATCAAGAATTGCTTCTACCTCAAATTCTTCATTCCCACTAATCATCACAGGTTTCCGAGAACCTGAGCTACGAACAGGGAATGGATCTGGTACTGCAGGTTTTAATAAAGACGCATGAAACACTGGGTGTGTTCTAAGCGACTCAGGTAACGCTAATTCAAAAGGAACCTCATTAATTCTTCTCCTTACCGGAAATGGTCCTACGAACCTTGGTGTCAGTTTCCTTGATGGACATATTTTCAAATTGGCCGTAGAAAGCCAAGCTTGGTCTCCAGGTTGCAAGATCAGCTCACCTCTTCTTCTTTTGTCGAATGACCTCTTCCTGTGCTTTTGTGATGGTTTCCTGCAACAAAGGGTTATTACGGGAGAAGAAGTCCACCGTGCTATGGACTGCCAGTACTGGAGATTCAGTGATCAAATTAGGTAGGAAGGAGGGATGGAATCCGTAGTTGGTGAAAAACAGAGATTGTTGAGTGGAGGAGTGGTTGGCATTATTGTAGGCGAATTCCGCAAGGGGTAACAATGATACCCAGTTGTTTTGGTCAAAAGAAGTGATGCACCTGATGTATTGTTCTAGCGTTTGGTTATTTCGCTCTGTTTGTCCATTGGTCTGTGGGTGGTAAGCAGAAGAGAAGGAAAGTTCAATCTGTAGGGTTCTGCATAAGGCTCTCCGAATTATGTACGTAAATTGGACACCACGGTCAGACACAGTGCTTGCAAGAACTCCATGGAGTCTAACGATTTCTTTTACAAAGACTTGAGCAGTCTCTATGGCCGATGGCATACCTTTTAGAGGAACAAAATGGGCCATTTTTGAAAAGCGATCCACTACCACGAAGATCGCGGTACATTCTTCAGAAGGAGGAAGTTTGACTATAAAGTCCATGGAAATCATGGCCCTGTCAGGTATGGGCAGGGGGCTCAGCAATCCCCAGGGTTTGTTGCGAGAACTCTTACTCCAGATGCATGTAGTACATGTGTTTACATGGGCTTTGCAGTCCTTTTCTAATCCAGGCCACCAGAAAGAGCGTTGTACTAATTCTGTATTTTTGTGAATACCGAAATGGTCCGCTAAGGGAGGATAATGGCAGACCCCCAAAACTAGGGTTCGAACATGCTCTGGAACAAAAACCCGCCCTTCTTTCCACCACAGTCCATTCTTTGCTTGTGAAATCCCTGGGGGACTAATTGCTGTAAATTGGGAGAGAAGGTCAGTGTGTAGCAGTAAAAAAAGTTTCCAGCTGGCAGAATAGTGTCTGGTATTAGAATGTCCTTTGGATCTTCAAACATGCAAGACAAGGCGTCAGGTTTAGTGTTTTTGGATCCAGGCCGGTAGGTTATGTCAAATGAAAGCTTAAGAAGAAAATCGCCCAACAGACCTGACGTGGTTTGATTTTGCAGATCAAAGGTATTCTAAGTTCTTCTGATCTGTGTAGATCAGTATTGGATGGGATGCCCCCTCTAGTAGGTACCTCCATTCCTCTAGGGCAACCTTGATTGCCAAGAGCTCCCGATCTCCCACGTCGCAGTTTCTTTCGGCTGGTGAGAGTTTATGTGAAAAGAATGTCACTGGATGTGTCCCCTCTTTGAGACCTTGTTGCTGTGAGAGAATAGCTCCGACTGCACTTTCTGAACCAATTACCTCCACAATGTAGGGTAGTGTGGAATCTGGATGACTCAGGACTGGAGCAATAGTAAAATGTTCTTTTAGTGTGTCAAAGGCACTTTGTGCTTCTGGATTCCAATGGAAACGGACACCCTGCTTGGTGAGCTGTGTGATGGGGTGGATGATGGCTGAAAAGTTTTTAATGAATTTGCAATAAAAATTAGCAAAACCCACAATGCATTCTATTTCCTTCTTTTCTGTGGGAGATGGGCATTCCAGTATTGCTGCAACCTTTTGTGGGTCCGTGTTGACCCCATCAGTGGAGATGATTAAACCCAAGAACTGGATGCTCTGTTGCTCATTTTTCGGCTGTAGCATACAAGCCATGCTGGTGGAGCCGTCAACACTTTTGACATGCCCCTGGTGTACCTCCAATGACACTGAGAATATCAGGATGTGGTCTTGGTAAACAACAACAAAAATGTTCAAAAAGTCTTTGAAAATGTAATTAATGAAATATTGAAAGGTTGCTGGGGCATTGCAGAGCCCAATTGGCATGGCCAGATATTCAAAGTGCCCGAATCGGTTACAGAAAGCAGTCTTCCACTCATCACCTTCCAGTTTCTCACCAAGTTGTAGGCTCCCCTGAAATCTAGTTTCGTGAAAATGTTGGCGGTTTTAAGTCTCTGAAACAACTCGGGAACCAAAGGAAGGGGATAGCGTTTTTTCACCGTTATTTTATTTAAGTCACGATAGTCAATGCATGGTCTCAGGGAGTGATCCTTTTTCTCTACAAATAATATATCTGCACCAGCTGGTGAGGTAAACGGGGGGATAAATCCTTCCTCCAGATTTTCCTCAATATAGTATTTTAACACTCCCAGCTCTCGTTCTGACAGGGGAAAAATGCAACCAAATGGAATTTCGGCCCCAGGCAGGAGCTCAATGGGACAGTCATATGCTCTGTGCGGGGGTAAAGTATCAGCTCCCCGTTTACTAAAAACGTCCAGAAATTCATGATAGGAATGGGATACTATCTGACGTAACTCTGAATCTGTATTCACACATAGCAAGGCTGTAGGTGACTGAGCTGGTGTTTCTATACAGTGCTGCTGGCAGTAGGGGGAGGAAAAGTGGATGTTTCCAGATTCCCAGTCTATCTGTGGATTGTGGGCCTGTAACCAGGGTGGGCCCAAGATGACAGGGAATAAGGGTGATGAGATTGCGTCCAAATGTAGCAATTCCTGATGGTTGGTGGAGGTGGTAGTTAGTATAGGTGGGGTCTCTTTAGTGGCCAGTCCTGATTTAATATGAGACCCATCAGCCAGAAAGACCGTTCGGCCTTGTTCTTTGGTTTGCAAGGGAATGTGCTGTTGGACCGCAAAGGACAGGCCAATAAAGCAGCTGCAGGCTCCTGAGTCAGTAATTGCCTTCACGGGCATGGAAGCTGGAAAGACACAGGCAGAGTAATGTGATTTGAGCTGGCAGACATGATAGGTGGGGATGATTGGTTCAAAGAAGAAAGAGAAAGAGACTTACTCAGCTTGGTAGGACAGGTGCGCACAAAGTGACCAGCTTCTCCACAATACATACATAGGTTGTTGGCACGTCTGCGTTGGTGCTCTTCAGGAGAAAGTGAGGTACGGAGCAGGCCCAGTTGCATGGGTTCAGGGATTTCCAGAGTAGTTGGAGTGGGGTTCCTGTGCATTTTATTTGGGTGAGCAGAAGTGGGGACCCTTGGCATCATCCAGGTAAGTCGGAACTGCTGAGAAGATCTTTCGGACCGGCGTTCTCGCAGGCGATGGTCAATTTGGATGGAAAGGGTAATTAGAGCTTCTAGTGAGTTGGGTACCCCAACTCAAGCGAGTTCATCTTTCAAATTCTCAGACAGACCCAAGCAAAACTGGTGGTGTAGGGCTGCGTCATTCCAGCTAATGTCTGCACTCCAGCACCTAAAGTCTGCGACATAGTCCTTGACCGCTCTGCAGCCTTGCTGGAGTGCATGTAGTGCTGCCTCAGCAGTGTTGTTACGTTGTTGGTCATCATAAAGCTGGGCCATGGTATCAAATAATGTTTGCATAGTGTTCAGCTGTTCGTGGTTTTCCTCCAGTAACTGGTGATCCCAGGACTGTGGCTCTCCTTGAAGGAGGAAAATAATAAACCCCACTTTGGTGCTTTCTATTGAAAAAGTCCTTGGCTTAAGAGCAAAGAAGAGCTGACAGGCATTACAAAAAGCTATGAATTTTCCCCGATCACCAGAGAACCGCTCCAGAATAGGTACCCTGGGTTCAGGGGGTACCATCACTACTGTGTAACTGGCAAATGTCCAGGCTTGGGCAGACAAAGAAGTGGCATTTGGTGCAGGTTCTGGAGCTGTTGCTGAGGGAGAGGTGGCTTGTACCTGCTCTTCCAAATGGGTGTGTCCAGCCTGTAATGATTGTACTACCTGAGTAAGGGCAGCAAGATGCTGGCAAATGTCATCCATCTGAGAGGTCCCTCTTGCAAGCTCAGTCATGGCTGTTTGGTACTGTTACGTACCTGGGTTGTGAGCCTGACGGTAGAGAGAGACCTCTCATACAAGTCTGGCTCCCGGACCGCTGGTAGTGGGGACAGCAGTCACAGGAGTACGGCAGGGTAAGAGTGTCTGTTAGTCAGTCCAGTAGCGGTAGTCAGCCAATGGGCTTCTCATGAGTGGTAAAGATGTGCAGAGCTGGGTGCTGTGGCAAACTGGATGGACAGCAGAGCATGATACTGCAGCAGACTGGATGGACAGCAGAGCTGGAAGCTGTGGCAGACTGGATGGACAGCAGAGCTGGATGCTGTAGCAGACTGAATGGACAGCAGAGCTGGAGCTATAGCAGACTGGATGGACAGCAGAGCTGGAGCTGTAGCATACTGGATGAACAGCAGAGCAGGATGCTGTGGCAGACTGGATGGACAGCGGAGCTGGAGCTGTAGCAGACTGGATGGACAGCAGAGCTGGAGCTGGAGCAGACTGGATGGACAGCAGAGCTGGAGCTGTAGTAGACTGGATGAACAGCGGAGCTGGAATTGTAGCAGACTGGATGGATAGTCAGACGAGCTTGGTTCGGCAACCGACAGTTGGATCAGGTGTACACAGCAGGCAATGGAAAGTTAGGTCACAAGCCAAAGTCAAATCGTGGATCAAACAGATAATCAGTAAGCAGAAGCAGGGTCGAGGCAAGCCGGGGTCAGGACAGGCAGCAGACAATCATAGGTAGGAGGCAGGCCGGATCAAGGTCAAAGAGTATCACAGATTTCAGGGGCTCACACAGAAGCTGCAGACCAAACAGCAATGAGACTCAGCAGCAGCCTGGTTTAAATAGGCCACCTAGCGTGCTCATCAGTGACAGGCGTGCGTGCCGTAGCGCAAGTGAGCATGCGTGCTCACTGCAATGTGCTAGTGAGCATGCATGAGCGCCATGATTGCGCTCCTGCTGCACGGGCTTCATGACATTTCATCTTCAATCTTCACCTTCTTCTTCCTCCTTCTTTCTCCACCTCTGCTCTCCCACTGCCACAGCCGTGCCGTCCTTAGGCATCTCCAGAATGGGAGGTCTTCAGTTTGACATTTCTTTTATAAGAAGGGGCGAGGCTACCCGGTGACGTAAATGGATGACCCGCCCCCTCTGACAGTGCATGACATCAGAAGGGGACGGGGTCACTTGGTTATGTCGCTGGGTGACCCCACCCTTACCTATAAAATAGATGTCAGACTGAAGACCGCCCATTCTGGGAGACGCCTCTGGACTGTACGGCTGTGGCGGTGGGAGAGCGGCGGTGGTGAAAGAAGAAGGAAGAAGAAGATGAAGATTGAAGATGAAGAGAGGAAGGAAAAAGACTGAAAGAAGAAGCAGAAGACCAGAAGAAGGACCGGGACAGGAGAAGATGGAAGAAGAAATAAGAAAGAGCTATTTTACACAATAAAGGACTTGTCAAAAACTGTCTTTTGTTTTTTGTACCACTACACTCCTTTTTTGGTGAATGGGTAGAGTGCAATGTACTCCATACTCATTCACATGGGGGTTCTGGATCTGGGGGCCCCCTGATTAAAGGAGGCTTCCAGATTCTGAGAAGCCCCCTGTCCGCAGACCCCCACAACCACCGGCCAGGGTTGTGGGGATGAGGCCCTTCTCCACATCAACATGGGGACAAGGTGCTTGGGGGGGACCCCCAAGCACCCTCCCTATGTTGAGGGCATGTGGCCTTGTATGGTTCGGAGGGGAGGGGCGCTCGCTCATCCCCACCCCCTCCTGCCATGCCAGAGATGCATGCTTGGATAAGAATCTGGTTTGGATTTTGGGGGGACCACTACGCCATTTTTTTAAAAAATGGTACGGGGTTCCCCTTTAAATCCATACCAGATCTGATGGGCCTGGTATGGACTTTGGGGGGGCCCCACTTAATTTTTTTTAATTTTGGCGCAGGGTTCCCCTTAAAATACATACCAGACCCGAAGGGCATGGTTTGGATTTTGGGGGGGACCCCCGCATCATTTTTAAAAAAAAATTGGCTCAGTGTTCCCCTTAAAATCCATACCAGACCCGAAGGGCCTGGTTTGGATTTTGGGGGGACACCCACGCAATTTTTGTTTTAAATTTTGGCACGGGCCCTGCTGTTGCAAATTATTTTAAAAACTGTAATGACATGGCCCAGTCAAACAGGTGCAAAAAATTGGGCCTTGGGTGTTGGCGGTGCCAGAACAATGTAAACCCTTGCAGTTACTCTTATTGGGTGCAGCAATGGGCCCTGCTGTTGTAAATTATTAAAAAAATTGTGATGACATGGCCCAGTCAAACAGGTGCCAAAAAATTGGGCCTTGGGTGTTGGCGGTGCCAGAACACTGTAACCCCTTGCAGTTACTCTTGTTGGGCACAGGAATGGGCCCTGCTGTTGGAAATGATTTTTAAAATTGTTATGGCATGCCCTTGTAAACCAGGTGCAGAAAAATTGGGCCTTGGGTGATAGTGGTGCCCTAAGTACAAAATATCATTCTTGATTATGGACAGGAGGAATAGGAGCAGTGGCAGTCTTCAAGGGATCCCAGATCCCTATCAAATTCAATTAGTTGCATCAGCATCAGGGGCTTGATAGCTGCTGATCATCTATCAGCCTATCAACCGAGTCTGTGGGCAGGCGCACTCTTTGGTCGGTTACAAACCCTCCAGCAGCACTGAATGTCTGTTCAAAAAGCAGGCTGGATGCAGGACAAGCCAGTAGCTCAATTGCATATTCAGCAAATTCCTTGACAGTGGTCCATCCTCAAGACCCAGTAACTCAGTGGATACTCAGTTGGAAAGGTCTCCAAGTCTGCTCTTGCCCCTAGATATTCCTGCACCATATAATGCAGACACTGACAATGGTTGCTTGAACCTATCAGGCCTGGGCGCTGAGGGCTGAATTTTTTTTAAAGGCATCGGTCAGCCTGCCACCTTCTCTACCGCTCTGCCTCTGAACGACCGAAGCTCCAGAAACACATTGTTCAACACCAGGACATGATAATCTCCCAGGGTTTGGAAAGGGGTTGCACAAACTTTTCTTCAAGGTATCCTAAAGAGGTTTCATCCTCTGCTCCCTCTGCGCAGGCAGGATGAGCTCTGCAGCTTTACCCTTGTAACGTGGATCAAGAAGCGTTGCCAGACAGTAATGATCCCTCTCCTTGATACCACAAATCCTAGGGTCTTTTTGCAGGCTTTTCAGAATCAGAGAGCCCATGCAGCGTAAGTGTGAGGAGACATGAGTGTCCTCTGGGTCACTGAGGATGACATTATCAGGAACTACTTCCTCCCAGCCACGTGCAACTCCTTGGGTTTCTGGGGACTTAAACCCATGATCCCTTAAAGACTGCTGTGTGTTATCCTCCACATCCATGCTGGCACAATCCTCCTCCTCCTCCTGTGTGTTTGGTGGCTCTACAGGAATGCTATCTGAATAAAGGGGGCCTTAAGAGGAAAGGAAGTCCATGATTTCACGAAGTATGTGCTCCAGAAAGAATATTAGAGGGACAGTGTCATTGATGCAGGCATTGTCGCTGCTCACCATCCTTGTGGCCTCCTCAAATGGTGACAGGACATGCATCCTTGATGGGTAGCCACTGACGTGGCAAAAAGAAGCCAAGCTCCCCTGAGCCTGTCCTGGTGCCATGTTCACAGAGATACTCATTGATGGCCCTCTGCTGTGCGTGCAGCTGCTGCAGCATTGCCAATGCTCAGTTCCACCTGGTGGGCATGTCACAAATGAGGCAGTTGGTGGGCAGGTTTAATTCCCGCTGAATGTCAGCCAACTGGGCACTGGCATTGTATGAATGCCGGAAATGACTTTGCTGGCCTGCCTCAGGGTATCTGGTAAGTCTGGGTACCTGGTCAAGAAACGCTGCACCACCAAATTCAAGACATGTCCCAAGCATGGAACATGTGTCAAGTGTCCCTGTCGGGGGGCAGGGAGAAGGTTGGTGCCATTGTCGCATACAACCATTCCTGGCTCAAGCTGCTGTGGCATTAACCACCTCTGAGCCTGCCCCCGCGGAGCTGACAGAATCTCTGTCCCAGTGTGGCACCTGTACCCAAGACAGACTAACTCAAGCACTGCATGGCATCTTTTAGCCTGACTGCTTGCGTAGCCCAATTGAACATTTAGGGAGCACTGCAAGTTCAGAGGACAATTCTGCAGAAGAGGCCACAGAGGTAGAAGAAGAGGAGGGGGTGGAGGAGGCGGATGTGGCAAAATCCCCACCAGCTTTTTGGAGGCGTGGTGGCGGAACTAGCTCCAACACTGAACCCTGTGCTGCATCCTTCCCAGCTGCCAACAGAGTTACCCAATGCACTGTGAAGGAAAGGTAACGTCCCTGACCATGCCAGATGGACCATGAGTCAGCGGTAATATGAACCCTGCTGCTGTCCGCCCTGTCCAACGAGGCCAAAACATTGCCTTCCACATGACGGTAGAGAGCTGGAATGGCCTTATGTGAAAAGAAATTTATTTTGGGAACCTGCCACTGTGGGGCAGCACATTCCTCAAATTCACGAAAGGGGCAAAGTCTACCAGCTGAAAAGGCAGCAGTTGGAGTGCTAGCAATTTGGCCAAGTTAACATTAAGACGCTGAGCATGTGAATGGCTGGGACAATATTTTTTTTTTTACGGTTCTGTAACTGGGGTAGGGATATTTGCCTGCTAAATTCACCTGGTGGTGTACTGCTCGCAGATTGGCTGCAAGTACTTGTGGCACGCATTTCTAGACGTTTATTCCTCTCAGTGCAGGTTTTGGAGAGGACTGGAGGTATAGTAGGGGTTGAGATCCCAGATGAGGAGCAAGGAGAAGTCTGCCTTGTTTTCTGGTGTGGGTTTTTCAGGTGCTGTTGCCAATGGACTGCATGGCTGGTCATCATATGTCTTGTCAAGACAGTAGTGCCCAAGTAGCTGGAGCACTTTACCTGCTTCAGACATAGATTGCAAATGGCAATGGTGCGATCTACTGTGTAGAAAAATGAACACAACAATGAACTTTTGAAAGTCAGCGGGGAGCCAGCAGTGCCCTGCACCTGTGGAGCTCTGTGGTCTGATGCAATTGGGTGGCTGCCCTTAAGATGGCCCCTGGAGGACACCCTAATTCATTGGAGTTGTGCCTCCTCCTCCTCATTTTCCTCCTATCTTCTCTCAGGCACCCAAGTACAGTCCGTGTCCTCATCACCCCCTCCCTCCTCCTCACTGGAGCAAACTTGGCAGTATGCTGCAGCTGGGGAAACATGACTGCTATTTTCTTGTCCTTCTGCAGCACCCCCTGTCTCTAGGTTCACGCTACTGTTTTCCTTAACCTGGGAGCCAACATTGGAGCCTTTAAATTGCTGTGCATCCTCCATCAGCATGTAACCGACACTATGGTCACACAACTCAGGTGACTCCTCCGTGCATGATGGTTGGGCTACAGAAGGTGTAACTGTGGACAAGGATCCGGTAGAATAGGCCACTTTACCAGCTGCGTTGGAAGGCAAACTTGTATGAGCCTGGGTGACAGAGGATGAGGACTGCTTAGTTATCCACTCCACCAACTCCTCTGCATTTTGTGGCTCAATAACACAGCCAACAGCAGAAAAAAAGGACAAGCGTGACCCGCCTGCAGAGGATGCCGCATGTCCACCACCACCACTTTTCACTAAAGACACAGAGGCTGCTTGCCCTCTTTTAGTGGCCTGAGAGTGTCTGCCTCTCCTTTGTGGCCTTCCTGACATGATGGGGATTTTTTTAACACTGCACTACACTGTATTATATACTGTACACCCCGAATGCACTGATATATAGTGTACACTCAATACACTGTGTGTGTATATATATATACTAGACTGTATATATTTTAAGACACCACGTCAACTAGTGTACTATATACCATACACCCCAAATGCACTGAAATATAGTGTACACTCAATACACTGTGTATATATATATATATACTGGACTGTATATATTTTAAGGCACCACGTCAAGTGTACTATATACCGTACGTACACCCCCCAAATGCACTGATA
>BLSH010029916.1:1529570-1546960 GCA_018402905.1 Glandirana rugosa
CACCCCCACCAATAACCACTGAAGACCTTTAGGACCAACGGATTCACAGTAAGACTAAATCCGTTAAGTTATTAAAGACTCAGTGACTGAATCTTGTTCATACGTCTATACTTGAAGATTGAAGTTACCGATGTTCGAACAAGGTTCAATCGTTGAGTCTTTCGTGACTTCAGTCTTCTACTTATACTGACAGTAAACAACTTCCTCCAGTCGTAACTGTTCGAGTAAATTCTGATCTCAACTCGCTTGTGGACCTTCAAGCCCAAGACGACCAGGCAGGCTTGAAGCCCTGTTTCAGGCCCAGGCCCAGGCCTGCCTTGGGCTGCGATCGTTCGGGTTCCGTCCGGACCCGGACCCGGACTTTGTCCCGAAGTTCGGACGGACCAGCAGAACCCGAACTTCCAGGTGTTCGCTCAACTCTAGTCTTAAATGAGCTTGTCAATGCTGACCTCCTTCAACAAATGACAGTCATATTCATCTTCTGACTTCAGTGCTTTCTGAGTTGCTAACTTGGAACAAGCTTGTAGCCATTGAAGTTAGAAGTTCATATCTGCATACTTGTTCTAAGTCAGTGACTCAGAAATTATTGAATTGCCTAAATCAGAATGACACTTAGGCAACCAGGATTTCCAGAAGTCACCAATAACCACCCCCACATATCCTTTAATGGTTAGCCCTCTTACTTAAAGCATATCTATACCCAAAACAAAAATTCAATATATTGTAGCTTAACAATCTTTAGATGTGGTGACTGCATTCATTTTCTTTTTTGTGTTCTTTCCTTTATTTTAACCTGTTGATCCGGCCAGTAACATCCTTTCTTAAAGTGGATGTAAACCTGAAAAAAAATGTAATTAATAATTCTGCCTGGTAGAGTATATCATTTGATGTCATCTGTGCCTAGTCTTGCCACAAAGAGTTAATCCAACTGTGAGTAACGAGCTTATCTTTTTCCAGGAAGAGAAAGTCTGACTAACAGGGAAATACACAGTCGATCCGCCCCTTGCTCTGTGAGTGACAAGCAATTTGCTTATCTCCTTCACACAGCAGAGATATTTTTACACTCCCCCCTCCCTCCTTCCTCAATGTCTCAGTATAGAGGTGGGTGGGGAGGCTTGTGGCATCACAACTCCACCCACCAAACTCCAGCAAACACAAACACCCAATGATTTCAGAGTTTTACAGAGCTGCTAGTGCTTACATGAAGGACATTTGCAAGGTAGGGATAGATCCAGGAGGCTTGCATGTATATATACATTAATACTGTGTCATTAGTTTATACTGGGTGGGTGGTGGGTTTACATCCACTTTAAGCTAGGTACACATGTATCGAAATTCAGCCAGTTCAGCAGGAACAGTCCTGCTGGAAAAGTAGCATTCAATCAGCTGCTGCAGCCAATGGCTGCATAGCTGATCACTGCATTGTGATGGAGGAAGGAGGGAGGAGTTGTCAGAATACAATAACAAAGCAGGGGAGATCCTTCCATGCACATCACTATTGTGGATGCAGGGAATTGTCATTTTTTTCCATTTAGCCTGGTGGTTGAACAAAAAAACTCACGGTGTATTCCCAGCTTTTGGGTGGCTCCTCTATCTACGGAGGTGTAAAAGAGACACTCTTGGACAGCAGAAATATCTGGAAAGGGTAATTTTAGGTGCAGTAGTAGATTTAGATCCACATTACAAAAGTGACTAACAAATTAAAGCCAATCTCCAGCTAATACTTTTTATGCAGTTACTTTTTTTTTCCTTTTGGGTTATAGGTTTTAATCAAATGAATAAAAGCTGACTATTGTAAGCACCCCTGTCATTGGTAAATGGTTTGTCTAAAACCCTCTAACTTCTACTTTTGCTGCACAGCTTGGTCTGTCGAAGTAAGCTGGAAAATAACAGACTTACTGGTGGGATCAACAGGCGGCAAATCTATGTTACAGGGGCAGAAAAACAAAGAGTGCTTTGTTAATGCTATTGACAGACTGCATAATTTTTATGTTGCTTTTAGTACTACTTTAAGCTTATTCAACTTGCCTGTATTGCATAAAGAAATTACAAATTATCATATAGAAATAGGAATCCTTACCTGTTCTATGTAACGTTTTTCTTCCTGATTAGTTGTGAAATTGTTTCATATGCTAACATGGAAGTAATACCAGAGAAAATCCTAATGTACAAAGGGACTGTGTGTAATCGCTCCGAACACAGAAAAAGTGTCTGTTTTAGGACAAACAACGGCCCCATCTTCTGGTCAATGCCTATATTACACACTGCTCCTACATAAGCTATTCCTTTGTAACCAGCTGTTAGAGAAGAATAATACAGTCATTAACATGTAATACGCTTATGATATTTGAACCCTATGAAACTGAAGGTATATTCTTAAGCTAATGTGTAAACCAATTTGCAAAGTACCCATTAAAAATGGAACACTCAATATTCAATAATATGGAATATTCAATTGTGCCTTTGTTGTAAAAACCAAGGGCAAAAAAAGAGAAAAGAAGCCATAGCCTCTAGCAACCAATTAGACTGCAGACATTATTTTCAAGGTTTAGTTACAAAAGAAATCTAACATGTGACCGGTTGAATAGAAGCCATATTGCTAATTTTCTCCTGTTTTATGGTGGCTCTTCATTAGTATGTTTTTAGCACTATTATCTTTTAATTATATACTGTTATGTTTTATAGTCCTTTAAAAAAAAATCTGATAAAAATAAGGAGCGTAACTAATAAAATGTATGCAAATGTATGCACTGCTTTTCAAGTTTTACTGTTTAATAGAGCATAATCATTCTTGAAGGGAAAAACTAAACACAGGATATGCTAGAAGTTTAGACACCATTATTATGTGAAAGTAGGCCTCCCATATAACCATTTGGTGTGCATACAGTCAGGTCCATAAATATTGGGACATCGACACAATTCTAATCTTTTTTACTCTATACACCACCACAATGGATTTGAAATGAAATGAACAAGATGTGCTTTAACTGCAGACTTTCAGCTTTAATTTGAGGGTATTTACATCCAAATCAGGTGAACGGTATAGGAATTACAACGGTTTGTATATGTGCCTCCAACTTTTTAAGGGACCAAAAGTAATGGGACAATTGGCTGCTCAGGGTTCCATGGCGAGGTGTGTGTTATTCCCTCATTATCCCATTTACAGGGAGCAGATAAAAGGTCCAGAGTTTATTTCAAGCATGCTATTTGCATTTGGAATCTGTTGCTGTCAACTCTCAATATGAGATCCAAAGAGCTGTCACTATCAGTGAAGCAAGCCATCATTAGGCTGAAAAAACAAAACAAAAGCATCAGAGAGATAGCAAAAACATTAGGTGTGGCCAAATCAACTGTTTGGAACATCCTTAAAAAGAAATAACGCACCGGTGAGCTCAGCAACACCAAAAGACCCGGAAGACCACGGAAAACAACTGTGGTGAATGACCGAAGAATTCTTTCCCTGGTGAAGAAAACACCCTTCACAACAGTTGTCCAGATCAAGAACACTCTCCAGGAGGTAGGTGTATATGTTTCAAAGTCAACAATCAAGAGAAGACTTCAGCAGAGTGAATACAGAGGGTTCACCACAAGATGCAAACCATTGGTGAGCCTCAAAAACAGGAAGGCCAGATTAGAGTTTGCCAAACAACATCTAAAAAAGCCTTCACAGTTCTGGAACAACATCCTATGGACAGATGAGACCAAGATCAACTTGGACCAAAGTGAAGGGAAGAGAAGAGTATGGAGAAGGAAAGGAACTGCTCATGATCCAAAGCATACCACCCCATCAATGAAGCATGGTGGTGGTAGTGTCATGGCGTGGGCATGTATGGCTGCCAATGGAACTGGTTCTCTTGTATTTATTGATGATGTGACTGCTGACAAAAGCAGCAGGATGAATTCTGAAGTGTTTTGGGCAATATTATCTGCTCATATTCAGCCAAATGCTTCAGAACTCATTGGACGGCGCTTCACAGTGCAGATGGACAATAATCCGAAGCATACTTCGAAAGCAACCAAAGAGTTTTTTAAGGGAAAGAAGTGGAATGTTATGCAATGGCCAAGTCAATCACCTGACCTGAATCTGATTGAGCATGCATTTCACTTGCTGAAGACAATACTGAACTGAAGACAGTTGCAGTAGAGGCCTGGCAGAGCATCACCAGGGATGAAACCCAGCGTCTGGTGATGTTTATGCATTCCAGACTTCAGGCTGTAATTGACTGCAAAGGATTTACAACCAAGTATTAAAAGGTGAAAGTTTGATTTATAATTGTTAATTTGTCCCATTATTTTTGGTCCCTTAAAAAGTGGGAGGCACATATACAAACTGTTGTAATTCCTACACCGTTCACCTGATTTGGATGGAAATACCCCCAAATTAAAGCTGAAAGTCTACAGTTAAAGCACATCTTGTTTGTTTCATTTTAAATCAATTGTGGTGGTGTATAGTCTCAAAAAGATTAGAATTGTGTTGATGTCCCAATATTTATGGACCTGACTGTATGTTAAGATAGAAACGAGTGGGGTGGTTTTACTAAAGACAAATAGACTGTGCACTTTGCAAGTGCAGTTGCTCTCCCCAAGTGCAGTCGCCCCAGAGCTTATTAAATGTGGCAAAGCGTCACTCTGCAAAAATTACCCAATCAAATGCAAGGAAAATTTAAAAAAAACTGCATTTTTGCTTACAAATGATTGGATGATGCAGCAGAGTTGTATCTAATTTACTAAGTTCAGGAGCAGCTGCGCTTGCAGAGTGCACAGTCTATTTGCTTTTTGTAAATCCATCCCTAAGTCTCTTGCATAGCTGCCTGCTGTCATGCTTGTTGCCTGGCTAACTGTCATCATGATCCTCAGTTCCTCTTAGTTTGTTGTTAATTAGAACAAGTATGCATATCCGAAGTTGCAGTTTCGCTGGCTCATTGCAGCCAGCAGTATTGTGATAATCCAGAGCATAGGAGGATGCAAGGTGTTTCATCACATCTCACACAAGAACACCTAAAGCCAAGCCTGTATTGAGTTATCATGTATGCCCTAAGTTTACTGAATGATGATGCTCTTTTATATAAGGTCCGCCCTTGGGTTATGAGACTATTTTAATGTGAACTACTGCCAGAATGTACTATCGGAGAAGCATAATGCTTTCTGTATATGAAGAATAGCTTAATTGTACCAATCAACACAAAAAGGAAAGAAAATAGGTTAATGTTTCCCAAGTCATAAAGAGCTTTCTGATTCCTCTCAACATTCCTTGTACCATTTATTCCTAGTTCTCTTGGTGAAGTTAGCTACAAATGTCCAGAGGTGCCTGTAGCCAATGCCCCCTTGGGGGTTGCTGGATGTTGTGGTTCACCTGATCACACTGCCCTCAGTCACACTCTTTCCTCACATCCAGAGTCACAGAACTTACTGGTACTTTGTTTTGGGGGAGGGGGGGGGGGGGTTATTAGGGGATTGAACTTGGATAGGGTAGGGATGATTATGGGATGCCCACGGATCAACAGTTCTTTAATGGGACCTCTATATACATCACAGTATATACACTTCTCCTTCTTCACTCCAGCACAAACCTTGCTGCATGATCAACTCCATGTTCCTCTCTCCAGCACTAACACTTGCTGCACAGTTAACTCCTTGTTCTTATCTCTAGCACAAACTTGGTTCCGGCCTGGCTAGCACATGGTGAGACCTGCTGTAGTATTAGCATGACCTTCGAACCGCCCATTACAGGCAGGGACCATGGGCCCCCAAAGTGTAGCAAAGTACATAATGTGCTAGCTAGTCTGATGGACTACTGCTCCCAGCCCATCCTCTTCCAGGCCCTGCCAGCCCTCCTGGCTACAATGGCCCTCTCCACTGCCACAGTGACACCACAGTCCCAACTGGCTCTTGTACCCTTCTCAGACTGTCTCTAACCCCAATCTGCTCCGGTGTACCTCTTCCAGCTTTTCAGGGAGTGCATCACTCACAGACGCGTGTCACTTGTAGTTCCTCTCCTGGAGATCTCTCTGATAGTGCTCTCTCCTGCTGTCCTGTCCCGCTCTACCTTGTGCCTCTCCTCCAGGATCTCACTCTCTCCTCCTGCCTGCACCCAAGCTCTCCTAGGCTGAGGTCACCCCCCCTCCCCCAGACTGGAAGCTTCTTCTAATCCTCAACAACTTCCACACTATTCCATCTCCTGCTCTTCCACTCAAACTCTCCTACCAGACTGTGCTGAACCAAGGTATTTAAGAAGGCCTGCCCCCTGCCAATCCAAGTTGGGGGATTGGTCAGAGCTCCTTAAAATACCTCAGGCAGTTTCACCTCCTTTTCCCCACCCTTTCTTCTACAACATTGTGAGCCTGAAAGGAGGGGTTTGCCAAGGAGTGTCACTATCTGCAGTCACCAGTCCTCCCTGAGCCACTCCCCTGCCCAGAATCAAAACAATCAGGCCTAACTAAGTTTACCTCACCTAACACAAAAATCTCTCTTTAAGCACCTACCTATGGTAGACGGTGCTACATGTCCAGAAGAAGAAAAGAAAGAAAAGTGTATTCTAATTTTTACATTTTGAGATTTCAGAGGAGAGGAGTATCAGAGTAAAGGGGGTTGAATACAAATGCATGCCACAATTTTTACATATTTATTTGTAAAAAATGTTGAAAACCTTTTCTCATTTTCCTTCCACTTCACAATTATGTGCCACTTTGTGTTAGTCTATCACATAGAATTCCAATAAACTACATTTACATTTTTGCTTGTAACATGACAAAATGTGGAAAATTTCAAGGGGTATGAATACTTTTTCAAGGCACTGTAAACTGTTACATATGTAAACATTGATCGTACCACACATGTAAGGTATTGCAGCGAATGTCAGAGTGAGAACAATAATTCTAATAACACTAAACTAGTAACAGTTTGGCCAGCATATCAGTTAGGGGAACATCCAAATTTGCAGGGTGTTCAGTGGGTGTACGCCCGGCGATCACCCTGCAATGCACTGTGCGCTGAACAGTGCATTTTGCACCCTGATTGGGCAAAGCTCAGCATAAGCTGGTTGATAAGGATCGGGGTGGGAATCTTCCAGATTCCGATAAGCCCTCTCCCCACAAACCCCCACAACCACTGGCCACAGTTGTAGGGATGAGGCCCTTATCCCCATCAACATGGTGACAAGGTGCTTTGGGGCAGGGGGGCAGAGCCCCAAAGCACCCACCCCCCTATTTTGATGGCATGTGGCCTGGTATGGTACAGGAGAGGGGGCTCTCTCCTCCCCCACTTTCTTGACCTGCCAGGCTGCTTGCTCAGATAAGGGCCTATATTTTTTTCAATAGCCGGGTGCCGGCATTTGAAAAATGTTAACTAGCCGGTATGAATCATTTTAAATGTAATTTGACTCCTTTTTTTTTCTTTAGAAATGTCAGTTTTGCTGCAGCATGTTCTATAAATGCTACAGATGTGCTACTTTACCGGTAGACTAAGGGGACCCCCCGCACTATATTTAAAGGAATTTTTTCATGTGCACTTTTGATTTTTCGACTCCCATAGACTTTAATTGGGTTAGCCATTCCGATTAGAACTTTTCTCTGTTCAGGAGTTCTGCTGTGATGTTCGGGCCATCTCTACTGGTAACCTGAAAAAGGCATCTATGTATCTATGTACTCAGCGTAACATCATCTTTATGTTCTACCAAACAATTGAGTATTATATTGTGTTTGTGTGCACTAAAAAACAACATTTAAAACGTCATCTATAGAGATTTTTAAGTACAGTAATTAGCCACCATTCCACTAGTGTGCGCAATGTTAATGAGTGACATGTTAATTATCTATTTACTCAGTGTAACATCATCTTTGTATCCTACCAAACAATTGAGTATTATATTGTGTTTGTGTGCACTAAAAAACAAGCATTTTTTTTCTCCAGGGTCTTTGCTTTAAAAAAATATACAATGCTTAGTTATAATTTAACAATACAGCCTAACTCTGGATCTTCACTGCAAGTACCTTAGAATTGTTTAAAGTTTTAAAGTGCTCCTCCCCCCTTTCTTGACCTGCCAGGCTGCTTGCTCAGATAAGGGCCTTGTATGGATTTTGGGGGGCCCCAATGCCGTTTCTTTTTTCTATTTTTTTCAATAGCCGGGTGCCGGCATTTGAAAAATGTTCACTAGCCAGTATGAGTCATTTTAATTTGACTCGTTTTTTTTCTTTAGAAATGTCAGTTTTGCTGCAGCATGTTCTATAAATGCTACAGATGTGCCCCTTTACAGGTAGACTAAGGGGACCCCCGCGCACTTTTAAAGGATTTTTTTCATGTGCACTTTTGATTTTTCGACTCCCATAGACTTTAATTGGGTTAGCCATTCCGATTAGAACTTCTCTCTGTTCAGGAGTTCTGCTGTGATGTTCGGGCCATCTCTACTGGTAACCTGAAAAAGGCATTTAAAACGTCATCTATAGAGATTTTTAAGTACAGTAATTAGCCACCATTCCATTAGTGTGCGCAATGTTAATGCGTGACATGTTAATTATCTATGTACTCAGCGTAACATCATCTTTATGTTCTACCAAACAATTGAGTATTATATTGTGTTTGTGTGCACTAAAAAACAAGCATTTTCTTCTCCAGGGC
The DNA here is from genome assembly GCA_018402905.1 of Glandirana rugosa. Taxonomy (NCBI): domain Eukaryota; kingdom Metazoa; phylum Chordata; class Amphibia; order Anura; family Ranidae; genus Glandirana; species Glandirana rugosa. The sequence continues at coordinate 1,538,184 of BLSH010029916.1, forward strand.
CTTTGCTTTAAAAAAATATACAATGCTTACTTATAATTTAACAATACAGCCTAACTCTGGATCTTCACTGCAAGCACCTTAGAATTGTTTAAAGTTTTAAAGTGCATTCAATCTGCAGAACTGAAACATACATTTTTAAAGGCTGCTTTAGACAAATAAGGCTGTCATTTCTGGGTACCATTATATCAAAAGAGGGACAATTGTTTGGTCCAGAGCATGTGAAAAGCTGTGATACAGTCACTATCTACTGCCCAGCACAGCTTTGAAACAGTTAAACAACTCATTGTGAGCGATCCAGCACTAGCATAATTTGATCCTTTTCTACTTACTATTGTTACTACAGGTGATTCAGAGTATGACCCTTACACACGGCCATGCAGACCAGGTAGAGAAAACTGTTGCGTTTACATCCAGAACCTTTATGGAAGCATAACAAAAGTTTTCTAGTGTAGAGAAAGAAGCCTTAGCATGAGTTTGGGCAACATAAAAATGGAGAACATACCTGGGGGGTAGACTTTTTACCTTGCAGGTCAGCCATAGCAGTCCTTTCTGCTTACCACAAAGAGACTAGGGCGTGCAGCAATGCATATAGATAGATTTTCAGCAAAGCAACTGAATTTCAACTACACAATAGAATAAGAAACAGGTTTGGTTTGGTTTGGTTTGACAATGTTGTTGCCCAAATATGGCCATGTGGCAATATTTAGGCAATGATCTAAAGCATTCCCATCCATTTGCTTATGTGGCTGGAGATTCCTGGCCATGTAAATGAATAGGCTGGGTGATATCAGTGGTTGGTAAGGATGCAGCACCTGAAATCAGCAGCTGCTTCCTTAGAAAACATTGATGGCAGGAAGCTGTCAAGTTTCTTCATTGTGAACTCCTTAAATGAGCACTAAGCTCATCCCTAGTAATCACTGCTATCTTCCAGTTCATGTGCCTTCCCCCATTGCATACTGACCACAGGGGGGTTACTTGTTCAGCTCCCCCACCATTCACAAATAACCTTGATTTTTTTTAAAAGAATACAAAAGGTTCTTTGATTGGATGAGGTGGGGAGTTAGAATAGTGGCCTTATGATATCCACCTTATCCAATCAGAGAATGTCTTATATTCATAAAAAAAGGCGTTCTATGAAAGGTGGTTTTGCCACCCGGAAGATAGAGGCAATCACTGTACTAGTGCCAACTACTACAGTGATTGTTAGTTTCCACAGCGGTCCATCAAAAGTATGAAATATGCATACACACATCAGTACAAGCTTGATCAATGTAACTATCTAAAAAAGTTCATACCCAGAGTTCAGCTTACCTGTAAGTTCACCTTTTGAGATTAAATATTCAAGCATGTTGTGTACTGGCACATTTCATTTAGCTATTTAAGTCATCTTTTCATTTTTTTTAAAAATGTAATGATATGTTTATATACAATTTAACTTTTTTGGATTATTTATAATGAGAGTAGTCAGCCATAGCTGGCTTTAATAAGAGTTAATAGGTAGTGAGAGTATTAAGCAGCTCAACTACTGTTGAAAAACCTGTCTGCCTGGCTGCCATTAGGACCCACTGGCAGTGGGATTGCAAATGCAATGCAATGCAAATGTTAAATTTGTTTATTATAGGAGAATTGGAAAAGTAGTTTTACTTATATGATTCTCCATTCCAGCAGGCTTCTCTGTGTTACTAGATACAGTATGCTCTGGTGAACATTAAAAGATCAGAGTCCCTCCTGCAATCTGGTAGTCCAAGATCCTCTGTCATCACCAAAACTGATGCAGAGCTCATAGCTCTGCATTGGATGAGAAAACACTGAACAACAGTCCACCAGGGAGAGCTACCTGCCAGAGGACCAGAGGGGCAGAGAATTGTGTATGTTAAACTGCTTTTCCCATCCCCTAAACAGAAATGTAGTGGTACCCCCATAGGGGCTGCAACAGTAAATATCTTCAGGCACACTTTACTGTTTAAAGGAGGAGTTTGAATCAAAAGTTCAAAATGTCCAGCAACAGCAGATCACTGGACATATTTGTAATTCGTGGGCGTGGTTGCCCGCCGTGGTTTACACGGGCGACAGCACATGGTAAAGTAGTTACTGATTTGCAGATTTTGGCACAAATGTCCATCCATGGGTAAGCAGGTAGGAAATAACTTAGTTACCTGTGAACAGATGGTCCCGGAATGAGCCCCCAAATGTAGCGGTACACCCACAGGGGCTGCTGGTAATTGTTGTCCATCTGTCAACCTGCCCAGCCAGGCACACGATTTCCAGTCCCTCTCAGACAGAAAACAGTCCATGCACTTTGTATTTTTATTGAGGGGATTAAACTTGGATGGGGTAAGGGAATATGGGATGCCCACTTAATTGATGCACAATGTACATGGGACTCAACCTATATACACTCTCTGAATATACACCTTCACACTTCAGCTCCAGCACTTCACTTGCTTGCAGACTATCTCTCCTTGACACCTCCAGCACATCACTTGCTTGCTCTCTTCTGGACCAACTAGAACTGATTGGTAGGACCGACACTGGCTCAGCCAAGCCTAAAGTGAATGCCCTTTGCAGGCAGAGGCCGCGGGCCACTTTGATGTAGCAAAAATGAAGGTAGGTCCCAGTGCTAGCTGTCCACATGGTTACTGCTTCCAGTGACACCTCTTCAGGCCCTGCCAACCACTTCCGCACCTGTTGACCCATCTGAGCCAATGCTGATTGGACTTCTGCAGCCATCTCTCACCCCAGAAGAGAGACAGCGGCGCCGTATTCTGAACTTGTGTCTATATTGTGGGGAACCCGGACATATGGTACGGACCTGCCCTGCCAAGGCCGCTAAATGGCCTCATCGGGCTAATCTGGAGAAATGCCGTGTCTGCAGTAATGTGTCCCATTTGACTCTCCTTCTCTCCTTGCAGTTGCCCGGAGGGAGCATCCAGGTGTCGGCAATTATTGATTCCGGGGCTTGTAGCTGCTTTGTGGACCAGGCCTTCACCCAGCTACATCAGATGCCCCTGCGCCCCGAGGCGCATAAAATGACTGTCCACCTGGCCGACAGGATGGCCATTAAATCCGGCATAGTAGCTATGGAGACCCAACCCATACCTGTATACACTGCAGAGGGGCACCAAGAGCTGCTCATCCTGGATGTCATCGCCTCACCTCTGTTCCCCATCATCTTGAGACTGCCGTGGCTCCGGGCGCATAGCCCTTATATAAACTGGTCCTCCGGACATATTCAGTTCCCGTCCTCATACTGTGGCCAACACTGCCTGCTCCCGTCCTGGGAAATTGGCCCCTCACTTCTCAGCTTGGATTCTGAACCGGACCAGGAAACCCGCCAAGCTGTCCCTGTAGTCTATCACGAGTTACTGGATGTATTCAACAAGAACTTATGACCAACTGCCACCACCCAGGTCCTATGATTGCCCCATTGAGTTGCTTCCTGTAACAGAGGTCCCCTTTGGTCGCATCTATCCACTATCAGAGCTGGAACTGTCAGCCCTCAAGGCCTATTTGGACTAAAATTTGGCCAAAGGATTCATCCGACCATCCACTTCCCCTGCTGGGGCCGGTATCTTCTTCGTTGAGAAGAAAGATCACACCCTCCACCCTTGTATAGACTATAGAGACTTGAACCGAATCACGGTTAAAAACCGGTATCCTCTCCCACTGGTGCCGGAACTCTTTCAGAGGCTTGGGTCAGCCACCATGTTCTCTAAGCTGGATCTCCAGGAGGCTTATAACCTGATCCGCATCCGAGAGGGCGACGAGTGGAAGACGGCTTTTCGGGCTCGTTTCGGCCATTACGAGTACCTCGTCATGCCCTTCGGACTCTGCAACGACCCCGCGACATTCCAGCACCTGGTCAACGACGTCTTCCGAGATTACCTGGACCGCTTTGTTATCATCTAGTATACCAAAAAGAGAAACACCGCGCTAAATCCCCATACCAAGCAGCAGCCAAAATACACAATCAGTATACCATGGACAAATTAAATAAAAGGGCTGCGCTAATATTAAATGAACATATGGTGAAATTATATATGGCAAACAGTATTGATGAAGAAATCCGATTGAATGGGAATAGTCCCCCGCAAGCAGATTTATGAATAGCTGTAATCACCCGAAGTGCTGATAAAGCATGCTGCGTGATCCACCACCAACAATTAGAAGGCTTACCAAATAGATAAACCAAATCAGCATGTAATCTGGTTCATCCTAATGAGTAGGATCGGCTGAACCTCTGCTCTCACTCTTCCAGCCAACGATGGTATCCGGAATGGATGAAATTGAGGTGCAAAACCAAAATCCCCCTCCAGGGGTGGAGATGTGCTCAGCCTTCACCAGTCAATGCTCATCAGATATTATAACCAGGCGAAAATATAATGAAAGAAATAGGTCGCATAGCGTAATATTATAAAACGATTTAATCCAAAGTATAAAAAACTACTCACAAAAAGAGTTGTATATCTCATTAAAAGCCGGCAGCTGTGTCCCTTGGGTACACAAAATAAACAGCGGTGACGTCAGCGCGCCCTCCCGACGTACGTTTTGTCATCAACAGACGTCATCCTGGGGATGTTATCATCTATCTCAATGACATTCTGATCTTTTCATCTACCCTGGAAGAGCACCGCCAGCATGTCCGTTGTGTCCTCAGCCGGCTGCAGCTACACAGGCTATACGTCAAGGCCGAAAAGTGTGCCTTCGAGCGCTCCAGTATTCCTTTCCTGGGGCTGATCTTGTCGATTAGTGGAGTTACGATGGATCCTCAAAAGGTCACTGCTATCCTAGACTGGCCAGCACCTGTGGATAAAAAAGGGGTCCAACGCTTTGTGGGGTTCACCAACTTCTACAGGCATTTCATCAGGGGATTTTCGGCCATCATCGCCCCATCACGCAACTCACTAAGCAGGGTCAGCGGTTTCAGTGGTCTTCTGAGGCACAAGACGCCTTCCAAACCTTAAAGAATCTTTTCACAACTGCGCCCATCCTTCAGCATCCAGATGCCACTCTGCCCTACGTTCTGGAGGTAGACGCCTCCGAGACGGCTGTGGGAGCTGTCCTCTTCCAAAGGCAGGGCACGAAGGCCCTCCTTCACCCTGTGGCTTTCTTCTCTCGTAAACTCTCGGCTCCGGAGAACTATGATGTGGGAGACAGGGAGTTACTGGCCATTAAGAGTGCTCTAGAAGAATGGCGCTACCTGCTGGAGGGAGCTCTGCACCCCATCCTGATCTATACGGATCACAAGAATCTAGAATATCTCAGGACGGCTAAGAGACTTAAGCCCCATCAAGCCCGTTGGGCACTCCACTTTTCTAGATTCCAGTTTCATCTAACTTACAGGCCCGGGGTGGAGAATACTAAACCTGATACCCTTTCCCGCATGTTCTCTGAACCCAGAACACCTGCTTCTCCTGATACTATCCTGCAACCTAGAAACTTCCTACTCACTCAGGACAACCTCCTATCCCAGATTCAGAGATCCTCAACCTGCTCTCCTGGATCACCAAGCCAAGGGCTGACCTGGAAGGATGGTCTCTGGTGGCACAAGAACTAAATTGTTATATACAAGGAACTCCACCTGGTCATCTTAAAACTCTACCATGATCATAAATTACCCGGGCACTTTGGCACGAGAAAAACCACAGAACTTCTGGTGGCCATCCCTCACCGAAGACTGTCAGGCCTACGTCCGCTCCTGCGCTAGGAGCAAAACAGACAAGACCAAGGCTTGGGGGCTGTTGAAGCCTCTGTCTATTCCCAAACGGCCCAGGTTAAAAATTACAATGGACTTTATAGTGGAGCTGCCCCCAGCTAACGGGCATACCACAATCTTCCTGGTTGTGGAACGTCTGACAAAAATGGCTCACTTCCTCCCAATGAAGGGCACCCCCACTGCAAAGGAGACCTCAGAAATCTTCATCAGGGAAATTGTCCGGCTGCATGGTCTCCCAGACAACATAGTGTCTGATCGAGGTGTCCAGTTTACCTCACGCTTCTGGAGAGCCCTCTGTTCTGCCCTCTCATTCTCCACGGCCTATCATCCGCAAACTAATGGCCAGACGGAAAGGACCAATAAAACACTAGAACAATATCTCCGCTGCTTCTCGTCCTATTCCCAAGATGACTGGTGCACATTACTCCCCTTGGCAGAATTCGCCTACAATAATTCAGTACACTCCTCTACGAAGCAATCACCTTTCTGGGCCAACTATGGCTTCCACCCCACAGTGCTCCCTAGCCTTGCAGGTGAAACCACGGTACCAGCAGTACAGGAATCCTCGCAGTTCTTACAGTCTAACTGAAAGCTGCTACAAGAGACGCTCACCAAAACACAGGAATTGAGCAAGGCCGCTTTCGACAAGAGGAAACGCGGCAAACTCTACCTGCAACCTGGCGACAAGGCCTGGTTATCTACAAAGAACTTGAGATTGTCTTGTCCATCCAAGAATCTGGGTCCACGCTTCATTGGTCCCTTTTTTGTCAAGAGGAAGATCAATCAGGTCTCCTACGAGCTGGAACTTCTGTCTCTGTGGATACACCCGGTGTTCCATGTGTCCTTACTGAAGCCAGTGGCCCCGGATCCCTTTCCCAATAGAGCTGTAGCTCCTCCGGCCCCCATGTTGATTGATGGAGAAGAGGAGTTTGAAGTAGAGTCAATACTCGACTGCAGGAGAAGAGGTGGCGGAGTCCAGTATCTGGTAAAGTGGAAAGGCTGCGGGCCAGAAGAAAGCTCATGGGAGCCCGAAGCTAATATCCATGCCGACGAGTGTATCCAAACCTTTAAGGATAACAACCCTGCCAAGCTGGCCAAGCTGGGCATCTGGAGGCTGCCCCTTGGGGGGGGCAATGTTAGAAGAAGACTGTGCTGAGGACTTGTTTGCACTTTGTTGTGTTTTCCTCACGCTGAGGACTTGTTTGCACTTTGTTGTGCTTTCCTCACGCTCACGGAGGAGGCGCTGGGCAGCTCTATTTGAACTTCCTGCTCCTGTCAGCAAGTGCTGTCCGTTCTACAGCGTCTGAGTACCTGTGAGCCCAGCTCTGTTCCTGTATTCCTGCTCTTGTGTTGTACCTGCCTTTCTGATCCGACCCGGCTATCCACGACCATCCAATAGTCTGAACCCTCCGTACCTCGGCTGCCAGTCTGTTAATGAACTCTGCTTGGACTTGACCACCCTTTGCCTGACCCTCTTGTGCCGCACAGCCCGACAGTTGCCGACCCAGTCGACCATTCTTCTGCCCAGCACGACCATCTGGACCTTCACAACACCACCAGTGACCATCCAGCACTCGTGCCATCCCGCACTCTCAGGCTCCCTGTCTGCTCTACCAGGGACCCCTGAATCGGGTGCGCAAGAGTGTTTGTTCCCTGCACACGCCAGACTCTACCACCAGGATCGTGACAAAGCCATTACTACGCAGTTTCCACAAAGTATCCCACTTACAATACGCCAAACACCACAAAGACAAGCCTCAAACCTTCTGGCACAAAGTCATTTGGAGTGATGAGACCAAAATTTAGATTTTTGGCCACAACCATAAACTCTACATTTTGAGAGGAGTCAACAAGGACTGTGAAACACTGAGGTGCATCGCTGATGTTTTGGGGATGTGTGAGATACAAAGGCACAGGAAATTTGGTCAAAATTGATGGCAAGATGAATGCAGTATGTTATCAAATAATACTGGAGGAACATTTGCATTCATCAGCCAGGAAGCTGTGCATGGGATGTACTTGGACATTCCAGCATGACGATGATCCAGAACACAAGGCCAAGTCGACCTGTCATTGGCTACAGCAGAATAAAATGAAGGTTCTGGAGTGGCCATCTCAGTCTCCTGACCTCAATATCATTGAGCCACTCTGGGGAGATCTCAAACGTGCAGTTCATACGAGAATTTCCAGGAAATGGAGGCTTTTTTCAAAGAGGAAAGGGCAGTTTTTCCATCTGAGAAGAGCCTCATCCACAAATAACACAAAAGACTTCAAGCTGTCATTGTCTAAAGGGGGCAATACACGGCATTAAGAACTTGGGTATGTATACTTTTGATCAGGATCATTTGGGTAGTTTCTGTTGTCATTATGATTTAAAAAGAGTAAACACAGTTGATTGATAATAAATGGCTTCAGCCAAACACTAACCATGAGTGAAAGAAATGTTTATGTTTGATCATTCACATTCTCTGAAAAATGGCCAAGAAATCATAAATTCTGCCAGGGTATGTAAACTTATGAGCACAACTGTATAATGCTTAGGAGGGAACTGTTCGGCAATAAGCAGTAAATATACACAAAAGGATAAAACCTGAACTCAAGCTCAACCTTCAATGGTAGGTATAACAACTGCATGCACATAGATAGATATGTAAAAATGATGGTACTTTATTGGTATATAAAAAATATATCAAAATGTCAAAAATGTAAAGAAACACAAACAAATAGACTAAAACAGACATACAATGATAAAACCCCAAACCTCTCCACCCCTAGACCAATGTTGGTTAGTGACTGTCCATAGTATAGACGTGGCACATTGAAAATCACTGGGTGAGGAGTAGAAAGATGGCTGCCAGTAACATGCTGTAAAGGTAGTATAATATAGGTGTGCACGTTTGGCCCAAGAATAATAATAGTGGAAAAAGTCCTTGATCTAAATTTTGTTCGATATCAATGCAGTAGTGGTCCAGAGGGGGTATGTGGATGGTTGAAATTACCGTGATTCAGATCATATAGGTCATGTTATATAACCCCCCTCGCACTAATGGCTGTGTCCAAA
>BLSH010029916.1:1579029-1636476 GCA_018402905.1 Glandirana rugosa
TTTGTACCAGTTTGTCAGGTCCCAGTCAAGGTCTAGTCCGTCTCCATACATGTATTAGTCATCCGTCTTCGTGCTTCTGCCTACTGATTATGTACATACCTCTGCCTGATCTGGAACTGACCCTGGACTGTTTGACCATGTTTTTTGCCTGCCTCTTGGACTGATCTTGTACCCTGCAACTGGAGTAGTAGGATTCACAACACAGGGGTCTCGCATATGTGAGGGGCTCCAGAATGTTTTGCTGGAAGAAAAAAACATTGTTTTGTTTTCTCTCTCCCAGATTAGGGTCTGGAGACTTGGAGGTTTCAAAGAGATTTGGGTGGGAGAAGCCTCTACCCTTGTCCCCATTCTGTCCTGACCGAGGCCCTACTTCTGCCTGCTGCCTGTAGGACTTACTGCCATCATGCCTCTGCCTGCCGCATGAACTGACCACACCTCTGCTGCTACCTGGACTATGGACCATGTTTCTGCCGTTCTACTAGGACCAATATTATGGCACTGTTGACAATATCTCTGCCTACACTGACCTTGGACTGTATATGGACAGTATGCCTGCCTGTACTATGGACAGTATTCCTATTCCTGCCTGTTGCCTGGACAATTGCATTTGCTGTCCTACTACCAGGACCAATATTTTGGCACTGTTGACAATATCTCTGCCTGCACTTACCCTGGACTGTATATGGACAGTATCCCTGCTTGTTCTATGGACAGTATTCCTGCCTGTTGCCTGGACAATTGCGTTCCCTGACGGTTGCCTGGACAATTGTGTTCGCTGCAGCTGACCTGGACCAGTGCTATCCTCCTGTGGACAGCTGCAATACTAAAACCACAGGTAATCTTTTGTTTACCCTTAACTCAGCAGAATGTATTTCGGGGGGGGGGGGGGAATTCTTGGTATGTGCATGCTATGTGTCCTTAGAACATCTGATGGTCTTCCTTGCATGTTGGGCCTCTGTATGTAGCCAGGCTGTGTAAAAGTCTCACCCATGTGGTATCACCATACTCAGAAGGAGTAGCAGAATGCATTTTGTGGTGTAGTTTTTACCATGTACATGCTATCTATTGGAAACATCTTATAAATGGACCACTTTGTGTAAAAGAAATTGCGTTTTCATTTTTCCCCACATTTTCCAAAAACTTCTGGAAAAAATGAACAATTCAAAAGACTCATTCTGCCTCATAGATTATACGTTGGGGTGTTAGATTTCCAAAATGGGGTCATTTTGTGGGCGTTTCCATTGTCCTGGTGCTCCAGGGCCTTCAGAAGTGTAATAGGTGGTTGAGAAATGAGATGTGTAATTTATGTTTCTAAAATGCCAGAAGGTGCAAGTTCAATATTGGGCCTCTGTATGTGGCCAGGCTGTGTAAAAGTCTCACACATGTGGTATCGCCATACTCAGTAGGAGTAGCAGAATGTATTTTGGGGTGTCATTTTTGCTATGTACATGCTATGTGTTGGAAATAACTTATCCCCACTGTGGGACGAATAAAGGTTTATCTTATCTCATCTTATCTTATCTTAACTTTGTGTAAAAAAATGTTTTTATTGTCCTAGTGCTCCAGGGCCTTCAACAGTGTAATTGGTGGTTGAGAAATGAGATGTGTAATTTATGCTTCTAAAATGCCTGAAGGTACTAGCTCAATGTTGGGCCTCTCTATGTGGCCAGGCTGTAAAAATGTCCCACACATGGTATCACCATACTCAGGAGGAGTAGTAGAATGTGTTTTGGGGTGTAATTTGAGGTATGCATATGCCATGTGAGAGAAATAACCCATTACAATGACAATTTTGTTGAAAACAAAAACATCTTAATTTTGCAAAGAATTGTGGGAAAAATTACAACTTCACAAAACTCACCATGCCACTTACTAGATACCTTGGAAAGTCTACTTTCCAAAAAGGGGTCATTTGTACTTTGCTGGCTTGTTAGGGTCTCAAGAAATGAGATAGGCCATCAGTACATCAGGTGTGATCAATTTTCAGTGATTTGCACCATAAGTTGTAGACTCTCTAACTTTCACAAAGACCAAATAATATACACTAATTTGGGTTATTTTACCAAAGATATGCAACAGTATAAATTGTGACCAAAATGTATGAAGATAAATTACTAATTTGCAAAATTTTACAACAAAAATTAAGAAAAAAATTTTTTTTTCCAAATTTTCGGTCTTTTTTTCATTTATAGCGCAAAAAATAAAGAAGTGATTAAATACCACCAAACGAAAGCTCTATTTGTATGAAAAAAAGGACAAAAAATGGAAATTGGTTTTGGCAGGAGGGGGGTTTAAGTGCCTAGTAAGCAAGTGGTTAATTAAACTTGGGTGTTATGTATTATCACTACTTGAGCATAATGTCTAATGTACTTCCTGAGCTACCAAAGCATTTGTTTAAAAGCAGACTGAACCTGCACCCTAACCTGTAGCCCAGTCTGCACCCTAGCTTATCTTGCCTGCTCCCTGGTTTGTACCCCAGCCTTGTCTTCACTACACCTGCAGCCAGGGGCATACCTATAGCATTTGACACCTGGGGCGGGTCCTATATCTGGCACCCCCCAGGCGCACTGCACATTGATGAGCTGAAGTGACATCACGTGTAGCGCCTCTGCGCACTGTGGCCCGGAACCCTCCTCCCTCTGCTCTTCCAGGCGGTCAGGCCCCTCCTCCTCCTCTGCAAAAACAGAGCCTACCGACCTGAGGATTGTCATCGGGTGGCAGGCACCACTTGAAGAAGAAAGAAAGATGCGATCTAACCACCACCGCAATGACAAACCTCCATCCCTATTATACATATAAAATATATATAAAAAAACAAATGAAGAAAAAAAGGGAGAGAAAGTGGGAATTTAGATGAGGGATGTCACTGCAGAAAGAGATTGCATGAAATATATTTGTATATTTTATTGAGCAAATACAGGTACATTTAGAACATTCCACAGTCTGGAGATACATAATACATTATAAGTGATATACCATATGCAAAAAAAACCTGCCATATAGACATACACATTGACCATACACATGTATAACATTCGACTTGATAAAATTCCAGTATATAAATTGTAAACACAGGCCAGTAAAATTGAAGGTATAATAAGCCAATCTTGTCAGGACACCCTAAAAAACTCTACGCGTTTCATGGCTCTCTACCACTCATCAGCAGTTAGGTGCGATTGTATGACTATAAATATAAAAAATGTAATTGAATAAATTGCTGTCCTCTAAAAGGGAGAAACGCTTTTGGGGTAAGGGATCTATACTCCCAAGTCGGCTGAACAGTGCCCAGTGGATATCAGATGGATGGGGAGGTGGGGGTACCCCAACCCAATAAGAAGGAGCCCAAAGGCAAGCCAGGTCGACATGACACACATCCCATGTGGAGAGAGTATGTATATAAACCGTGAAAATCTAAATGAATAGTGAAAAAATACAGAAAAGGGGTTTTGTGTAAGGATTTTCATAAGACATGAGTTGGTAAAAACAGAGTACAATATGTATGACTGGGAAAGAGTGCAAAAGAAGGGGGGGAAAGGAATAAGGGGGAGGGAAGAGAGAGGTAAGGATAGAAAGAGTGAAAGGGAGAGGGGGAGAGGAAGGAAAAAGGAATGGGGAAAACAAAGTGGAGGTGGTGAGTAGTGTGAATGGTCTTGGAAAGAGCTCTGTAACTTATGTGTGAATCTCCTTGGATGGACTGTGTGGGATGCCTCTCTGATGGTATATACCCAGCCTGGTCATATATAGGCCCAATCAAGGGCGTGTCCCCCCACCAACGTCATGTGCAACGTCAAATAAAGTAAGGAACAGACAATGAAATCCACCCTCAGTACATGCCAAAGGTGGAGTCATGCCCGTCCCTAATCTGGTGCGAGATGGACTAAGACATCCCCACATCACGGCATCGGATAATGCAGTGAATGGGGTACATACATGACACCGATGCGCAAGAGCGTCGTCCCCGCCTACAGCTCAAAGGAGACGAGGAGGGGAGGCGCTGCTGCGCATCACAACCCAAGCAACTTGACGGAGTCAACGTGACCCCCATCCACGATCTGGGCCGGCCATATTCTGGTTTGGCTCATATGGAATAGTAGAGGCCCAGTGTAATTGTGAATGTATGGGTCCAATCTACGATGTATGGAAAAAATGTGTGTGGTAATTGGTTAATATGGTGCTGAGAGAAACGGGTGTCTTCCAACCAAGAAGTATAAACAAATAAGAAAGATGTGATCCAGCCACCACCGCAATGACAAACCTCCATCCCTATTATACATATAAAATATGGTTATAACTCATATCAGTTTTTTTGCCATCTGTGTCACACTGGGGAGGTTTACCTTCATTTCCTGTCCAATAGCCACAACAGGAAGTGAGAGAAAATCCCTCAAAAGTGAGGGAATCCCCTCACCAAATCTAGTGCGCCCATTAGAATGTTTCCCCTCTATTCCTATTCTGGTGACAACCCAAAATTTTCTCTCAGTTTTACTCTCAGTGATAAGGGCAAAAAGGACAAATAGAGAGGGCAAATCTCCCTAATAGGGACACAGGCAGCAAAAAAAAACTGACAGGTTTTCTAATCCCTCACCATTCTATCTACAACAAAACAAAGTTTTGTCTTTAGTGTTTCTTTAAAGTGGAACTTTGCAGATATAAAATACATAAATTAGCTTTGCTGTGCTTACAGTACATAACAGCTTTCAAAGCAAAGAGATAGCAGTCAGATGGAGCCCTCCCATCAAGGCGGAGTTTTCTCTTGTAGTCTTTCTCTTCTGGCTCTTACTTTTTTGGCACTTTTACAATGTTTTTACAATGATACTTTCACAATGATACAATGTACCCGATACCCATTCACATGGGGGCGCGGGATCTGGGGTCCCCCTTGTTAAAGAGGGCCTCCAAATTCTGATAAGCCCCCCGCCCCCAGACACTGCAATCACCAGCCAGGGTTGTTGGGAAGAGGCCCTTGTCCCCATGTTGAGGGCATGTGGCCTCGTATGATTCAGGAGGAGGGGGTGCTCGCTCGTCCCCCCTATCCTGACCTGCCAGGTTGCATCCTCGGATAAGGGTCTGGTATGGGGGGACCCTACGCCAACTTTTTTAAAAATGTTGGCGTGGAGTTCCCCTTAAAATCCATACCAGACCCAAAGGGCCTGGTATGGACTGGGGGGACCGTACACCATTTTTTACATTTTTTTTATCTGTATTGCCAGGAGCCAGCAATACATTACAGCCACAAGCCAGTTTAAATTACATTTTTTTCCTTTAGAAATATCATTATTGCTGTGGCATGTTCTAGACATTGCACAAAGGCGCCACTTTACAGGCAGACTAAGGGAACCCCCAGTCACGATATTTAAAGGAATATTTAATTTTTATTGTTTCACTTTAAGCATCATTAAAATCACTGCTCTTCTAAAAAGATTGTGTTAAAACCTTTTTTTTTGCATTGATACATGTCCCCTAGAGCAGTGCCCGGGTCCCCATACACTTTTTATGGCAATAACTTGCATATAAACCTTTAAAATGAGCACTTTTGATTTTTCATGTTTGTGTCCCATAGACTTTAATTGGGTCCGCATGTTTGCTAGAACTTTTTGCCTGTTCAAGGTGTTCTGGTGCGAACTGAACTAGGGGGTGTTCGGCCCATGCCTATTACTCACATAGATTCCTATTTTTGAATCATGGGAGGGAAGGGGAGTAAGTCACATGTCTCAGAGTATCTGGTGTTTCTCTTCACCATGGACAATTGGAAGGCATATACATGGACAGAAGGTATTTAGGTGAACCTTTTGCTTTGTTCAGCATGAGAAACCAAAGGTTTATTTAATTTTTTTCTTGATAACACCAATGCCGCCAGACTGAGGATGCAGTTAACATTTTTTTGTTCATGCAAGACTGTCTTCTTTTCACATGGTTGTGTTCCATGGTTTTGTGGGATCCACAAAAGTTTGCAATCAATTTTCGTTTCATTCGTTATGACCACAATTCGTAACTTAGAAAATTCGAAAATTTAAAATAATAACTAACTAACTAACTAATAATAACTAACTATTAAATTATAGGTATTGGGATTTCCTTTCAAATTTGGCTGTTAGTGAACATAACAAATACAAATTTATCCGAAGTTACAAATGATTCGAAATAACGAATGCCTCATCTAAACAAATGGAACAGAATAAATGAATAATGAATAATAATAATAAAAGGTTTTTATTATTATTATTATTATTGTTAATTATAATTATTATTTATTTGTTATGTTCCATTCGTTTAGATACGGCATTCGTTATTTTGGATAATTCGTAATTTCGGATAAATTTGTATTTGTTACGTTCACTAACACCCAAATTTGAAAGGAAATTCCAATACCTATAATTTAATAGTTAGTAATAGTTAAGTTATTATAGTTAGTTATTATTTCAGATTTTCAAATTTTCGGGTTTTAGAATTTCCAAATTTTCGAATTTCTGAATTTTCGAACTTACGAATTTACGAATATTCGACTATTCGAATTTACGAATACTAGGAAAATTTTTAAAAAAATTTCATTAATTCAGATACTTCCGAATTAATGAATATGTCAAAATTCGTTAAAAAACTATTTTGTAATGAAATGATTTGCATATGTCTATAAAATACAGTATATGGTTGTAAATACTGGAAGTAGTATTACATTTTTGGTTTAAAGAAAAGAAAACATGTTATACATACTTGCTGTGTGCAGTGGTTTTGCACAGAGCAGCTCCGATCCTTTTTTTCTCAGGTTCCCCAACGGTGCTCCTAGCTCCTCCCCCTTGACAAGTGCCCCCAATAGCAGATCACTTGCTATGGGGGCACTGGTGAGTGCTGGCTCCCGAGCCCTGTTCTATGTGTCCATAAGACTCATAGAGCCATGCCTCGGCACCACTCCCGCTCTCTCCTCATTGGCTCGCTGGCTGTGATTGACAGCAGTGTGAACCAATTGCTGTCTCACCCAATAAGGAGAGGAAGTCCCAGGACAGTTGATGCTCTCATGCACTTTGCTGGATTAAAAAAAAGAAAATAAATAAAAGCATGGGAATGCAAGTTATGTTTTAGTTTGTAGTAAAAGATAGGGGAACTAGAAATTAGATTTTTCCAACAAACATATATATATATGTATTATACGGCTTCCTAATGGTGACCATGGTGGACCATCCCTGCATGCGTATTGGCATGGACATTTGCAGTCTCAAGAAGGTTGCATCTGAAATTGTAACTACATATGGTAACAACTGGGAGACAGTTTTTACCCCATAAAAGTCAGTGCCTGAACATGAACCTTCATGGCAGGATCACCAGGTGCTATTTTATTGTAGAACATTGCCACCCTATACTAGGAAGTGCCTGAACAATGACCTTCATGGCAGGATGACCAGGCATTGTTTTACTGAAATCATAGTAACATGCTTATATGAGATTTCGTTGATTGGGTTTAATTCTATTCTAAATAGTCTACAGGGAGGGCCATTTGTATGGATACACCTTAATAAAATGGGAATGGTTGGTGATATTAACTTCCTGTTTCAAAATGGCCGACTTCAAAATGGCTGCCATGGTCACCACCCATCTTGAAAAGTTTCCCCCCTCACATATACTAATGTGCCACAAACAGGAAGTTAATATCACCAACCATTCCCATTTTATTAAGATGTATCCATATAAATGGCCCACCCTGTATATGAAACCAAAAGGCAGTACAATGTAGATGGATAAAAAAGGTTTGCCAGCTATGTTCAGAATGTATGGAGATGTAAATAGCAGGATGCAGACAGTCTGCAGACATTTACAATGGTTAAATCAAGATAATAATTCAGTGAATCAAGACATTTTGGGCAATTTAGCATAAAAGCTTTGATATAATTGTAACTTTCACCTTTCATGTGGAGAGGCTGTTCAATTTATTCACTTCTTTCTGCCTGGAGGAGTGCTACAACAAATGCGGTTAATGTCCTTAATACTTCTGATGAGAAAGATGATTTTTTGATAATTACAATACATAGAATTTCTTTTACGGAAATGTATGGATTCCAATGAGCTTTACTACATAAATTACTGTATAGTTTGCTTGATTCACCTCTAAAATAAATATAGTGTGCTTTGATGTTTTTGATATATAATTTTTTGGATGAAAAGTGTCAAAACTTTAAACAGAAAATATTTTGCTCTTTACCATCCTTTATTTCCACTCTAGAATGTGCCATGCCATTACAGTCCATGGTAGTAAGAAACACTGAGAAACTGCCATTTTGATCTATCTTGGTAAAGTCAATTAATCTTCTAACCTTAATCATAATTAGGCAGGTTTAACTTCATCAATCTAGTGTAATAAGAATAAATGAGAATCTCAACCTTTCCTCTTTTCATCATTCCGTAGCCTCTCACTAAATGTGTTCTCAGATAGTGTGTGAAACTAATTTGAGATCTTCCACCTTAATCTCTTGTTGATACAGTTCCCCTGGCAAGGAAAGTTATTACAAATCAGAGACTTGTTAAACAGAGGAGGGCATGTGTTAACTATAGCTAACAAATGCTACACGGATGACATTGATAGCAGGAAAATCAAACAATGCTGTCAACACATTAATAATGCCTCGGAAAATTAAAATAGTCAATTTTCTTGAGAAGAAAAAGAATTTGTGACATGAATGGATTGCAGGCAACTAAGTGATAAATACCATTTGCATAGTTCTTCACCCAACACGCGTTGGTTTTTAAAAAGTTGTAGTCCATTGGCTAGATCAGATTTTCACAGTCAGAATATTAGTGTATTGTGAAAATAAGCATGGTACAGGTTACAAGATGGTGCATAGCAAAAGGTAAATGAACAGTCAGACAAGTACAGGAAAGTGATGGTCACACTTATAGTGCAGACAATACACCAGTTCTTCTGGAGACAGCGAATATCAAGCAAAAGTGAAGACAAGCTGTGTTTTCTAGATTACTGGTCTATAGTTATGAATACCCCAACTTAGTAGGGGATAAAACAACCCACTCACGCCGTCCATGGTTGCCAAACTCTGTCAAATTTCTTGGGACAGTTTCTGTTCAAATAGGCCAGTTTATACATTGGCAAGGCAATATTTATAGAATTTTCCAAAAATACCACAGTCGGAGGGGATGCAGCATTCCACTTAAGCAATATAGCTTTCTTGGCATAGTACATAAGGTATGAAATCAAAAGCTTGGTAGTGGTACATCGAGGCATCTGATATTCCTCCTGTATGCCTATCTCCAGCTGTCCCAACACCAGGGACAGCTGGAGACGACCATTAATAACTTCAAAGACTTCTGCCCAAAATTGGACAGCTCCAGAACATATGAATGTACGTAACAGTGTCCAAGTGGCATTGGCCACAAATGGGGTCCCTCTGAGGGTATATTCTGTGCAATCTCTGGGCAGTGTAATCGATCCTATGTAGGAATTTAGTTCATATCAATTTATTTCTGGAGAAGATAACCAGCTTAGTGCTGTCCTCAAAACAATCCTCCCTTTCCAATGAAGGGATATCCACCTTCCAAGTCTCTCCCTCTTAGGTGAGTCTAGACTGAGCAATGCCAGGTAGAGGGAAGAGAGAAGCTTAGCTAGGGACTCCTGCACCAAAAGCTCCTTAATGGGGTCCATAATTAAAGTAATGGGTTGTTGAAATTGGGCCCGCATGTTGCAGCTGAAGATAGCAAGAATGCATCCATCTAGGCAATTTTAATTTATTTGAGAGGTCTCTAAATGATAGTAATACTCCTACTGGCATTATGTCTGGTAGAACCTTTACACCAAAGTTTGCCCTTACTCAAAGGGTCAGGGATAGACCAAAAATCTGATAGATTAGGGTTACCCCATAGTGGCTGAAAGGGTGACCATTGGTTTGGTTTATGAAACCTCTACCTAGCAGCCACCCATACTTGAAGGTTCATCTTAGTCGGAAGCAGAAGGTCAGCAGGAGCCCTGAAGCCCCTATACACTAGGTTCCCAAGTTCAATGAGAGAGTAGACATGTGCAGTTTTGTTCCCAATCGAAATTCGGACTAATTTTTCATTATTTGCAATTTGGATGCATCCAAATTACCGAATTACAATAGTAACAACATTAAACAAATCCGAAATAAAGATTCAAATCGAGAAAATTCAGACGAAATTCAATTCGAATTCGATTTGAATTCGAAAACAAATTTGAAACAAATTAGAAAAAAAAACAGTTTTTCTAAAAAAGAATAAAAATAATAGAATAGAAAAGAATAATAAAAATAAAATAATAGAAAAGAATGGAATAGAAATTAATAGAATATAATTAAATAAAAAAGAATATATGTATATGACTATCTTCCAAAATTCAAATTTCGAATAGTATAAATTCAAATTCAATAGATTGGAATAGAATTCAAAAAATTGGAAAACAAAATAATAGAATAGGAAATAATAAGAGAATAGAAAAGCAATAGAATAAAAAAAATTTGAAAGAATAACACAGTTTTCTGAAATTCAAATATACTGTATATGACAGTCTTCCAAAATTTAAATTTTGAATAGAATGAATTTGAATAGAATAGATTAGAATATAATCCAAAACAATGTAATCCAAATAATAGAGAATAATAGAATAGAAAATAATAGAATAGAAAAGAAATTAATAGAATAGTAAATAAGAGAATAGAAAATAAGATAATAGAATAGAAAAGAATAGAATAGAAAAAATAGAACAGAATAAAATAATAGAGAAAAAAATATATAACCATCTTCTGAAATTCGAATTTCGAATAGAATGAATTTGAATTCGAATTTGAATAGAAAAGGTTATAATACAACAGAATAGAATAAGAAATATCAGAATACAATACAATAGAAAATAATAGAATACAATACAATAAAATAAAAAGAATATATAATCATTTTCCGAAATTTGAATTTCGAATACAATGAATTTGAATAGAAAAGATTAGAATAGAATAGAAAATAATAGAAAAGAATAAGAGAATACAGTAGAATAGAAAAAACAATGAAAAAGAGTAAAATAGAATAAAATAGAAAGAATATAATACAGAACAATCTTCTGAAATTCCAATTTCGAATAGACTGAATTTGAATTTGAATAGAAAAGATTATAATAGAATAGAAAATAATAGAATAGAAACTAAGAGAGTATAATAGAATAGAAAAACTATAGATCAGAATAGATTAAAATAGAATATACATCTCATCCTTCATCGCACAATATGTACATAAGACCAGACCAGATCAGAAGCACCATAGATATTATTTCCTTGTTAAACTCCCAATTGGTTAGCGGAATCCCCCAGGAGGGGTTACCTCCTTTCGATCGATATCCAAAAGGCATTTGACACTGTCACATGGCCATACATTTTTAATGTCTTATCAAGATGGGGCTTTGCCCAAACTTCCTGGGGATCCTGCAATCTTTATACTCTAATCCCAGTGCTAAGTTAGACCACAGGGCTATTATAATCGAAAAGGGTACAAGACAGGGATACCCGCTATCCCCCCTAATATTTGCAATAGCCATTAAATCTTTGGCAATAGCTATCAGATATAACCCTAACATTAAAGGGGTCTGCGGGCCCCAAGAGCATAAATTTGCACAGTTTGCGGATGATCTGCTGCTTTTTGTCACTTCCCCTCTCATATCAACCCCAAACATATGCCATTCTGAGCAGAAGGGTAGGTCCAAAGTTATCTATAAGGCAAAACTGAGGGCTTGAAAACTACAGTTTCAAAGCAGGTGTGTTATGTCTATGGTATGTCTATGGAAAAGGTAACAATACTAAAAAGATCCCTCCACTTTGCTTTCTTAGTCCCAAAATGAACATACTTACAGAAGTAAAGAGCACAGGGATGATGCCATGCTGCTCCTTCATTGCCTAATCAGCAGTTTGGGGAAGGAATGATAACTAAGCAGGATTTGAAGGAAAAAAGAGTACTAAACTTTGTACACAGCTATGAGAGTGAGGTGAGAGACATATGGTATATGGACCATATAACTGAGTTCAGGTCAAGTATTTTCTCTTTCACAATCCAAACCAGCTAAAAAAATACAGAAGTGATTGTTTTAAATTATAAAATATTATACAGCAATACCTGCATTACCACATGTATGCATTTACAGGCACTGCATTATTTCTCATAATTTCAATTATATCTCATATTTCAATAATGCCCTAATAAACTGTATCCCTCTTTCTATCTCAGAATTGACAATTGCCTAAGCTCGTATGGCCTGGGATAAATACTCACAAATAAAATAAAATAATTTGAAGTAAACCTTCAGCCAGTTACACATAACGCCTTTCCTTCCTTTCCATAATATTTAACCAAGAAGCATAATTAAGATGTAGCTCTAATTATTTGTCCTACAGGCCCTTTAGGAAAAAGAAGGATAAAACCAGTAAAGGATGAATCAGCTGCAATGAATCATATCATGTATTATCAAATATGCAAACCTATTAGAGCCTGTTGTAGTTCTATCTGTATTGTGCAGTGATTAGGATCTGTATAATTGACTATTCGTGAAGTAGCTCTGACAAGGTAATTATAGGTGCCATCTTTTTTGAAGATAATGTAAATGTTATTGCACACATCTCACCTATGGTCTTTATACATTTATTTGCAGATAATATAAGTAGGACGATTTAAGTGCTAGTTTTAAATAGGAATAATTTTACCTAACAAAGCAGCATTTTCTTTGAAAAATTAAAGTAATATACCTTAGAATATGTCATTAGCCTTCATCTTTCATCTTTTAGCCCTCTGTTGGCTGAATAAGCCAACTCGGAATTCCTATTGGCTGGCTATGAACTCCAGTTCCTCCAATGACGTCACCGCCTGGCTTGATGAGTTTTGTCAAATGTGGATTTTCCCAAAAGCTTTTGAAAATGCCCACAGTTGATGAAACGTGTTGAACTGGGCAGTAGCATGACCAAGTAATTTGGATTAGTAGAATTTGTTCTTGCTAGTTAAAATTTGCTGCATAAAGCACCATTTAATGTGAGTGCCTATGGTGAGATTTAAATGGTGTTTAATATACAGTAAGTAGATCTTACTTCACTATGAGAGTTCTCCGTTTCATTGAGGATATTGTGATGAATATGAAGCCAAGAATGGGTTGATAGTAGAGTTGAGCGAACACCTGGACGTTCGGGTTCGGAGGGTCTGTACGAACTTTGGGAAAAAGTCTGGTTTCGGCACCGAACATTGCCCAAACGTTATCCTGGACCCCGAACCCCATTGAAGTCAATGGGGAACCGAACTTTTAGGCACAAAAATGGCTGTAACAAAGTCCTGGCAAGTGCTAGAGGGCTGCAAAAGGAAGTAAAATGGGGGTAAGAGTAGGGCAAGTGCCCTACAAAAAAATGGGGATAGGGAAAATAAATTAAAATCAAATAAACTAGGAGATGATTTTTGAACAATAATGTGTCACTTACAGCTGCAGTTAGAACCTCTCCCTTTAGAACTAGGAGATGATTTTTGAACAATAATCTGTCCCTCTAAGCAGAAGCCTCTATCTGGTGCAGTCAGATCGCTCAAAGCAGCAGTATGTGAAATCTCAAATTACTCCCACAATCTGATCGTTGTGTACGATCCCACAATCTGATCGTTGTGTACGATCCCACAATCTGATCGTTGTGTACGATCGTAACGATCGTTGTGTTAGGCAGGGTTTGATCTGCAATCTGTCACTCAAAGCAGCAGTATGTGAAATCTCAAATTACCCCAACAATCTGATTGTTGTGCACGATCGTAGCGATCGTTGTGTTATGCAGAGTTTGATCTGCAATCTGCAATCTGTCACTCAAAGCAGCAGTATGTGAAATCTCAAATGTCTGCAATCTGTCCCTCAGAGCAACAGCAGTAGTAATCTCAGGATGCAGGATCAGATGTTAAAATGTCTGCAATCTCTCCCTTACAAAAACGCCGACAGCATCCTCTCCCTACACTAACCCAAGAGCATGTGACATGCAGCACTGTGACTCCAGCTTATAAAGAGGCTGGGTCACATGATGCACTGGCCAATCACAGCCATGCCATTAGTAGGCATGGCTGCGGTGGCTTCTAAGGGCAAACCAGTGAAACGCTTGTTGATTGGCTGACCTTCAGCTGTTCAACATGCGTGATCAACTACCAGAACCCAGAACCCGAACCGGAACGTTTTTTGAAATGTCCGTGTTCGGGTCCGGGTCCCGGACACCCGGAAGTTAGGTACGGAGCCGAACGTTACAGTCCGGGTTCACTCAACACTAGTTGATAGAATTGCAAGGTAATTCCAAACTACAAACACGCACAACTATACCTTATTATAGAGGACTCTCTGTCTGGTAAGTTTTGACTTCACAAGATCAAGATTTGCAGTTGCTATCAGTTGTATCACATTTGTTGAAGATCATGGTGGAGCTTTTTTATATGTGCTCTTAAAGAAAGATCTGAAGGTCTTTCTTTTTAGATAATTATTCATTATATTAATTTTAAATAGAGTAGGGCAGGGTTGCAACACCTGTCAATTTTTTGCCATCTGTGTCCCATTAGGGGGGTTTCCCTACACTTCCTGTCTCAAAACCACACCAGGAAAAGAGAGGAAATCCCTAGTATTCATAAGTGTCACAAGAACTTGTGTCCACATTAACCACTTCCCTACCGCCGTATGTAGAATGGCGGCCGGGAAGTAGTTGAGTTATCCTGACTGGGCGTCATATGATGACCAGCATGATAATATGCCGGCGCAAGCTCTAGGGGGAGCGCATCGCCACAATCGTTGATGTGGTGTGTCAGTCTGACACACCGCATCTCTGATCTGGTTAATGGGCTTCTGTCAGAAGCCTTTTACCATGTGATTAGCCATGACGAATCACGGCTGATCACAAGATGTGTAAACAAGATGAGCCATTTATCGTCTTTTTTCTCCACTCGCACTGACAGACGCAAGCAGAGGAGAGCTAATTGGTGGCTCTCCTGACAGGGGGAGTCTGTGCTGATCATTTATCAGCACAGCCCCCCCTCGGATTGCCACACTGGACCACCAGGGAGCAGACCAGGACCACCAGGGAGCCTACACATGGATGCCACCCAGGGGCCACCAGGGATGCCACCAAGGGACCACCAGGGATGCCACCCAGGGACCCCCAGGGATTCCACCCTAGACCACCAGGTAAGGGGCAGACAATGCCCAATAGGGGTGGCACTGTGCCAATCTGTGATGCTTGCCAATGCCATCCCTATAGATGCTGCAATACCAGTGCCGCCTATCAGTGACCATCCGTGCCCGCCAGTGCCACATATCAGTGCCCATACGTGCCATCCATCAGTGCCACCTCTCAGTGCCCATCAGTGCTGCTTATCAGTGCCCATCAGTGCCGCCTATCAGTGCCCAGTGTGCCCATCAATGCTGCCTGTGAGTGCCCATCAGTGCTACTTATCAGTGCCCATCAGCGCTGCTTATCAGTGCCGCCTATCAGTGCACATCAGTGCTGCATATAAGTGCCCCCTCATCAGTGCCACCTCACCAGTGCTGCCTCATCAGTGCCAATCAGTACAGCCTCATCAGTGCCCGTCAGTGCAGCCTCATCAGTGCCCATCAGTGAAAGAGAAAATGTACTTATTTACAAAGTTTTGTGACGAAAAAAAGAAAAATGTTTTTTTCTAAATTTTCGGTCTTTTTTATTTGTAGCACAAAAAGTAAACATTCCAGAGGTGTTCAAATACCACCAAAAGAAAGCTCTATTTGTGGGAACAAAATGATAAAAATGTAGTTTGGGTATAGCGTCGCATAACCGCACAATTGTCATTCAAAATGCAACAGCGCTGAAAGCTGAAAATCGGTTTGGTAGGGAAGTGTTCTAAGTGCATAGTATTGGAGCCGTTAAAAAATGTCCCTTATATTACCGTGTTAGTGACCACCCAAAATTTGGAATTTTCATTTAGTTTCTCTTTCACTTTTGGTGAAAATTGTCACCAGGACAAATAGGGAGGGTGAATCTCACTAATGGGGACACAGGCAGAAATAGAAACCCGACAGATGTTATAATTATTTTCCATTCTATTCAAACTAAAAAAAAAAGCCAAGGGTACATTCACACGGTGGGTGCGGTGGGACTGCTTTGGCATGTATTCCAGCACAGTCCCACCACATAACAAGGCATAATTCCTTGTGTGCAAAAACACACTGGAGAGCACAAACACCTTGTGCATTACCATAAGCAAATTTATTAAATCCACCAAGACAAATGGATACTCACAAGCAGATAAAACAGCAAGCATGTAACTGACACACTTCAGCTGAGCGCGGTGAAAACTGTCCTGGGACCAAATGATTGGAAGGCTGATGCGTTTTGGGGGACATGCCACTTTCCTCCGTATGACATCTCAAAAAAGTTTGTTTAAAGAACAAAGTAAACAGTGCGATGTGCCAAGTTCAGTGCATCATCACTGCTCTGATCTTGGTCGGACCGCACTGCACACCAGCCACTGCATTGTAATGAAGCGGCTAGTATTGCAATACCATTGCACAGAGCAGGTAAGTATACCCTTTTTTTAAAAAAATAGGCTTTACAGTTTAACCATAGGCCATAGACTATAGGTTGTAAAGCAGAAACTATGTTAACAATGTCCAGATATTCTATGCAGTGTATAACTGTTCATCACAAATCAACAGTATGGTGTACTGCTACCTTGGTTGATTTCTCTGACGCGATTGACGAGATCTAGCATAAGAGGAGGAATGCAGCCATCTGCAGTGCAATTATAGTATTGTGGCCTTACATCTTGCTCTCTCCACTGTTTCTACAATTCTGTAAGTAATCTTCCAATATCTGGCTTACCTGAAGCTGTTTAACTCTTTACAAAAAATATAAACACACACCTGAAGACTGAAATAACTGTAGGTAATGCTTAGGACTTGTATTAACCAGTCAGAAGACTGTTTCCTCTAAACCATTGAGGAACCTTTTTAATGGCCATGCCTTAGCATAAGAGAGAACCCTAGCACAGATACAGTATCTCACAAAAGTGAGTACACCCCTCACAGTTTTGTAAATATTTTATTATATCTTTTCATGTGACAACACTGAAGAAATGACACTTTGCTACAGTGTAAAATAGTGAGTATACAATTTGTATAACAGTGTGAATTTGCTGTCTCCTCAATATAACTCAACAGACAGCCAGTGGCATAACTAGAACCTTCAGGGCCCCGGTGCAAGAAACCATGAAGGGCCCCCCTGACCCCAGACGGGGCCCTTCTCTCCGAGCCCAGTGTTGGAACGCCAGGGCCCGATCGAAAGTGTGACGTTCATGACCCTGTTAATTCTGCCATTGGTTTCTACCATTTATTTGTTTTGTTTTTTTACAATATTATTATTTGTTGATATTTCAAACAATTTTTTAGGAGCCCCATTTGGGGGACCTGGTGAGATATCAGGGGTCTAAACAGACCTCTGATGTTTCACCTTTGACACAGAGAAAGGAAATTGAGGGCACAGCCTTCAATCTACATCTCTGTAGCCTCAGCTGTACAGAATAAATAGACAGTAGAGTTGAGTGGACACCTGGATGTTCGGGTTCGGCGGGTTCGGCCGACCTTCGTGAAAAAGTTCAGATTCGGTACCGAACTTGACCCGTACTTGACCCCGAACCCCATTGAAGTCAATGGGGACCCAAACTTTTCGGTACAAAAATGGCTGTAAAAAAGTCCTGGCAAGTGCTAGAGGGCTGCAAAAGGAAGTAAAATGGGGGTAAGAGTAGGACAAGTGCCCTACAAAAAAATGGGGATAGGGAAAATAACTTAAAATCAAATAAAAAAAACATAAAAATGGGAAGGGGGGTGGATGTAGAGTAGGAGCCTAGAAGTTGACTAGGCTGTCACCGTGGCAGTGTAGGTGATGATTTTAGAACAACAATCTGTCCCTTAAAGCAACAGCAGGAACCTGACCCTATAGGAGTAGGTGATGATTTTAGAACAATAATCTGTCTCTTACAGCAAAAGCAGGAACCTGACCCTATAGGAGTAGGCGATGATTTTAGAACAATAATTTGTCCCTTACAGCAACAGCAGGAACCTGACCCTATAGCAGTAGGCGATGATTTTAGAACAATAATCTGTCCCTTACAGCAACAGCAGGAACCTGACCCTATAGGAGTAGACGATGATTTTAGAACAATAATCTGTCCCTTACAGCAACAGCAGGAATCTGACCCTATATTAGTAGGCGATGATTTTAGAACAATAATCTGTCCCTTACAGCAACAGCAGGAACCTGACCCTATAGAACTAGGAGATGATTTTAGAACAATAATCTGTCCCTCAAAGCAGTAGTGGTAATCTCTACCTAGTCCAGAATCAGATCGTTCTGTAATACAGGATGAGATGTTATTATATCTGCAATCTGTCCCTCACAGCGCCGGTAGCATCCTCTCCCTATACTAGCCTGAGAGCATGTGACATGCAGCACTACGTGACTCCAGCTTATACAGAGGCTGGGTCACATGATGCACTGGCTAATCACAGCCATGCCATTAGTAGGCATGGCTGTGATGGCTTCTAAGGGCAAACCAGTGAAACGCTTGTTGATTGGCTGCCCTGCAGCTATTCAACAGGCGGGATTAAATACCCGAACCCCGAACCTGAACTTTTTTTCAAATGTCCGGCTTCGGGTCCGGGTCATGGACACCCCAAAGTTCGGTACGGACCTAAACTTTACAGTTCGGGTTCGCTCAACTCTAATAGACAGGAATAGCCTTCATTCACAAATTGAAACATAGTAAATACAGTTTAGTATGCTTCAGTTATGAATAGACAGAGTCAGTGATCAGTATGAATCACTGACTCTCCATTCAGAAAAGGCTTCATCCTGACAGATAGCCTGCAGCAGCTGGCAGGAGAGGGGGGGCCTGTTGATCTGTGGGGACAAGGGGAGAGGCCATGAAAGAGCACTGGGGCCAGGAAAAAGTGCAAGGGGGCTGGAGAGCACACAGGGGGGCAGCAGAAAGAAGCGCACACACACAGACACATATACACAAACATGTACACACAGACACACATATACACACACATATACATGCATCCACATATACATACAAACACACACACACATATACATGCAAACACACACACACACATATACATGTAGATTTGCAGAAAGCCTTTTAAAAAACGGCATTACCTTCTTCTCTTCCTCCCGGATACTGCACTGTAGGGGGAGACAAAGAGCACAGCACACGCTGCTTTCACTTTCATTATAGTAAACAGTGTGACTGTGACAAGCTCTCCACATCGCCGATCGGCTAAGGAATGGAGAGCTCCATCCACCCCTCCTTAATCTAGGTATACAGGGGGCCCTTATTTGGGCCCAAAGTGTCAATATTTTGTGTGGCCACCATTATTTTCCAGCACTGCCTTAACAATCTTGGGCATGGAGTTCACCAGAGCTTCACAGGTTGCCACTGGAGTCCTCTTCCTCTCCTCTATGACGACATCACGGAGCTGGTGGATGTTAAAGACCTTGCACTCATCCACCTTTTATTTGAGGATGCCGCGCAAATGCTCAAAAGGGTTTTGAGACATGCATAGGTCTGGAGACATGCTTGGCCAGTCCATCACCTTTACCCTCAGCTTCTTTAGCAAGACAGTGGTCATCTTGGAGGTGTGTTTGGGGTTGTTATCATGTTGGAATAATGCCCTGCGGCCCAGTCTCCAAAGGGAGGGGATGATGCTCTGCTTTAATGTGTCACAGTACATGTTGGCATTCATGGTTGCCTCAATGAACTGCAGCTCCCCAGTGCCGGCAGCACTTATGCAGTCCCAGACCATGAAACTCTAACCACCATGCTTGACTGTAGGCAAGACATTTGTCTTTGTACTCCTCACCTGGTTGCTGCTACACACGCTTGACACCATCTGAAGCAAATTAGTATATCTTGGTCTCATCAGACCACAGGACATGGTTCAATTAATCCATATCCTTAGTCTGCTTCTCTTCAGCAAACTGTTTGCAGGCTTTCTTGTGCATCATCTTTAGAAGAGGCTTCTTTCTGGGTCAGCCATGCAGACCAATTTGATGCAGTGTGCGGTGTATGGTCTGAGCACTGACAGGCTGACACCCCACCCCTTCCACCTCTGCAGTAATGATGGCAGCACTCATATGTGTATTTCCCAAAGACAACCTCTGGATATGACGCTGAGCACTTGCACTCAACCTCTTTGGTCGACCATGGCGAGGCCTGTCCTGAGTGGAGCCTGTCCTGTTAAACCGCTGTATGGTCTTGGCCACTGTGCTGCAACTCAGTTTCAGGGTCTTGGCAATCTTCTCATAACCTAAGCCATCTTGTAGAGCAACAATTCTTTTTTTCAGATCCTCAGAGAGTTTTTTGCCATGCAGTGCCATGTTGAACTCCCAGTGACTAGTATGAGAGAGTGAGAGTGATAACACCAAATTTAACACACCTGCTCCCCATTCACACCTGAGACCTTGTAACACTAATGAGTCACATGACACCGGGGAGGGAAATGGCTAATTGGGTCCAATTTAGACATTTTCATTTAGGGGTGTACTCACTTTTGTTGCAAGCAGTTTAGATGTTAATGGCTGTGTGTTATTTTGAGAGGATAGCAAATTTACACTGTTATACAAGCTGTAGACTCAGTACTTTACATTATAGCAAAGTATCATTTCTTCAGTGTTGTCACATCAAAATATATATATTTACAAAATGTGAGGGGTGTACTCACTTTTGTGAGATACTGTATATTTATTTTGTTAGGTTAAACTTGTTCAACCTACTGTTTTTATTTTTATACCTGTTGGTTCCTAATTGAGATGGGTGAATGGTTCAGCCCAAGCATGAGTTTGGGCCGAATATTGGCTGTTCGCCCATTCGACAAACACCCAAATCATCTGGCGTTCAACTGTAGTGTGATATTGTGGTTCTATTGTCAGTATAGGATATCAGTTTAATGTCAATCAAGTGATAATTTAGTGTGAGTGTATTCATTTTAGTGCGACCATTCATTTTTACTTTAGTAACACTTTAGTGTGAATCTAGTGATAGTTCAGACAGTGTGAGTGTAATGGCCATTCATTTTTACATTAGTGTCAGTTTATTTTGTCAGGGCAGGTTTACTGCAGTATAGTTCAGTGTGTTACTGCACGTTTAACACAGTATATTTGTGTGCGTTACTGCACGTTTAATGCAGTATATTTTAGTGTGTTACGTGCTGTTTAACACAGTGTATTTCAGTGCATTAGTGCACGTTTAACACAGTATATTTCAGTGTGTTGCTGCACATTTAATGCAGTATATATCTGTGCATTACTGCACGTTTAACGCAGAATATTTCTGTGCGTTACTGCATGTTTAATGCAGTATATTTTAGTGTGTTACTGCATGTTTAATGCAGTATATTTCTGTGTGTTACTGTATGTTTAACGCAGTATATTTCTGTCCATTACTGCACATTTAATGCAATATATTTCCATGCGTTACTGCACGTTTCATGCAGTACTTTTCAGTGCATTACTGCACGTTTAACGCAGTATACTTCAGTGCATTAGTGCACGTATAAAGCAGTATAATTCTGTGCTTTATTGCACGTTTAACACAATATATTTCAGTGCGTTACATGCCGTTTAATGCAGTATATTTCAGTGCGTTAGTGCACATTTAACACATTATGTTTTCATGCATTACTGCATTTTTAATTCAGTATATTTCAGTGTGTTAGTGCATGTTTAATGCAGTATATTTCAGTGCATTACTGCACGTTTAATGCCGTATATTTCAGTGTGTTATGTGCCATTTAAGGCAATGTATTTCAGTGCATTACTTTACTTTTAACGCAGTAAATTTCAGTGCACTACTGCACGTTTAAGACAATATTTTCCAGTGCATTACTGCACTTTTAATGCAGTATATTTCAGTTCATTAGTGCACGTTTAACGCAGCATATTTCAGAGTGTTACTGCATGTTTAACGCAGTATATTTCAGTGTGCTACGTGCCATTTAAGGCAATGTATTTCAGCACATTACTGCACTTTTAATGCAGTATGTTTTAGTGTATTACTGCACTTTTAATGCAGCATATTTCAGTGCGCTAGTGCACGTTTAACACAGTATATTTCAGTTCGTTACTGCACATTTAATGCAGTGCATTTCAGTGTGTTACATGCCGTTTAAGGCAATATATTTCAGTACATTACTGCACTTTTAATGCAGTTTATTTCAGTGCATTGCTGCACTTTTAACACAGTATGTTTCAGTGCATTACTGCACTTTTAAAGCAGTATATTTCAGTGCATTAGTGCATGTTTAACACAGTATATTTCAGTGCCTTAGTGCACATTTAACGCAGTATATTTCTGTGCATTACTGCACATTTAATGCAGTATATTTCAGTAAGTTACTACACCTTTAATGCAGTATATATCAGCATTTTATGTGACGTTTGATGTAGTATATTTCAATGCATTAGTGCACATTTAATGCAGTATATTTCAGTGCGTTACTGCACGTTTAATGCAGTATATTTCAGTGCATTAGTGCACATTTAACGCAGTATATTTCAGTGCGTTATTGCACATTTAACACAGTATATTTCAGTGCATTACTGCACATTTAACACAGTGCATTTCTGTGCATTACTGCATGTTTAATGCAGTATATTTCTGTGAGTTACTGCACCTTTAACACAGTATATATCAGTGTGTTATGTGCCATTTGACGGAGTATATTTCAGCGCGTTAGTGCACGTTTAATGTAGTATATTTTAGTGCGTTAGTGCACATTTAATGTAGTATATTTCAGTGTGTTACTGCACGTTTAACGCAGTATATTTCAGTGTGTTAGTGAACATTTAACACAGTATATTTCAGTGCGTTACTGCACATTTAACGCAGTACATTTCTGTGCATTACTGCATGTTTAATGCTGTATATTTCTGTGAGTTACTGTACCTTTAACATAGTATATATCAGTGTGTTATGTGCCATTTGAGGGAGTATATTTCAGCACATTAGGGCACATTTAATGTAGTATATTTCAGTGCATTACTGTACGTTTAACGTAGTAAATGTTATGTGCCGTATATTGTAGTACATTTCAGTACTTTAGTGTGCATTTAATGCAGCGTATTTCAGTGTGTTACGTGCTATTTAATGCAGTATACTTCAGTGCATTAGCTCCCGTTTAATGCAGTATATTTCAATGCGTTACTGCACATTTAACCAAGTATATTTCAGTGTGTTATGTACTGTTTAACGCAGTATATTTCAGTGCGTTAGTGCACGTTTAACACATTATATTTCAGTGTGTTACTGCACATTTAATGCAGTATATATCTATGCATTACTGCTCGTTTAACGCAGAATATTTCTGTGCATTACTGCATGTTTAATGCAGTATATTTTAGCATGTTACTGCATGTTTAATGCATTATATTTCTGTGTGTTACTGTATGTTTAACGCAGTGTATTTGTCATGGACCAGCCACTCAGCAAAGGGTTACCTAGGGGTTAACATTGTGCAGCGTAATTTCAGTAATTGGCACCAGGCTGACCTATTTAAACATCTCAGCAGCACACAGACCTTGCTGTTTGATCTGCAGCTTTAGTGTGTGTTTTCTCTCCATCCTGCTTGTACCTGCATCTGATCCGACTCTGTCTGACTATCCGTCCCTCTCCAACCCTGACCTTGGCCTGCCTTGACTCTGTTTTTGGACCCCCTAACTTGCTACCTGTTGCCGACCTCAACCTGTCCACTGACCATCCTCTTTGCCTGTCCTCTGATATACCTGTCTGCCCGCAACTGACCCGGCCTGTTCACCCTGTCTCAGCCTGCCTCTTATCCACCCATCCAGTGCCTGGACTAACCAGCTTCAGCAGCCAGTACCTGTTCAACATCACGCACCCGGGGGCATCACCACTCCTCTACTGCTGCAGCAACCACAAAGGCACTTCTACTCCACTGCGTTCTTGGGGCTACTGTCTCCACTCCAGGGCCCCGAAACCAGAGCTGTATGAGTAGTCTCCTCCTATCTAAGTCAGGCTCTACTACAAGGTACGTGCTAGTATCAAACAGCCATGGCTGAGCCTGCAGGAGGTGCCACTCCCATGGAGGAAGCCTGCCTTCTCCTTGAAGCCCTCATGCCAGCCATACAATCCCTGCAGGAAGGCTATGTCAAGCTGGAGGAGTGCATGCAGACTCTCACAGCACCCACCAGTACTGCAGTGGACCCAGCCTGTATACAAGCGGCTGCTCCCACAGTAGTCATGCCACAGCTGGAACCCAGAGTCCCCATGCCGGATAAGTTCTCCGGGGATCGAAGTACACTGTACATCCAGACCCACCGTGCCTTCCCAGACACTACTTTGTCTTGAGACAGACTTGCATACACAACAGTCAGTGCCCGAACCCTACCACCAGATCTGTTGGGCGACAGGAAAGGGGCAGTTCCGATCCCCGTACTGCCAAGAACACTGTACATCCAGACCCACCGTGCCTTCCACGACACTACTTTGTCTTGAGACAGACTTGGATACACAACAGTCAGTGCCCGAACCCTACCACCAGTTCTTGGACAGCTTCAGCAAGCAGGGGGCAGCGACGCTCCCTCCACACCGCCCTTACGACTGCCCTATAGAACTTCTTCCTGGGGCAGAAATCCCTTTTGGGCGCGTTTTCCCACTATCACAACGTGAGCAAGAAGCTTTAAGAGAGTATGTCAATGAGAATCTCAAGAAATGGTTCATACGCCCCTCCACATCTCCCTCCGGGGCAGGGATATTCTTTGTTACTAAGAACACTCTTCGGCCCTGTGTTGATTACCGGGAATTGAACAAGGTCACGGTAAAGAACCACTACCCACTTCCTCTGATGACTGAGTTATTCCAGAGGCTGAGGTCTGCCAACATCTTTACTAAGCTGGACTTGAGGGGAGTGTATAACCTGGTACACATCAGAGAAGGGGATGAGTGGAAGACGGCCTTCCGTACCAGGTTTGGGCACTTTGAATATCTAGTCATGCCCTTTTGCCTTTGTAATGCCCCCGCAACCTTCCAGCTCTTTATCAATGATGTGCTCAGAGACTTCCTGGATGTCTTCGCAGTGGTCTACCTTGACGACATCCTCATTTTCTCGGAATCCCTTAACCAGCATCGTGTCCATGTCTGTCGGGTCCTGGAATGCCTCCGGCAATTTAAATTATACGCAAAACCAGAAAAATGCGTATGCGAACAAAATACAATCCAGTTCCTAGGACTGGTCATCTCTCCAGCAGGAATCAAGATGGATCCCCAAAAGGTTTCCGCAATTTTGGACTGGCCCACACCTACAGATAAGAAAGGAATCCAGCGATTCGTGGGCTTTGCAAACTTCTATAGGAAGTTCATTAAGGGGTTCTCTGCCATAATTACCCCCATCACGCAGCTGACCAAACAAGGTTTACGGTTTCACTGGAACCCTGAGGCTCAAAAGGCTTTTCACATCAGCTCCAATTGTTAGCCACCCGACCCATCTCTGCCCTTCATCCTCGAAGTGGATGCCTCTGAAACCAATGTGGGTGCCATTATCTCTCAACGCCAGGGAACCAGAGACTTAATGCATCCCATAGTGTTCTTCTCACGAAGACTTTCCCCAGCGGAGAGGAATTATGACGTCGGGGACCGAGAACTGCTGGCAATTAAATCGGCTTTAGAGGAGTGGAGGTACTTGTTGGAAGGTGCAGCTCACCCCATCCTAATATACACCGACCACAGGAATCTAGAATACCTGAGAGCCGTCAAACGGCTCAAACCCAGACAAGCCAGGTGGGCGTTGTTTTTTTCACGTTTTTCGTTCCATGTGACTAACCGACCCGAATCAAAGAATGTTAAACCGGACGCACTGTCCCGGATGTACGATGACCCTAAGGATCCATCTGTCCCTGACACCATCTTGCCAGCAGGAAGCATCCTGCTACTACAAACTAACCTTTTTTCCCAAATCAAACAGGCCTCCGCAGGTGCTAGCAAACCCATGGGAGTAATCCTGACACCCAGAGATGGGTTATTATGGAACAGGAACCGAGTCTTTGTCCCTGAAGCCCTACGGATACAGGTCCTGAAATCCCTACACGACCACCCATGAGCCAGCCACTTTGGTGTCACAAAACCATTGAACTAGTATGACGTACCTTCTGGTGGCCCGGTCTGGAAAACTTCTGCAAAAGATACGTGAACACCTGCCCCATCTGTATTCGGAGTAAGACGACAAGGAGCAGAGCATGGGGCCTGTTAAAACCCTTGCCCATTCCAGATAGGCCCTGGCAGATGATTTAGATGGATTTCATCATAGAACTTCCACCATCCGAGGGATGAACAGCAATTTTTGTGGTGGTCGATCGGCTGTCAAAATGGCCCATTTTCTGCCGCTAAAGAACACCCCTTCTGCTACAGAAACAGCTCGGGTGTTTATCAGGGAGGTCGTGAGGTTGCACGGAGTGCCCGCTAACATTGTGTCAGATAGAGGTGTGCAATTCACTTCCCGCTTCTGGAAGGTGTTATGTGAAAGGCTGAAGATTGAAGTATCCTTATCCTCGGCCTACCACCCCCAAACGAACGAGCAGACTGAATGCACAAACCAAACACTTGAGCAGTATATTCAGTGCTTTACTTCCTGCACCCAGGATGATTGCGTATAACAACGCCTGCCACTCAACTACAGGACAGTCCCCTTTTTTTGCCAACTATGGGTTTCACCCATCATTTTTACCCGGCCTCCTCCCGGAATCCACTGTACTCGCGGTCCAAAACACAGTGGACTTTCTTAACCATAACAACAAGATCCTCCAGGAAGCAATGGCCAAGGCACAGGCAGATAACAAGGCAATTTTTGACAGGAGAAGAAGAGGGGAATCGCACCTGCAGCCGGGCGACCAGGTTTGGCTCTCCACTGCTAACCTCCGGCTAACCTGCCCCTCCAAGAAACTTGCACCTAAGTTTATCGGACCGTTCCTGGTAGAGAAAAAAATAAACGAGGTGGCATACAGACTCTCCCTACCTGACTCGCTGAGGATCCAACCCGTATTCCATGTGGCTCTAATAAAACTCACAGTAACGGATCCCTTCCCTGATAGGGGGTCCAGACCACCAGAACCCGTCTTAATTGACAGCAATGAGGAATATGAAGTGGAGGCCATCCTTGATTGCAGGAGAAGGCAAAATGGGGTGTAATACCTAGTTAAATGGAAAGGCTACGGGCCAGAGGACAATTCCAGGGAACCTGAATGCAATATCCATGCAGGAAGATTGGTGCAGAGCTTTTTTCTGGCCCACCCAGAGAAGTGAAACTTGTTGGGCACCCGAAGGTTGCCTGTGAGGGGGGGCAATGTCATGGACCAGCCACCCAGCAAGAGGTTACTTAAGGGTTAAGTAAGGGTTGTGCAGAGTATTTTCAGTAATTGGCACCAGGCTGACCTATTTAAACATCTCAGCAGCACACAGACCTTGCTGTTTGATCTGCAGCTTTAGTGTGTGTTTTCTCTGCATCCTGCTTGTACCTGCATCTGATCCGACTCTGTCTGACTATCCGTCCCTCTCCAACCCTGACCTTGGCCTGCCTTGACTCTGTTTTTGGACCCCCTAACTTGCTACCTGTTGCCGACCTCAGCCTGTCCACCGACCATCCTCTTTGCCTGTCCTCTGATATACCTGTCTGACCGCAACTGACCCGGCCTGTTCACCCTGTCTCAACCTGCCTCTTATCCACCCATCCAGTGCCTGGACTAACCAGCTTCAGCAGCCAGTACCTGTTCAACATCACGCACCCGGGGGGCATCACCACTCCTCTACTGCTGCAACAACCACAAAGGCATTTCTACTCCACTGTGTTCTTGGGGCTACTATCAGGTTCTACTACAAGGTACGTGTCAATATTTCTGTGCATTACTGCACATTTAACGCAATATATTTCTATGCGTTACTGCACATTTAATGCAGTACTTTTCAGTGCATTACTCCATGTTCACCTCACATGAATTTGCAGACTGTGCAGTACCACAATGGCAGGTTTTTCAGTCACTATTTCTTTTCATGTAAGGCCATTCCGGCTCTGTACATCACATGGAAGGCAATGTTGTGGCATCGTTGGGCAAGGCAGTCAGCCGCAAAGTCCACATTACTGCTGACACGTGGTCCAGCAAGTATAATCAGGGACAATATATCAGGTTCAAAGTACACTGGGTAACTCAGAAGGATGCAGGACAGGGCTCAGTGCAGCAGCTTGTTGTGCTGCCATGCAGCTAGTGGTGATAATGCAAGATTTGTCAGCTCTAACCCCTCCTTCTCCATGCCCTCATTTGCTGAATTGTCCTACGAACCACAAGTACCCCCTAAGCGTTCAAGGGGCTATTCAACGAGTCAGGCTAAAAAATGTGATGCAGTGCTTCAGCTAGTGTGTCTAGGGGACAGGAACCACACCGGAGCAGAGATTCTTGCAGCTCTGTAGGGACAGGCCCTGAGGTGGTTCATGCTATGCCATTTGGAGCCAGGAATGGCACAGACAGTCTACAATCCCTTAGACAGGGAAAGTTGACACATGTGCAATGCATGGCACATGTCCTCAATTTGGTGGTGTAGCATTTCTTAAATAGGTACCCAGGTTTGAAAGATCTGCTAAAGCAGGCCAAAAGTGTCTGTAGCCATTTCAGGCGGTCATACACAGTCAGTGCTCGGTTGGCTAAAATTCATCAGGAATTCCACCTGCCCGTAAACCGCCTGATTTGTGACATGCCCACCAGATGGAACTCAACTTTGGCAATGCTGCAGCAGCTGTACATGCAGCAGAGGGCCGTCAATGAGTAACTGTGTGGGTATGGCACAACAACACACTCAGACTGGCTATGCATTTTTCCCCCAAGCCAATGGTTGCTGATGCACTGTACTGTCCCAATTTGAGGAGACCACAAGGATGGTGAGCCGTGACAAGGCATGAATCAGTGATACAATCCCTGTTTTGTTTCTGCTGGACCAGACTCTGCCTGGCATTATGGGCAGGACACTCAAGGCAGAGCAGCATGAGGAAGAGGAGTACTTCCTTTCCTCTCAAGGCCGGCTTTATGAAGACACCATTCTTCCTACTCCACAGAACACACAAGAGATGAGGGAGGAGGATTCTAGCAGTTTTGGAGGCATTGAAGCAGAGGAAGACATACGTCAAACCTTAAGAGATGTCTCAGAACTCATCCCGTCCCCACAGAGGGAGCAGAAGATGGAATCTCTTGAGGACACCTTAAAGAGGAGTTTATCTAATGCTTTTCCCGACTCTGGTAGGTTACAGTGTTGTGGAAAACGTTGTTTTGAGGCTTCTGTTGGTCAAGGGAGGAGCTGTGGAAAAGGGGGCTGCCTAAGTGATGCATTTCACAATTTTTTTAGTCCTCAGTGCCCAGGGCTGAAAGCTTCCACATCCCATTGGCAGCATCTGCATTGTTTTGAGGCTTCTGTTGGTCAAGGGAGGAGCCGTGAAGAAGGGGGCTGGCTAAGTGATGCATTTCACAATTTGTTTAGTCTTCAGCGCCCAGGGTTCAAAGCTTCCACGTCCCATTGGCAGCATCTGCATTACATAGTGGATGATCATCTAGGGGCAAAACAGAGATGGAGAACGTTCCAATTGACAATCCACTGGGTTATTGGGTCATGAGAATAGACCACTGGCCAGAACATGCCCAGTATGCAATTGAGCTGATGGGCTGCCCTGTATCCAGCATGCTTTCTGAATGGGCATTCAGTGCTGCTGGAGATTTTGCTATTGATAATAGTGCGTGTCTGTCCACAGACTCCTTGGACCATCTGACATTTATCAAAATGAATCAGTCCTCGATTACCAGCCGCTATGAAACCCCTGATGCCGGTGCCACTGATTAAGTGTTTTTGGGATGTGGAATCTCTGCAAGACTTCTAGGCTGCCTAACATTGTGGGTATTGAATTCATCTGGAAGATTTTTTTTAGTGTAGGTTTCATTAGCACAATTAACACCCAAAAAACTATTTTTCTGCACCCGTTTGACAGGTGCATATCATTTAAATTTTTGACAGCAAGGCCAGTTCTTGCTTTCATCAAGAGCACCTTTATAGGGTTACTGTGTGAAGGCACCTCCAACACCCAAAGACCAATTTTTCTGCAACTGTTACTTCTATCCAAAGTCTGCAGAACAGACACCAGAATTTATCCAAAAATGCTTTAGTCTTGTTCCCAGTGCACTACATTGTGGCCTCATCATACAGACTGCCTCCCCAGCCGTTGTTTACAAAATAAAGAAAGCTTGCAGGGAAAACGTCATTTTTTTGGCTTTATAAATGTAATTATTTCTGCAGCAGATTCTATACATAGTACGAATGTGTCACTTTACAGGTAGACTAAGGGGACCCCCCAGGCACTATATTGAAAGGAATTTTTCCTTTTTATTGTTATTTCTCATTTTTCCGCTTTCACTTTAAGCATCAGTAAATCACTGCTTATTTAAAAATGATGTATTTTACAAATTTTTTTTCATTGATACATGTCCCCCAGGACAGTACGCGGACCCCCATAACCATTGTATGCCCAATTATTTGCATATAAGCCTTCAAAATGGGCACTGTTGATTTTTCCAGTTCAGGTCCCATAGACTTAAATGGGGTTCCTTATTTGGTTCAAAACTTTTGCGATGTTTGAAAGTATTGGTGCGGACCAAACAGGGGGTCGTTTGGCCCATCCCTAGTTCCTAATGAGCTGGTTAACTCTTGAAAGAGCAGGCCGAGGCAACCCACTGTTGGGTAGACTTTATGATGGTAAAAGGTTGCCCATACAAAACTGTGTGCATAAACCCTAGCAGTCTGTTGTGCACACATAATCACAACATCTCCACAAAAGTAGAAATTAAATAAATACATAAGGGTTGGGTACAAAATAATTACAAAAGATTAAAAAGAAGTTATTGCAACACTGTTATTTTGAGTTTTCTCCTTCCCAGTGTTAAACTAACCTGTCTTAATATAAGCCACGTGAGTCTCGTTTGTACAGAGGCTGATGATGTATTCATATAATGTCATTCTACCTAAGTAACTATCCATTATTCACACAGATTCATACAGGTTTGCCATTAGCATGTACAATATTATAGAAATAACTACTTCCTCTAGTGCCTGAGGAGAATTAATAAGCTCTCATTACTGCCAAGATTCGTGTAATGTATTGGAAATAATAAGTAAAAATAGAATAAATTGCCTATATAGGATTCAGAAATGTATATTTTGAAACCAGAAATTCAATAATAACAGGCAGAATCTGCAATGGATTTAAACTAATATCAGTGGGTTCTATCAACTGCAGATAAACACAATACAAACTCTACCTTGTACCAGGCAGATGATAATGAGCTGCTTGGGTATAATGCATTGTTCTGAGCATTTGTTTCTATGTATGGCATCTTTATAAGACGGTTGAAGAAAAATGCACCTCAGGTCAAAAAATGCAACAATAATTCCATAATAAATGGTTAAGGCAAGTTCCAGTTAATTGACCTATATAATATTGGGCTGCATAAACTTGACATTTCTTGACAAACATAAACTATCTCTCGTATGATCCTTATCACAAAATGCAATGTATTTTGATAATTGTATGTGGTTAAAATGTAACTCCATGTTAATCCCCACCCCCCACCCAACTGCCCCTCCCCACTCAGGAGCACAGGCTGTGCCCTTTATTTTTTTAAATATTTTAAATAATTATCTTCTGAGTCCTTGGTAGAGACCTCCTCATTTTCTTCTTCCTCTTGTGATGAGTGGGTCTTGAATGCAGCAGAGACTCATACAAAGTAATGAAATGGCACTGCTCTCTGCATAACTCTCCTGTGACCCCAGGGATACTTGGCTATATGGGGGGAGGGTCCTTGACTCATTGGGCTTATAGGAAAATAGGTGTCATTCAACCTGAAAGACAAAAGAAGCTGGATCACAAAATGGTGGGTCTCAGGGGGACAGTCCTGAAGATGGTGTAACTATTGCAGTAAAAGCTCCTTTTTTAAAATACCTGCAGGGCAATAAAATATACACTTTATTACTTTATTACAAAAAGTATTGTGACACCTGCCTTTACACACACATGAACTTTAGTGGCATCCCAGTCTTAATTTGTAGGGTTCCATATTGAGTTGGCCAAACCTTTGCAGCTATAACAGCTTCAACTCTTCTGGGATGGCTGTCCACAAGGATTAGGAGTGTGTCTATGGTAATGTTTGACCATTCTTCCATAAGCGCATTCATGAGATCAGGCACCAATGTGGATGAGAAGGCCTGGCTCGCAGTTTCTGCTCTAATTCATCCCAAAGGTGTTCTGTAGGGTTGAGATCATAAATCTGTGCAGGCCAGTCAAGTTCCTCCAACCCAAACTCGCTCATCCATGTCTTTATGAATCTTGCTTTGTGCACTGATCCAAATCATTTGGTTGAGGGGGAATAATGGTGTGGGGTTGTTTTCCAGGGGCTGGGCTTGGCCCCTTAGTTCCAGTGAAGCAAACTCTTAAGGCATCAGCATGCCAAGACATTTTGGACAATTTCATGCTCCCAACTTTGTTGAAACAGTTTGGATATGGCCCCTTCCTGTTCAAATGTGACTGCGCGTCAGTTCACAAACAAGGTCCATAAAGACATGGATGAGCACATTTGGGGTGGAGGAACTTGACTGGCCTGACCTCAACCTGATAGAACACCTTTGGGATGAATTAAAGCAGAGACTGCAAGCCAGGCCTTTTCGTCCATATCAGTGTCTGACCTCACAAATGCGCTTCTGGAACAATGGTCATACATTCCCAGAGGCCCACTCTTTAACATTGTGGACAGCCTTCCCAGAAGAGTTGAAGCTATTATAGCTGCAAAGGATGGGCCAACTTAGTATTGAACACTACGGACTAAGACTGTGATGACAGTAAAGTTCATGTGCGTGTAAAGGCAGGCCCCCCGGGGGGACGTGGCCTGAACGCCGAAGATGGTGGCAGCTTGACTCCGGAGCTCTGGCATCCCTCGTTCCCCTCTACAGCACAGGAGAGGAGAACCAAGCTCAAACATCTGACAATAAGCGGTCCCCTTCTCGCTCCCGCTCCCCCAGAAGCAGCGGCACGCAACTGAGCGGCCACATTCCAAGGATGTTTCGGTCCTGCTCCAGGGACGTAGCCCCCACCGCACACCAGGCCCCAGGCGCCAGGAGAGCAGTAAGCCAGAACCCCACGAGACTCCGCAGCGCTCGGCAGGTGGAAGTCCTCACCCCCCCCATGATCTGAAGGCAGTAGCTGCCGATATCAAGGACACCCTGTCGGCTGCCAAATCCGACCTGAAGAGTGATTTACAGGGAGTGACAGCACATCTGGATGTACTAGAGGATGCAGCAGAACGCCATGATCACTCCATATTTGAAGCCCAGCACACACTTGAAGCCCATGCCCTGCAACTGAGAGACCTACACAGCAGTTTAGAAGATTTGGATAACCGCGGGCGCAGACACAATGTCAGAATTAAGGGGCTCCCCAAGTCGGTAGACTCAGATCATCTGTTAGGAACGCTTTCACCAGTTGGTGGCACTGTAGCCCCCACACCTAGGGGCTGCAGTTCCAGTGTCCACCAGCAGGTGTCTCTTCGCAGTCAGGACCTGATATCATCTCCTGCAATCAAGCATCACCTGATACTGTTTCCAGGAAGTGTATTTAAACCTGGGAGTGCTGTGCTAGCTTGCCTTGGTATTGTTCCTCAATCCTCTGCATCCGGAGAC
Organism: Glandirana rugosa; assembly: GCA_018402905.1. Lineage (NCBI taxonomy): Eukaryota > Metazoa > Chordata > Amphibia > Anura > Ranidae > Glandirana > Glandirana rugosa. Next base: position 1,612,816 of record BLSH010029916.1, read on the forward strand.
CTGCATCCGGAGACCTGCATCCGGAAACCTGCATTATCCTGCTCCCCAGTTCCCTCTGACTGATCTCCCGTGGATGACCCTGGCCTGGCTTGAAGTTTATGGTTTGGACTTTCCTTATTGCTCTAGTTATATGCTTTTGGTTGGCTTCACTATTTCTATTTTGGTTGTGCGTTTTAGTTCACTGTGACACCTTATAATAAATCCTCTTATTTTAGTTACACTTTTGGTATTTTCTGTGCAGTCCACACATTTCTGGTCACACCAGTTTTCTGACATAATACCAAGGCCTGGAAGAAAAGGGCAAGGTTGGTGGTTTCAGGAGCCCCAGGTTCCAGCAGCCGATGAGCCCAGGCTTGTGGCTTATCCCAGAGTAGCGAGATGACCAGACCCACTTTAGTAGCCTCCAGTGAGAACGTGCGGGGTTGCAGGAGGAAGTACAATTCGCATGCATTTCAAAAAGCCCGAAACCTCTGGCGGTCCCCCATAAACCGCTCGGGCAAAGGCACCTCGGGCTCCCCAGGTAAACTCAGTATAATGCTGGACGAAGATGACACAGAGCGCTGCTGAACTCGGTTTTCCAACCAGACGTATTCTTCTTGCAAGTCTTTCATCGCCTGGGTGAGCCCGGCGAGGTGCAAGCTGAGATCCTCCATAGAAAAGGGCCACTGAGCAGACTCGGATTGGCTGTTTGATGCTGTCACGTACCTGATGGTAGAGTCTGACTTATGCAGTAGGCAACCCCTACTTACAGCCCTGCAGACACATACAGAAATTCAATGGTTAAACCTAAAAAGAAACGGAAGTTTTTTCCAACCTGCACAACTCAGCCAATATCCAGCCTTGCTTCCACACCAGCTGATCTGTTCCAGTCTGCTTCTACACCAGCCGATCTGTTCCAGTCTGCTTCCATGCCAGCCGATCTGTTCCAGTCTGCTTCCACACCAGCTGATCTGTTCCAGTCTGCTTCCACACCAGCCAATCTGTTCCAATCTGCTTCCACACCAGCCAATCTGTTCCAGTCTGCTTCCACACCAGCCGATCTGTTCCAGTCTGCTTCCACACCAGCCGATCTGTTCCAGTCTGCTTCCACACCAGCCGATCTGTTCCAGTCTGCCTCCACACCAGCCAATCTGTTCCAGCCTGCCTCCACACCAGCCGATCTGTTCCAGCCTGCCTCCACACCAACCGATCCATTCCAGCCTGCCTCCACACCAGCCGATCCATTCCAGTCTGCCTCCACACCAGCCGATCCATTCCAGTCTGCTTCCACACCAGTCAACCTGCTCAAGCCCATCTCTACATCAGCCAATCTGTTCCAATCTGCCTCCACAACAGCCAATCTGTATCTGTCTGATCCTGTGCCCGATGAACCAGTGCCCGATGCCCTGGTGCCAGATGACCCGATACCCTCTGATCCTGTGCCCAATGACACAATGTCCGCTGATACTGTGCCTGCTGATCCTGTGCCTGATGACCCGGTGCCCACTGATCCTGTGCCTGATTGCCCTGTGCCCGCTGATCCTGTGCCCGATGACCTGGTGTCTGCTGATCCTGTGTCTGATGACCCGGTGCCCGCTGATCCTGTGCCCGTTGACCTGGTGACCGACGATACTGTGCCTGACCATCCTGTGCATGACGACCTGGTGCCCGCTGATCCTGTGTCCGGTGACCCGGTGCCCGCTGATGCTGTGTCCAGTGACCCGGTGCCTGCTGATCCTGTGCCCGCTGATCCCATGCCCACTGATCCTGTGCCTGATGACCCGGTGCCCGCTAATCCTGTGCCTGGTGACCCGGTGCCCGCTGGTCCTGTACCTGATGACCCGGTGCCCACTGATCCTGTGCCTGATGACCCGGTGCCCGATGACCTGGTGTCCGCTGATCCTGTGCCCACTGTCCTGGTGCCCGATGATCCTGTTCCCGATGATCCTGTGCCTGATGACCCGGTGCCCGCTGATCCTGTGCCTGATGACCCGGTGCCCACTGATCCTGTGCCTGATGACCCGGTGCCCAATGACCTGGTGTCCGCTGACCTTGTGCCTGCTGATCCTGTGCCCACTGATCCTGTGGCTGCTGATCCTGTGCCCGATGACCCGGTGCCTGCAGATCCTGTGCCCGATGTCTGTTGATCCTGTGTCCACTGTCCAGCCTACTGTTTTGATGCCTGCTGTCCAGCCTGATGTTCGGGAGCCTGCAGTCCAGCCTGGTGTTCTGATGCCCGCTGTCCAGCCTGGTGTACCGGCGCCCGCTGTCCAGTCTGATCTGGTTCCTGATTCCCAGCCTGCTGTTCTGGTGCCTGCTTTCCAACCTGCTGATCCTGTGCCCGCTGTTCAGTCTGCTGATCCTGTGCCCGCTGGCCAGCTGGATGTGCCCAAGTTTGTGAATGACCCATGGAACCCCAGCATTGAGGTACCTAGCCTGTTACCAGACCCAGGCGGTGGAATTCCTGGAATCTTTCCGGATCCCGGCTGCAGGGCCTCTGATCTGGAACCTGGCATTCCTTGGACTCGTAAGACACTGTCATTCGGGACTCTTGTTGCTATGGCTGGTTGGAGCGTCCGGAGGTCGCTCCTTCGAGGGGGGGTACTGTTAGGAACACTTTCACCAGTTGGTGGCACTGTAGCCCCCACACCTAGGGGCTGCAGTTCCAGTATCCACCAGCAGGTGTCTCTCACAGTCAGGACCTGATATCATCTCCTGCAATCAAGCATCACCTGAGACTGTTTGCAGGAAGAGTATTTAAACCTGGGAGTGCTGTGCTAGCTTGCCTTGGTATTGTTCCTCGTGCCTCTGCATCCGGAGACCTGCATCCGAAGACCTGCATCCGGAGACCTGCATCCGGAAACCTGCATCGTCCTGCTCCCCAGTTCCCTCTGACTGATCTCCCGTGGATGACCCTGGCCTGGCTTGAAGTTTATGGTTTGGACTTTCCTTACTGCTCTAGTTATATGCTTTTGGTTGGCTTCACTATTTCTATTTTGGTTGTGCGTTTTAGTTCACTGTCACACCTTATAATAAATCCTCTTATTTTAGTTACGCTTTTGTTTGGTATTTTCTGTGCAGTCCATACATTTCTGGTCACACCAGTTTTCTGACATCATCTATCTGCTGCCACCCTCTCCATTTTCAATGATTTGCTCGGGAGACCCCAAACACACCAATTGAGATTGAGCATTTACACCAAGCACTACGCCCACGAGGTAGAGATAATGAGCCCCCCTGGGATGTGATCAGATGCCTCGTCAAATTCAAAATTAAAGAAGAAATACTACAGCAAGCCAGGCTCAGGAGACACATTCTGTACAGAAGGGCAGAGGTAAAACTGTATCAAGATCTTTCCCCTATTACCCTGCAAAAACGAAGGGCTCTCAGACCCCTCTTGGACATCTTGAGGGAAAGGAACATACCATATAGTTGGAAGTTCCCCTTCTGTCTCTAAGCAGGCTCAGCAGGCAGGGTGGCCCATCTGAGACACCCGGAAGACATCCGGTCCTTCTGCAACATCCTAAACATTCCGCCTATCGAAATCCCAGGTTGGAACAGCAGCAACTTCAACCATCTCCAGCCCCAGCAAGAGGAGCCGATGGATGTACACCAACATGAATCGCTCCCCTCATCCAGAAGGCCTCTATCCCCCCCGCACTCATCTCCGCCACCAACGAACCGCCGTTCAACTGGGGGGGTGTTCCTGCCTCACCCTCACACAGGAAACCAAGAAAGGACTGATCCTGACCAACGCCCTTAATAAAAGTAATCCTCTTTCTTCGATGTGTGTATCGCAGGATGGGACCCCATCGTTCATCTCAATAGTGAGTAGGGATGCTGCTTACTTCTCATGATATGTACTTTACTCCTCTCCCATGACCACCCTTCTCCCTGGCCTTTGACTCTCGGTTGTTAAGCGAACCTTGGCCTGGCTCACCCCGACTACTGGTGTCATCACACAGGACTTGTATACCCTGTGGCAGGACGAGGTATGACCCCAAAATTGTTTTATCAATGCCCGACCAAACCCGGCCCATACGTTGGTACCCCCGTCCCTGAGGCCAATTGACATCCAAGAGACTGCAATAATTAACTTCTTGCAGCTTCAGAGCCACTTTTCACCCAGGCACATGCCTATTGTGAACTCGTTTGAAGCGACCATAACATTCCCACTTTCGAGGTCTGCCGAGACCCCACTCCACTAATCAGGCCTGTCAAACATACAATTGGGGTGCACTGCTCACTCCACATCACCGAAACGTGCGGCCAGGAATGGGCCAGGCCTCCTGACTATGGGATCTGTACCTGATGACACCATCTCTACCCATTGGAAAGACGATTGAACTTGGACCCCAACTACACAGGAGGGGCCCAGAATGGGGAAAGGCCAGGTTAGGCACGTTGCCTGGGGAGAAGGACCGGGTAGACATCCCCCTAAACTCAACTCACCAGTTGATAGATACCAGATCTACCCATGTTAGATTATGCATATCTACGTTTTGATGCTGATAATATAATGTTTTTATCACTCTTACTGTCTCTAAACGAGCACCAGACTGACACTGCTTGATTAAGGGATAATGCAGTTCTCTGCTACATCCCTGACCACCCGATCCTCACCTGAGCACTGAGGCGCATAAAATTCCCATACCCAACCCTGCCTATCACCTGCTTCCCGCTCATCCAGTGTCAGTCTGATAGCTAGGGTCCCATCCTGAGCTATATTCTCTCGGGTTTATTTTCATTATGGTTATTGTTATTGTTTTTGTGGTTTATATTGCTATGTCTTCCTTTCTCAGGTTTTCGGCACTTTGGTGCCGCTCAACGTACTGCTAATCCCATTAATGTTTATGTTGATGGGTTGTAGGGATTAGGCCCTCTTCCCTTGGACCAAGGGTCAGTTTTGTTTTTCTCCTTAACAAGCAGCCTCAATACATTACTTAATCCACTCTGACTGCTTATTGATGACCCCTAGCCACAAATTACACATACCTTTCCATAGTGCCCCTTACTAAGGAGACACTGCGAATACCATATTACCCCCTCCCGCATCTAGCCTTATTTCCTAACAACAATCACAACACCCCGCACATGGTCCAAAAACAATACACCCCCCAGATGGTTGACAGGACGCTTATCCCCACATGACCGCAGCCGCTCATACTCTTACGCAGTCATTACCAGGAAGCCCATACATCCTCCTATCAGCTCTCTCTGAAACATGCTTGCTACTGACACCAGCATCTTACAAGGGGGACCAGGGAGTGCCCAAAGAGCAAAGAACTTTCACCTAGACACTCCAGGACTGGCACACTTCCTCTTTGGCCCTACCACCTCCCACAACTGTGCAGAGAGCAGAACAAACCTGGCACCACAGATACTCTGAGATAAGATAGCTGGTCTATTCCCCTACCTTCCCCTACCTTCCCCCTTCTTCCAATACACCAACCCAAACACCCTCCATCCCCCCCTTTACGACCACCCTCAACCCCTCCCATCCCCACCTGGGAGACATCCTACCCCCATCAATGGAACTTCCCCCTTACCTTCCCTTCCCCAGGGTAGTCCCGTAGCCAAAACCAACACGAGAAAATACCCACCCTCTCCTCACTCAAAGTATTTTCGGTAAACACCAGAGGGCTAAACATCCCAGAAAAGACATCACTGGTACTACGCAAACTTTCAAAACAACACACACAAGTAGCTTTTTTACAGGAAACCTATTTCAAGGGTCCCAATATACCCAAACTGACGAACCTGGCATTCCCGAACATATACCACGCCTCCTTCCCTTCATCCAAGGCCAAAGGTGTGGCGATCTTGATCTCAAAAAATCTTCCCTTTAAACTTAATTAATAGACCCGGAAGGCAGATACAGTTTCGTGAAAAGCACAGTCTGCAACAAACCGGTAACATTCGCAAATATATATTGCCCCAACAGCTCCCAAGTCTCATTCATCAGATCTGTAATAGACCTTCTAATCCCTTTCCATGAGGGGTTGTTAATATTCGGAGGTGACCTAAACGTACCCTTAAGCCCAAACCTAGATTCCTCCACCGGTTCCACCTCAATCCCCTTCAAAGCTCTGAAACAAATTAAGGCCAAACTGAACTCTTTACTCCTGCATGACTCATGGAGGATGCTAAACCCTGACACTAAAGATTTTACATATTTCTCCCCCCCATGACAAATGCTCCCGCATAGATTATCTGTTTCTCTCCCAATCAGACCTGACATTACTACACCAAACCAGCATTGAACCCATGTACATTTCGGATCACCATCCTATCACGCTGACTTTAAGATTCCCAGAGCCCGACTACGAAACCAAAACAAAAATTTGGAGATTCAACCCTTCCCTCCTCAACGACCCGATATATTACGGCAGACTGAAACGCTCCTTACAAGAGTACTTCCACATTAATGCCCAGACCGAGACCTCCTCTTTAACCTAATGGCTTGCACATGAATGCGTGATATGGGGGGAATGTCTCACAATTTCCTCCCAAATCAAACAGCAGAAACAAGCCACTATTAAGACCCTCACCTCTAAAATAGGTCAGCGGGAATTAACACATAAAAAGAGCAAAGAGGCTCAAACTTACAATGCATTGCTTTCAGCCAGACACGATCTCCTCGAAGAATTAGGTAAGCAGATTAAACGCAGATACTTATTAACGATGAAACGATTTTATGAACAAGCCAACAAAAGTGGGAAGCTGCTGGCCAGATTGCTCCAAAATAGGAAAGCTCAAGCGACGATCTCCCACATTCGAGACAATAAAAGCCAAAACTACTAAACTACCATAAAACTGAAGAGATAGCCCAACAATTTGTCAAATACTACACAGAGCTCTATAATATAGCCTCTCCCGCTCTCTGTGACCACACATTCCAGACACGATCCCAGATGATAGAGAGCTATCTAGCATCACATGGATTGCCAACCATACCCTCAGACGTGGCCCTCTCTCTAGAGAAACCCATCTCACATGAGGAATTAAACAATGCCTTAAAAAGTATGAAGCCAAGCCCAGGTCCAGGTGGCCTGACCACCCAATATTACAAAAGTTTCTCTGACATACTTGGAAGACATTTCTTAGCCACTTTCAACATGCTCCCACAGCATTGTACACCACCAACCCAATTACTAGAAGCGCATATTACGATAATCCACAAAAAAGGGAAAGACGCAAACACAAGTTCAAAACTACCCCCCAATTTCACTTCTAAATGTGGATCAGAAAATCTATGCCAAGATCCTGGCTTCCCGTCTGCTACCACTCATCCCCAATTTGATCTCTCAGGACCAGGTGAGAGCCCCGAGACAACACCACGAAGGCCATAAATATCCACCACTGGCTAACCAAGTCGACAACGGAGGGCTTCTATTTATCCACTGATGCACAGAAGGCGTTCAACAGGGTAGCCTGGGACTACATGAGCGTAACCCTGTCGTCCCTGGGCCTGTGTCACCTCATGACAGCTTACATATTAAGCTTATACTCCAACCCAAGTGCCAGAGTTAAAGTCAACGGCTGACTGACTGGCTGTCGGACGCCTTCCTTATCCACAACGAAACATGGCAGGGTTGCCCGCTTTCCCCCATTGTCTTCATATTAACCCTGGAGCCCCTCCTACAATGCATCTGATCGAACCCCGATATTTATGGAATCCTAATAGCTACAGTCAGGTCCATAAATATTGAGACATCAAAACAATTGTAATCTTTTTGGCTCTATACACAACCACAATTGATTTGAAATGAAACGAACAAGATGTGCTTTAACTGCAGACTTTCAGCTTTAATTTGAGGGTATTTACAACTGTTTGTATATGCGCCTCACACTTTTTAAGGGACCAAAAGTAATGGGACAGATTAACAATCATAAATCAAACTTTCACTTTTTAATACTTGGTTGCAAATCCTTTGCAGTCAATTACAGCCTGAAGTCTGGAACGCAGAGACATCACCAGAAGCTGGGTTTCATCCCTGGTGATGCTCTGCCAGGCCTCTACTGCAACTGTCTTCAGTTCCTGCTTGTTCTTAGGGCATTTTCCCTTCAGTTTTGTCTTCAGCAAGTGAAATGCATGCTCAATCGGATTCAGGTCAGGTGATTGACTTGGCCATTGCATAACATTCCACTTCTTTCCCTTAAAAAACTCTTTGATTGCTTTTGCAGTATCCTTCGGGTCATTGTCCATCTGCACTGTGAAGCCCCGCCCAATGCGTTCTGAAGCATTTGGCTGAATATGAGTAGATAATATTGCCCAAAACACTTCAGAATTCATCCTGCTGCTTTTGTCAGTAGTCACATCATCAATAAATACAAGAGAATCAGTTCCATTGGCAGCCATACATGCCCACACCATGACACTACCACCACCATGCTTCACTGATGAGGGGGTATGCTTTGGATCATGAGCAGTTACTTTCCTTCTCCATACTCTTCTCTTCCCATCACTCTGGTACAAGGTGATCTTGGTCTCATCTGTCCATAGGATGTTGTTCCAGAACTGTGAAGGCTTTTTTAGATGTTGTTTGGCAAACTCTATTCTGGCCTTCCTGTTTTTGAGGCTCACCAATGGTTTGCATCTTGTGATGAACCCTCTGTATTCACTCTGGTGAAGTCTTCTCTTGATTGTTGACTTTGACAAACATACACCTACCTCCTGGAGAGTGTTCTTGATCTGGCCAACTGTTGTGAAGGATGTTTTATTCACCAGGGAAAGAATTCTTCGGTCATCCACCACAGTTGTTTTCCGTGGTCTTCCGGGTCTTTTGGTGTTGCTGAGCTCAGGATGTTCCAAACAGTTGATTTGGCCACACCTAATGTTTTTCCTATCTCTCTGATGGGTTTGTTTTGTTTTTTCTGCCTAATGATGGCTTGCTACACTGGTAGTGACAGCTCTTTGGATCTCATATTGAGCGTTGACAGCAACAGATTCCAAATGCAAATAGCACACTTGAAATTAACTCTGAACCTTTTATCTGCTCCTTGTAAATGGGATAATGAGGGAATAACACACACCTGGCCATGGTACAGCTGAGCAGCCAATTGTCCCATTACTTTTGGTCCCTTAAAAAGTGGGAGACACATATACAAACTGTTGTAATTCCTACACCGTTTATCTGATTTTTATGTAAATACCCTCAAATTAAAGCTGAAAGTCTGCAGTCAAAGCACATCTTGTTCATTTCATTTCAAATCCATTGTGGTAGTGTATAGAGCAAAAAAGATTCGAATTGTGTCGATGTCCCAATATTTATGGACCTGACTGTAATAGAGAGTATAAAATCACAGCTTTCGCTGACGATATTCTTCTCTTCCTCTCAAATCCCAGGATCTCTTTACCCAACTTACTCCAACAATTCAGGCACTTTAGTTTAATTTCAAATTTAAAACTTAACCTCTGCAAATCCACTGCTTTAAATATTACTCTCCCCCGAGCACAAGCCCAACATTGCCAAGATTCTTTCCCATTCACCTGGCAGGCAGATGCAATAACATATCTAGGCATCCAGCTACCAGCCAAGCTTCAAAACCTCTACGCCTTGAACTTCCAGCCCCTGTTCCAGAACTTTTAAAGCTGATTTAGCAGAATGGGGAAAATCCACCCTATCATGGTTCGGGAGGGCTGCCGCAATAAAGATGAGGATTCTCCCGCGCTTCTTTTACCTTGCACAAGCCATCTACATCTTCTTGCCCAAAGTCTTTTTTGGATCCGTACATTCATTCCTCTGTTCGTTCATCTGGAAGGGAAATACACCTAGGCTCGGCTTGGTGAGGCTTTCTTACCCAAAACATTGTGACGGCATTGGTCTACCCGATCTTGACCAATACCACAAAACCGCTCTCCTGACAAGAGTCGTGGACTGGCACATACACGGTGGCCACAAGGACTGGGTCAACCTAGAACAAACCTGGGCACGAGGAGCCCTCCAGGATATATCATGGCTCCATACTACTAAATTACCCCCCAAGCTCGATTCACACCCCCTTATCCGACCCACGCTACAATGCCTTGGTAAATCAGCCAGGACAACTCCCTTAGCCTCAATACCAGGCCCCCTGACCCCACTCAGGAACAACCCCAAATTCCCTCCGGGTTTGGTTAAAAGCTTTCTCTGAAACAAGGACTGAGACTCTCACCTAAAGGCCTTACAATTTTTGTCGCAAGGGAAATTCTGCACCAAAACAGACATGACAGGCCATGAACCTAGCCTTTCAATATGCTTGTGGTCATATCTGCTAGCCAGACACTTCCTCAACAACCCCAAATAACAGACAAACTCAAACGTGATCCTACCCCATTTGAAAAGCTTTGTATCTCCTCCCCACCCCAAAAACACTCGGCCATTCATTCCTTCCTAACAACTGCTGGACCCGACCAGTTGCCTCAACTCACCAAACTCTGGAACAAAGGCAGGCACCCCAATACTTTTGGTAATATTGTGTATATATATATATATATATATATATATATATATATATATATATATATATATTTTTTTTTACCTAAGCTGGAATTGGAATTTAACAAGAAATTTCCATATGATTATATCAAGAACTATATAGCCATCGACTAATAAAACAACATTTTTAGTCATCAGGCAGGACCTGAGCTGGATTGCACTGGAGATTAATCTTTTTTTTATTTTCTCGGGAAGCTGGGACAGGGCTTTGATACATGTTTTTCATTTTAAGTTACTACTTGAATGCAAGGAGGAGGGAAAGACCAAGCTGAGCCTTACTGCTGGTAATGGTACTACCAGCTCCATTAAGAAAACATCAAAAGTGCAGTGCTCACAAAAGTTGTACCTCATTAGTTAAACAACATGTGCAACAAATAAAACTGATGCTGTCTATGAATATCATAAGTTATTTGATCAATGAACTCATCTTTAATAAATACTGTAAGAACATAATGTACTGTATACATCTAAAGTGTCCAAATTATAATGTCCTAAAATAAAGAAAAGTCCACCTTTTAAAGCTACAAAACAAAATACCCCTATGGGTTGGGATTTTTAGAGGCAATTTCAACTGACTCAATTTATGAATATAAAAAAGTTTATTTGAACAAATTCATTAAAAGTAATGCCCAAGATTGGACCATTACAGCACAATACTGTTAACAATTAATGTTGATTTTTCAATTAAATACATAGATACAGAGAAAATAATTAAAAGAGACACATGTCCTATATACAAGATGATATCACCCAGCCCAGGGAATAGTCGCCTGTTGAAACAGTGACCTATCCTGGGGAGGGTTCATCCAACGCGTTTCAGAATTTTGTCTGTATTAATTCTTTCTTCAGGGAAAGATATCACCATCTGTAAAGTAGAAAAATGTGCATACTAAAATCTTGTCTGGAATTTCATTGCATATACATCAACATTCCTGTGTAAATTTTGATTACTTACAGAATAACACAGTATATAGACCTTTGTATGATTGGATAATCTCAGGCATGCCCCCCTCTCTCTCTCTGCTGATTGTGTACTTCCCAAAGCATCAGAATGGTAGGACAAGATAATCATCCAACGACCAGTGCAAAGCCCATAGTGAAGGTTTCTAGAATATACATATATAAAGGATTCAAACATGGAAAGCTAAAAACTGAAATTTAAAAAAATCCAAACTCATTCTCTATTGACTAAAAAATTATCCGTGGATGGGGATATGGATCCGTTTGTCTGACAGGGGTTGCCAAAAAACAACAAAAATTTTCATGCCCTAGTTACCACAACCAAGAACGGGCCAAACCCCTGGATCCACTGCTCATTCCTGCCGCATCCACAGGTTCTAGATAAACATGCAGTCGGATGGACCGAAGAGAGGGAAGATGGCGCCGGTCACCATCCCGGGCGTCCTATAAACTGTGCAGGCGCCTCCTCCAAACGGAAGTGCGTCTCCGAACGGAAGTGCGTCACCGCGCGTTCGGTCATATCCGGCCGTTCGGAAAAACGTCCCAAAGGGCCAGATGACACTGTGGTTTAGGACTATAACCGACAGCATGTTCAAAAGGGCAGCGCCATCTTGTGGAAGGATAAAATATTACCCGACCCCCTGGCGCTGACCAAAAAAGGCCCCTGGGAGGGATATTCCCAAACCACAGGGGCCTTTATGTGCTGGGCGCAATGGGAGAATGACAGAGAGATGGAGAGAGACATACTCCAGAAAACCTCATGTCCAAAGGAACACTGTATATGTTGTATCATAACAATTGAACATTTACCGAAAACAAGTTACATACATAACAAAGCAAATACAAATCTTGGTTGCTTAAGATAACTGATACTCAAAATTTGAGAAACCAATCAGAAATTAAACGCAACCATTTCTAGAAAAATTACAATTCAAAAAAAGAACAAGAAAAAGAAAAAAGGGGCAAAAACGATGAAAACCTCCAGGTATCTGTCGGATCAGTCTGTGGGGAGGTACCTGGGAGAAGACACTGGGAATGGAGAGGATAAGACCTGGGTAGGGGTCAGTAGGGCGGGCCACCTGGGGCCTGTGTCGGACAAGGGGTGCCACATGCCACATTGCTACACCCATACATCCTTCCTATGGGAAGAGGAGCGGGGTGAAGAGGAAGACAGAAATTTTTTATCTGTTTTTCCAGAACCATAGCCCTCTAGAAAGGGTCTAAAGCTTTCTGCCTCATTCAGGCCAGGGGGCACGGTGGCCCTAAGACGCCTGATCCAGCGCATTTCGCTCTTGTTCCAATCACCACCCCTGGCCGGAATGTGTATTCTATCAATCACCGTAAAGAGAACTCTTGGCATGCGATAATGATGGAATTTTGCCACATGTCTCCCCAAGGGGAGATACAGGTTACCCATCCACATGCCCTGGAGATGTTTATTTACTTGTGCTTGAAATTCTTGTGTAGTTTTCCCTACATAGAAGGAACCACACTGGCATTGGGCAAGATAAACCACTCCCCTGGTGTGACAGTTGGCAAAATGTCTGGAGACAAATTTTTCACCATTGGGTAAAGTTCTATATTGGCCACCGCCAATATAAGGGCAGCAGGAGCATGACCCACAGGGGTAGGTCCCCTTATTTTTACATGGGTCACCTTGTGTGCTGCCCCTATATTCGCTCTGAACTAGGCCGTCTTCAATTGACCCTGCCTTTCTATAAGTGACTTGTGGGTGCGTCCCTACTAATTTGCCCAAAATATGTTTGGTTATTATCTTACGTATTTGTTTATGTTCTTTTGAATAGCGTAGATTTAATCTAGTAGTATCAACTTCAGCTTTTTTATTGTTTCTAGGTTTGAATATTAATTTATGTCTGTCCAAATCTTTTACCCGATGAAACGCTTTCCTCAAAGAGGTCTTGGTATACCCTCTAGCTCGTAATCTTGCGTTAAGAGAGTCCTCTTCAAATGTAAAGTCTTTATATGACATACAATTCCGTTTCAGCTGCAAAAATTGGCTGTAAGGTATCGCGCCCAGGGGCCTTTTTTTGATCAGCACCAGGGGGTCGGGTAATTTTTTATCCTTCCACAAGATGGCACTGCCCTTTTGAGCATGCCGTCGGTTATAGTCCTAAACCACAGTGTCACCTGGCCCTTTGGGACGTTGTTCCGAACGGCCGGATATGACCGAACGCACGGTGACACACTTCCATTCGGAGACGCACTTCCGTTCGGAGGAGGCGCCTGCACGGTTTACAGGACGCCGGGGATGGTGACCGGCGCCATCTTCCCTCTCTTCGGTCCATCCGACCACATGTTTACCTAGGACCTGTGGATGCGGCAGGAACGAGCGGTGGATCCAGGGATTTGGCCCCTTCTTGGTTGTGGTAACTGGGGCATGAAAAGTTTTGTTGTTTTTTGGCAACACCTGTCGGACAAACGGATCCATATCCCCATCCACGGATCTTTTGTTACTTGTATCCACTTGGAAGGTAAAACTTTTTCAAAGATAATTTTTTAGTCAATAGGGAATGAGTTGGGATTTTTTTAAATTTCAGTTTTTAGATTTCCATGTTTGAATCCTTTATATATGTATATTCTAGAAACCTTCATTATGGGCTTTGCACTGGTCGTTGGATGATTATCTTGTCCTACCATTCCGACGCTTTGGGAAGTACACAATGAGCAGAGAGAGAGAGAGGGAGATGCCTGAGATTATCCAAATCATACAAAGGTCTTTATACTGTGTTATTCTGTAAGTAATCAGGAATGTTGATGTATATGCAATGAAATTCCAGACAAGATATTAGTATGCACATTTTTCTACTTTACAGATGGTGATATCTTTCCCTAAAGAAAGAATTAATACAGACAAAATTCTGAAACGCGTTGGATGAACCCTCCCCAGGATAGGTCACTGTTTCCACAGGCGACTATTCCCTGGGCCGGGTGATGTCATCTTGTATATAGGACATGTGTCTCTTTTAATTATTTTCTCTGTATCTATGTATATAATTGAAAAATCAGCATCAATTGTTAACAGAATTGTGTTGTAATTGTCCAATCTTGGGCATTACTTTTAATGAATTTGTTCAAATAAACTTTTTTATATTCATAAATTGAGTCAGTTGAAATTGCCTCTAAAAATCCCAACCCATAGGGGTATTTTGTTGTGTAACAATTGCAGGGATGGTGAAAATTTACACCTCTGTTTGTGGAGGTACGTCTGTAGTTTATAGTCCACCTTTTAAAGCTATCCACCACAGTATGGTAAATATATGTGACAAAATTGTGAAAAAAGGGAAGCGATCCAAACTGTGCTCAAAAACATCCCTCTCCAAAATATCTCAACACAGTTCTAATCTAATGCCCTCCGTCTGAATATTCACATGCAGAATTGACAAACAGTGCCTAAGGCCTCATACACATGGACATTTTTTGATGCCAATGTTTTTTGGCGTTTTTTGCAGCTCTCCATGTTAGTCAATGGCCCCATAAAAACGCTGACGTTTTTTAGCTGTAGAGGGTGTCGGCGTTAGTGAGCTGAAACTAGAACCCACGGCCAGCGTGTTCTTTGGTGTTTTTTGACGCAGATGCCGCAAAATGCTCACTAACGCTCAGTAACGCCCACTAACGCCATACCAACGTTAAACAGCGTTTTTGACGCCAACGTTTTTAGATTGAAAAATAGAGGAATTTTTTTTTTTTTTAAAAACGCCTATTGACGCAGACGCTCACTAATGCTCATTAACGCCGATGTATAATGCCGAAAAAGAACGCAGACCTGACATTTTGCTTATTTTTAACACATACGCCCGTGTGTATGAGTCCTAATAGATTAAATGCACAGAGCACCATTGTGAAAAAAAACTCCCAGCAGGAGGTTTCAGAACATCCATCAAAAGTGTGGTCTACAGCTTTACTAATAGTACCAGCTCCATTGGATTTTCACCAGCTTAGCCAGGGCCCTTCTTGTGACATATGAGTGCGATCAATATTTTTAGAATAAAGTATTATACACAGATAATGTGCTATGTCGGTGCAATTTTTTATTGTTTCTTCAGTGATAATCTAAAATTGTTAAGATATCTGTAAAGCCTTACAATGGAAAGCCACAATAACAGGCCCACAGCCTTTCCTAAACCTGCCTTGCTTTTTTTTTCTTTTTAATTAAGAAAACCTCACTGTAAATATCTTATTTTTTATTTTTTGATGGCGGTCACATGATCACCATGTCCCTTCTTATCCTCCAACAATGATGGCTAGGGGTGGAGAGTAAAAAAGATGCTTTCAGTGATATGAAATATTCCAGGAGCTCCTTCGCTACATGGTACCCTGTAAAGTCCTTGTTAGCCTAAACCTACAGATGGACCAGGATACATGACTGTCAGGAGTTTTAAACAGCCTGACTACATTAGTGTACATTGAATGAGGTAGTGTTTAGGATGGCATGACAATGGAAAACCAAGAAACATTTTGTGGTTTTCACTCTCATGATGATTTAGGAAGAGCAGGCTGATTGAAACAATACAATTTATTTTATAGCTATTATTAGGGCTAAGAAATACAGATCTTGCAAGAGAGGCATTATATTAATATAATGAAGCTGGGTCATGGATTGCACTGTTTGGGTATACAAACACTTCAGATATTATTTTTTTGGAAATTTGGTGGTTAGAGGATGCTCAGAAACGTGCAAAGGAATTCATATATTTCTCCCATTTGGCTGCTTCCTTACTTCTCATGGCAATGAGTGCCTCCTGACATGGCCCCAGAGGACCTTAGGGGCCAATCAACTTGATTTATACTAAAGTAAGGGTGTATTAAAGAACTGCTCATAAGTGAAGGTTACTCAAAACCTGGACTAGAGCCACTTAAGGTACCACAGCCCTCACTCCTTAGATAACAGACGGAATTGAACCAGTGATAGAAGCATTTCTGACTAAGGGGATACTTATGTCAGTCAGAAGTTAACAGTAAAAAAAACAGGGAAATATGTTTACAGGTTTGTGCAAGAATTTGGGGACTTTCCAGGGTTCCTTTTTATAGTTATCAGTCTGGCTTATGCTTACCTTTCAGTCCCCCTGATCCCTAGTTGTTACCATCTTTTTGTCATTACCTTTTCAGTGCAGACAACTTACCTGGACTTGATCACCTCAAGAACTAATAAGTAGCCCATCTGATTTCTCCTAGACACTATTAATTGTTTCTAATTCACAAGTGAAAGTATTGACATGTCTGGGCAGTCTAGTATATGCCCCTGTACTGGAAACTCATGTGGAGATCGCTCCCTGTGAATGCATATGTATGTGGCACTCCCCATAGGAATCATTGGATAGGATGGGTCCTCTGTTCTTTGCCTTGACTTCCTCAAGAACTTCAGCCCCTCTGATACATTAGGTTAGATACACAAAGCATGCCCTATTACAGAAAATCACAGAATGCAATTCATGATGCTGAGTAGTGGTACTATATCAAGAAATAGGCAATAATCAAGTTAGTAAAGGCAAGTCTTAGAATATTGTCATGCAGGATGGATAGTAACAAAAAAGCATAAAGATGAATTGGCAACAATAATAGCACAATTTGGCATACAGTGTGGTCAGTAGCAAATGCTGTATAAGTAAAAGTATAAGATGACACTTTGCAACAGAACAGAGTAAACAGTAACAAGGCCACCAAAATGCAGCAATGGATAGTAATGTAGCTTAAAGGAGTTGTAAAGGAAGAAGGTTTTTTATGTCAATGCATAGATAAAAAAAACCTTGTGTGTGTAGCAGCCCCCCCTCAGCCTCTCTAATTACTTACCTGAGCCCCTTCTCTCTCCAGCGATGTCCATGAAGGTCTAAGCCATCTGGGACACTCCTCCTGATTGGCTGAGACACAGCAGCACCAATCAGGAGAGAGAGGGGCGGGGCCAGGCCAGAGCTCTGTATCTGAATGGATACACGGAGCTCTGACTCAGCTTGGGTGTCCCATAGAAAGCTGATGGCTGTGGGGGCACTCAATAGGAGGGAGGGGCCAGGAGCAACAATGAGGGACCTGAGAAGAGGAGGATCCGGGCTGCTCTGTGCAAAACCAACTGCATAGAGGAGGTAAGTATAACATGTTTGTTATTTTATTTAAAAAAAAACAAGACTTTACAATCACTTTAATTAACTGCATTCAGAAGACTATACTGCCAAGGTGCCTTACTGGTGACTGGTAGGAGTAGGCTCTGAGGGTGGATGTACCCATTACATGAATAATGAGTAGGGTCCAGTAGAATGGATTGGTAGGGGCAGTACTTTATGATGTTCCTCTGCTGGCTATAGTTGAGGTCTTTTAAGAAACCTTGGTGGATAAAAGTCTGGATACACCAGCATGCAGTATAGGTCCATTGCAGGTGTGGTATAGGTGCAGTATAAGTGCAGTGTAGGTGCAGTATTGGTGATAGGTATTAAGTGTCCCAATTCCAGCAACTCAATCCCCGTTAGTCAGTATGCAAATGATGGGCAGGTCGCCCTCTCACTAATACCAGATATGCGACTGTAAACTGCCTGCTGTAGAAAACTGGTTACACATATGGTTCCAGTGGTCAGCAGTACAAGAGACGATGGTGAGAGGATCCTCAGATCTCCCTGTAGCAAAAGTGGTATTGATGCAATCGCTGCTGTCCCTGAAGCACTTCCCCTAGAGTCGCTGCCCTCAGGCTACCTTTATAGAAGCTACAGGTTGTTTTTATACAAGTTCTTAAATGTGAGCTGTACGAGTATGTGCTTGCATATGTCTGGGTGCTTTCTCTGGGTGGATAGAGGTGTAGCCAGTTATAAAGTGACAGCTCAGACTACTGCCAGGAAGGCATCTGGAAGATGGGACCACTATCAAGTCCGGTCTAGCCACACAGGAGACTGTTCCCTTAACAGCCGCAATAGCTGATGGCCATCAAGAACTTCTTCGCCTGGACGCCATCGCCTCTCCTCTCTTTCCCATCACACTTGGATTACCCTGGCTTCAGGTGAACAACCCCAGCATTAACTGGACCACGGAGGACATACAATTCAAGTCCGCATATTGTCACCTGCATTGCCTTCCTTTCTGTTCAGAAGATTTCACCTCACTTCCTGTCCCAATGATAATTGGATTTTGAAAATTTTGGGTTGTTGTGGAAACAAATCTTGGTCATAAAGCATTAATGGAGACACCTTTTTCCCCATATTAACTCTTACAGGAGTGAATTTCCCTTCCTAGGGGTAGATTTCCTCTCACTTTCTGTTTTCTCCCTCAGTTTGTAAGTAGGAGTTGTTCATAAGTCAGATGTTTGTAACTAGGGGACCACCTGTATCCTTATATCAGATGCACTTTAGCAGGCGCCAGATTTCTTTGTTGTTGGTTAGTACTCGGATAAGGGTCTGGTATGGATTTTGGGGGGGCCCCATGCAGTTTTTTTTTCTTTTTTTGGCGGATGCTGTGTGTTTTTTATTCTCTCTTTTAGCCATTTTTGTATATGTACTAGTCAATATTAAAATGTGTTATGCTATGATGCCCTATCCTTTATTTATTGGGGAATGGCGATGATACACGTGTGGCGACATTATTTATGTATACTCACTTGGAGACAGCAAGTTGAAGGCCATCTATCCTGAGGGTTCTGCCTTCTGTGGGCCTGGCTGGATTGTATGGTGTCCTATTCATGCGCCATCTGATGAGTTGTTAGCGCATGCCGTGACGGTGGATATTAATTTGCTCACGGATACTGTTTGACTTTACACGGGTGAAGGTTCTTCTGCTTTCTACTCTTCATGAGTTTTGGCATACTACACTATTATTGTTTTCATTTCCTTTTGGATGGTTACTGGGGGATTTACTGAAGAGGCATTCTTCTGACGATCTACCACCACGTGTGACATCCAAAACGCTTTTGCTGTCCTCTTAGGTGAGGCAGCATATGGATCTGGTGAGTTGCCATCTTGGTTATCTTGGGAGAGTCCTATGTGATAGACTTTATATGGAAAATTTGGACACTTTTGAGATTAACTGTTTTTCATTGTGATTTTGGACTATATAGTTTTTTCACAAAAAAAAGTTTTTTTAAGTTTTTTGTACTTTTTAGTACTTTTTCTTTATAAGACTTTATTAATATACAGGAGCACTGCAATATTTTTGTTCACAAACATTACCATTGACACTCCTAAACGTTGTGGACAGCCTTACCAGAAGAGTTGAAGTTGTTATAGCTGCAAAGGGTGGGGCAACTCAATATTGAACCCTACTAAGATTGGGATGCCATTAAAGTTCATGTGCGTGTAAAGACAGATGTCCCAATACTTTTGGTAATATAGAGTATATTTTATTGCCCTGCAGGTGTTAACATTAACCTGCTTGGCGGTATTCCCCAGTGTGGCTCGGGTGGAATTTCAGTACCATTAGCGGTAACCCCGAGCCACACTCGGGATTGCAACGCTGGATCCAAGGCAGCGCTACTCACCTTGTCCCCTATATCCAGCGATGTCCCACGCCGTGTCTGCGGGCTGTGTCCTCTGCCTGATGCCTCTGTGTGCTGGGCTCCATTCCCTGCGAGCGTCACGTCGCACGGGGGCGGAGACTGGCGGCAAATTCGAAAACTGAAACACATAGTACACATACAGTACACTGTAATCTGTAATATTACATTACTGTATGAAATCATTTCACATCCCCTTTGTCCCTAGTGGTTTGCCCAGTGCCCTGCATGCACTTTTATATCATATATGTCATTCTTTCTGCCTGGAAACTTAAGAATGTCCATGGCAACCAAAAAGTGTCCCTTTACGTCAAAAGTGGTTTTTGATCAGCTAGAAAACACCGATAGTAAATAAGAATCATTTGCAGAATTGAGTGATACTGATTTTTGGGGAAATTTATCATCAGACACTGAAAGTGACGACAGCGACAATTCTGCAACTGAGCAGATTTCAGTGTTTTTGGTTTGATTACATTATTGAATAAATTTTATTACTATTATGTTATTTTTTTTGATAATTATTTTTAGTTATTTATTATATTATAATTTATGATTTCATGTTTCAAACTTTACCATACCCGGGATGTCTACTAGACTCTTGTTTGGACAGATTTAAGTGAGTTATTCCTAAGAATTATAGGCCTACAATATAAAACACCAAATTTTCACGCAAAATAATGGTACCGCTTTCAGCACCAAAATCTGAAATTATCATACCGCCAGGGAGGTTAAAAAAAGCAGCTTTTACTGCAATAGTACACTATCTCCAGGACTGTTCCCCGGAGACCCACCATTCTCTGATCCAGCTTCTTTTCTCTTTCAGGTTGAATGACACCCATTTTCCTATAAACCCAATGTGTCAAGGACCCTCCCCCCATATCACCAAGTATCCCTGGGATCACAGGAAAAGTATGCAGAGAGCAGTGCCATTTCATTACTTGACATGAGTCTCCCCTGTGTTCAAGACCCATCACCAGAGGAAAAAGAGAATGAGGACATTCCAATAGACCCACTCCTAAACTTTGTGGACAGCCTTCCAAGAAGAGCTGATGCTGTTATAGCTGAAAAGGATGGGCCAACTCAATATTGAACCCTACGGACTAAAACTGGGATGCTATTAAAGTTCATGTGCGTGTAAAGGCAGATGTTCTGCTCCCATAGACTTCAATGGAGTTTGCTGTTTGGGGTAGAACTTTTCCCCTGTTGGGGTGTTCTGCTGCAAACCGAACAGAGGTGGGTTCGGCCCATCTCTAATTAAAACTACTGGACTACCATGACAGTTGATCCAACTACCCTATTGTAGTTTAACAATGGTAGCCTATATATTCCTAAAAAGTACTAAAAAGTACCAATTTCCTTTGATCAAGAGACATATAGCAAGTAACTGTATTAGAGTTAAGTTATTCTGTAGATAAATGAAGGTTATACCACCCCAGAGTTTCAGTGGTGCACTTTCATAATTTATTCAACAAGCTTCAGATATTATTAGAGTATATCCATTTAATTCACTAGAAATTAGCACAGGTTTATGTTGCTAGCTATTCTTAACAGACCACACTTCTAAGCCCCAAGGAACCAGTGTCACATTTTGCTGTTAATCTTTTATGCCCTTTGCATTGGTCAGATGCCA
Source organism: Glandirana rugosa (assembly GCA_018402905.1). Taxonomy (NCBI): domain Eukaryota; kingdom Metazoa; phylum Chordata; class Amphibia; order Anura; family Ranidae; genus Glandirana; species Glandirana rugosa. The sequence goes on from BLSH010029916.1 coordinate 1,634,348, forward strand.
GCTACTGATTAAGAGACCATTAATATCAGAACTCCTATTGTCTTAACAAATACGCAGAGGTGTATGAGGTTACAATAATTACATGGTTAAAACAACAAGTTGTCAAATTTTGACTCTATACTCGCTTTAATTTGACAGCAGTTCCTCAAATGTCAGAGAACGACCTTGAAAATTGTGACAAAGATGTCAATATCTCTCTGTAGAATGCACTATAATTTCAAGACTTATCTTCTCTATTTCACAATTTTAAAAGATGACAATGCTTCCTTTTTAGTTTGTCAGTTGAGATTATTTTTATTGAAAAGATCTTTAAGAACATTTAAATTTTAAAATTCCATTATAAATATACAGTATAAACAGTTTTCCCTTTGTTTGTTTTTTATGGTCCCACTAAGTTTTGGGCATGAACCAGAATATAAACTCAGTTTCAAGCAATGTTAGCTGTCACATGAAATGCAGCTTGATCCAACATAACCCATTTCACCATCAACACCAAATATATGTACAGCTATTGTAAAGTTGTTTCTACGTTTTACAGAGAACACTTTTGCAGCTTACAGCTATTTACAGTAAATTCATGTTGTAATTTAAATTTATTGGCAACTATTTTTCCCTTACTTTAATCATAGCTAAAGTTCCCCTTATAATATATGTTTAAGAGGTGTAGTTCACAATTTCTATAAATGCAGACCATAAATTGTCAAGAGGTTTCAAGAACAACTTGTGTACTGAAATTAATGGAACATAGTTCAGTGTACATGGAAGGCATGTCTTGGTACTGAGATGAATTAACTCCTATGAACATGCGTGGGAGTTGTGTCATCCTGTGCTGACCAATCAAGATTGCCAAACCTGGAAAAGCACTTAGCGAAGATGGAAGCATTGGCAAGGGAGCTTGTGAATGCTGCATCGTGAGAAGGGAGGTAAGTCCTCCTGAATTTAATTGCACTTTAAGACTGCTATTTTAGTTTTGGATTGAGAAGAGATTAATTAAAATAGTAGATGTTCATGTTAACAATAAATCAGTATATCACAATATATACTATTAATAAACATCACTTTTTTTAAGCATATACATTTATTGTGAATGCCTCTACCACACCACAACCCTAAAAGCATGTTAAATCCCCAATACCTAGTCTTTACACTAGCACTGTACCATTGAGAGTGAATTGCTCCTGGTATTATACCCACAAAAAACAGAATGACAATAAGGCCTGCATGGAGACAGATACATTCTTCACAGGCAATTTGTCAGGCTACATATGCCATACTGGCTTTTAGCAACCCCTCCAATGTAAGTTCAAAGAAACTAGACTTTTGTTTCACACAAATTCATCTCTGTTTGGAAAATAACCACTTTACTAAAATATCCCCTCGCCCCTACTTCTTTTCCTATTCATCTCCCTCCATTTTTGTGGAGCTTTTACAAAAAATGGGAAGCATGACAGTTACATTTGACATTGTCAAGGGTGTCTAATCATAATTTACCTCCCTGCTCTGCATAATTTATGCCAAGCAAAATCAACAAACATTGAGTCATGAGGCCTTTTTTTTAAGCAGATGTATTCCAGTTTCACTTGATGCAAAGTGGAAAGCACCTTTTTGAGATAGTTGCAGAAAATTAACAACTTGCAATTACAGTTGTGTTCAAAATTATTCAACCCCCAATGATGTAAATGGTTTTAGGGAATTTAGTGTACATTTGTAATTGTATTCTGAATGAAATCCTACAAGGACTTCTTAAAGAACCATATGCAACTAAAATGACATCAATTAGTTTTGTAATACAGTAGTAAATGTTTCTTTTGTGAATTCTTCATTGACATAATTATTCAACCCCTTAAAGACTACCACTCTGAAGAACAGAGGTTCAATGAAGTGTTTTCAATCAGGCATTGAAAACACCTGTGGATATCAGGGAGCAGCAATAAAGCCTAATAAGCACCAATTAGGCAGCTTTAAAATGACTGTGATACTCAGCTCCTCCTAGACATTTACTGGTGTGGTTACAAACATGGTGAGGTCAAGAGAATGGTCCAGGAAGACAAGAGAACAGGTGATTACTCTTCACAGGAAGGGCAATGGCTATAAGAAGATTGCAAAGATGTTAAACATACCAAGAGACA
>BLSH010029916.1:1636828-1661705 GCA_018402905.1 Glandirana rugosa
GTTTTTTCAAGGTACTAGATTTTGGTGGTAGTTAGTGTAACAAGTCGCTACGTCTATAAACAGTTAATGCTACTTTTGTTATGCAACATGTATGTCAACACAAGTTTTAATAAGTTGGGGGTGACTTTAACTAACAAAACCAGCCAAACTGTAACTAATACTAGTAAGTCAGTAGGACGAATGTTAATTTAGTTTCTCCGTGCACATCCAGTCTGTTTATATTGTATTGTAAATATTACTTTATTGGTGTTTACAGAAAAGACTCGAGTGTAGTAATAGTCAAAATAAGTTGGGGGTTCACTGTAAGTTAGAATCATGAATCATGTTGTAGTAAACTGAACTGGAGGCTTTTGCCCATGATGAATGGGCGAAGATACCCGTAGATCGCTGCAAGACACTTGTGTCAAGCTATGCTTCATGTTTAAAAGCTGTTATAACTGTAAAATGATGTTGTACTAAGTACTAAGATTGAATGTCACTTGGGGGTTGAATAAAACTGATAATGATGTGAGCTCAGAAAAGACATTTGTGGTTATTTCATTATAAATGTTATGTTATATTTGTCTGACCTACACGTGCCTCTTTGATTTAATTGTAAGCAGGATGACTGAATGATCATAATCAATGTCAAACCGACCAAAACAATCAATTTCAGTGGGGGTTGAATAATTTTGAACACAACTGTATGTACAACGTATTGTTTTCATCGTAATTGACAAATATCTGCATCGCTGAACAATGTGATTGATGGTGGTTTTAGATCATGGAACTTTTTTGTTTTTATTTTTAATTAAAAGGCTTGTGTGCGTGCAAATTTTTATTTACTGTTTAACTTTTATTTATTTTTTTGTGAATGAGCAGGCATCCTAAGTCCCCCATACTTATTCGCATGAGGATGCTGGTATCTGAATGTCCCCTTATAATTAAATAGGGCTTTCCAGATTCCAATAAGCCCCTTGCCAACAGACCCCTTTTCTCATTAATATAGGGACAAGATGCTTTTCCAGGAGGTGCCCAGGTGACAAGGTAACTCCCATGTTGAGGGCATGTGGTCTGCTATGGTTCAGGAGAGGGTACAGGCTCATTCACTGGCTTCCTGGCTAGCTAGCTTCCATGCTTGGATAAGGGCCTAGTATGAATTTTTATGAGGAACCCTATTTTCTTTTCCTCATTATACCCAGTGGAGGCCCCATCTGCCCCATTTTGGAGTATCTGGGTCTAGCCCTGGACATGGCTCAGGCAACATTGTTTCTTCCACCAGAGAAACAGAAACTTCAGACTCTCTGATCTTGCATTTGAGCACTTCAGTCATGGGAGTCTTGGACTTCCTTCGGGGGGCAGTTGCATTGTCCATTTTTCACTCCAGACCTCAATATTGCAACATTCTGCCATTGTGTGAAAGTCAATTGAAAACCCTTCAAACCAACAACAGCCACAACAGGTGTTGCAGTACTCTTCAGAAGACTTAGTGTCAAATGATGTTTTGGAAATATTTTATTCCAAATGTGTTTGCAATGGGATTTGTGATTTTTATACTAATGTGGTTTTTATACCAATGTGGTTTTTATACCAATGTTCTCTGTGAGAGCTGTTGAGTTGCCGTACTTTAACAGTACAGACTAAACCCTGTAGCTGATTTCTTAAAAAACAATACCTTCTTGGCTGTATCTCTGTCCTATTATGACAAATTTTCTAGTGCCAGGTGGGATTTTTATCAAGGCTGATCTAATATATCTTTAAACTATTCATATTCCATAAACAATATGGACACACCAGCTTTTCTCTGTCCACACCAATGTTCCCCACATTCCACTCATTTAACAATTTTTCCACTTTGTCAGTTTTAAAGTTGGAAAGTTTGCTAGTGGCAAGCTCTGGCACCAGAACTGCCCTGTATTCAGGTAAACAAGAGGTTACTGTCAGCTGCTGCAAGTATTCGCAGGTATCTTTGAGTATTTGCACTGCTTACATGTCAACACATTTTAATATTCATAAAGTGAGTCTCCTTAAGAGGTTGTCCAGGCCCTACATACCTTAAGCTGCCCTTACGCAGTCTAAGTTCTCCTGCCCAGCAGCTGTGTCTGCAAGTGCACTTGAATTCTTCATGGAACACAGTGCAAAGTTTTGAAGAGTAATGGGCTTTGTTTTTTACAAGAAAGGATAAACAGTCTGAATGCAGCCTAATAAAGGCAGGCCCCAAATAGCTTCTCCAGGCCAATTCCTAATGGTACCCTGTGTTCTTTTGTCTAGGTTTGGATCACATGAGTGTGCTTGGGAGAAGCATTTTTTTTATTCATTGCACATAAAAAATAATGTGGTTTATCTATGCTTGCAAATGTGCACTAGTAATATCAAGTGCAAGTTCAAATGATAGGTCCACTTTAAGTGAATGTAGAAAGATGCCTGAATATGACGACAGTCATATGTATGTGATGTTATTGCATATCTTTCATTTAAATGTTAATGTTTTTAATTAAGCTAAACAGCATGCCAAAAATATGCATGATCAATAATTTGTAATAAGAGTTTTGCATTCATGCAATACTAGCTATAGAACTAGTTGATTGATAAAATCAAATTGAGCATAAATGCATATACATTTCCAATGTAAATGTCCTCACCTGCTACGGTCTTGATTTTCATGCACAGATAGGGATATTTAAGATGCTTCACAAGTGTGCTTGGAGCTACAAATAATATGTTTGTACTCAGTGAAGGAAATTGTGGATCTGTTGTTGAGTTGATACACTGAGAGCCATATGATCATAAGCTTTAGAAGGGCTGGAATTTTGATTTCCTAGGTAAAGCTGGAAAAATGTATATATCTTAGAACTTGTTTTTATTGAAGTTGTCAACTATTTAAACATGTTTAAGTTTCATTGCTAAGTAATCTCCCAAGGGTACATGAATTTCCATGCTTGCACAACCATAGATTACCTATAACCAAACCCACGGTAGTAAATAAGTGACCAGTAAGCAGACTACATTTTCTATAGCCCCAAGTATGCTTAGTGCTGTATGTCTGTTGTGACGTTATGCGAGGCGAGATAGTGGATGGACGATATCTGTCGATTCGCATGTGTTCACTTAGAGTAGACTAGAAAGAGTGCAGCCCGGGTTTTGCCAGCCGCCGTGGCAGAGTTGGTCCCAGCCCGGAGTTTCTGGTCCACCCAAATCCCCCTTCAGCTGCTTTAAGTGACCAAGAGGAGAACTCAGTGTTGCTCTGGCTTGGGACTCAGTATCACAACACTGAGAGAGCTACACATTGGGAGTTGGTTGCTCTAAGGACTCAAATAGAAAAGGTTTGAGTTTGTTTTGTTTGGAGGTGTCTGGGATGAGTCCAACACCATATAGAGAGGTATCCTGCTCTGTATAGTTTAGCGCCGGACGGCAAGGAGTTGTTTTGATATTTTGTTTGTTTTATGACTTGCAACCTTTTATCAATAAAACTGGCAACCCACCAGACTTTTAAGAAAGTTTGGCTTCAAGTTGCTTTTTTCCCAGGAAAGGTGATCCCATGAGCTAATCTCCCACACGTGGTGGATTCAGCGGGCAACTTTCCAACATGGAGGAGATATTTAAGGCCTTGGTGGCTGCGGCCCAGTGGGAGGCCAACCTCCAAGTCACACAAGCAGCTGCAGCACAGCGGGAGGAAAGTCGTCGACGGCATGAAGCCCAGCGTGGAGTTAAAAAAAGGGGTCCATCTCAGGAGGAAGTGGTTACAGCCTGGCCCTCAGATTGTGGAGCATGTGGTCATGGACTGGTATCTGCTTGCGCTCCCTGCTGTGTTGAGGAAGTGGGGACCCCAAAACGGCAAACCAACTGGTGGACCTTGTGGAGAGATACAGTGCTGCTGAGGACTTGTTGCACTCATCTGTGATCCACTCCAATGTATCTAGGGGTGAAAGATTGCCCAGCGGACCCGGTAAGACTGTTCCAGGGTTCAAGGGCATGGGGAAGTTTGAAAGTACTGCAACGGCTAAAGAGACTATGGGCGCTCGACCTGGAGAATGGCCAAAGAAGCCAGGAAGGTCTGGGGGACCCTTGAGAGGACTGGGTATAGAGCACATACAGTGCTAATGATGTCATACATTGGGACATATTGCTGCCAACTGTCCCCTAAATGATGAACCAATGTAGTGTCATAATGCTTATATGAAAAGACGCAGATCTCTTTTTGCACAGATTGCATGTACTGCAACACTTTAGGGTTGCATGGAAAGGCAAATGTGTGTGTTGTCTGTTGATGGGAAGCCAGTCACTGCACTGCTTGATTTAGGTAGTGTTGTGACTTTAGTCAACAGCAGTTGTGTGTAAATCTTGAAAAATTACACCCTAGCACCATCGGAGTCATTTGCATCCATGGGGACACTCGGGATTACCAGACTGCGGTGGTTTAGATTGACACCCCACGGGGCAGTGTGACACATTCAGTGGGGGTGGTACCTTCCCTGCTTCATGAGGTCCTAGTGGGGAGGGATTCTCTCCATTTTTGGAGGTTATGGGAAGGCACAGAGAGTCTGGAGGATAGAGCTGCCCCTGCTGGGGGAGCACGGGAGCTCTCACCAGACCCTTTTGCCAAATGGAAGAGGAGACGGTTGGCAGGACCAAGGGGGGAGGCGACCCTCTTCCTTTTCCTGTAGTGGCTGGGGAGCCGGAGGAGCTGGAAGACAGCTCTCAGCTTGAGGTTAATGAACCAGAGTACATCTCTGACTCTAATAGTGAGAGTGGACAGAATGTGACCCCTGACTTAGAGGTCAGGAGGGAGGATTTTTGTACAGAGCAATTACGAGATGTCACCCTCATTAGACCCAGAGAGAACGTTAAGATGATGGATGGGGAACCCGTGGATCCTAATTGGGGGGTGTCTTTCCCCTACATGGCTCTTAAAAACAATTTGCTGTATCAGGTGGTAAAACACGATGATGACGAGGTAGAACAGCTGGTGGTTCCCAAACCCTTCCGCAGGATGGTGCTAGACTTGGCCCATGGTCAAATAATGGGGGGGCATCTGGGTATGGAGAAGACCAGTGTCACGCACCTGGTGGTGGAGTCTGTCTTGTGCAGGGAGCAACCACTCTTACGGCCCTGGTTCGGGAACCCCTGGTAGAGCAGACAGGAGGCTCGGGAGCACAGGGGGGCACGAGGGTCGGACAGGATCACTGGTGATTGTGTGAAGGGTCCAGTTGCGGCTCGTGCAGTGGTAGAGTGGTGGTGCAAGCTGAGGTCGTCAACGGGCTGGCAAAGCGGTACAGGTGGAGTAGGCAGAGGGGTCGTCAGATGCAGGCAAGGTCGTCAACAGGCAGGCAGGTGAAGTACACAAGGATCAGGCAGGAGAATGGTCGTGGGCAAGCTGGGGGTCGGTGCAGGTGGAGATCAATCAACTTCAGAAACAAGCCGGGTCACAGGAACAGAAAATCAGGATACAGACTACTCAGGAACACTCACACGCTATAGAACGGACAGCATTTGCTACAGGAAGCAGGAAGTTTAAATAGAGCTGCTGCTCCAGGAAATAGAGGAAAGCACAACCAAATGCATTAACCCTTAGCACAGTCTTTTCCTAACAACCAGGAAGAGAATAACCCAGAGATTCTTCTGGCCTGGCCAGTATGCAGATGTAAGAGAGTACTGTGAGTCATGCCCTGAGTGTCAAATGTCTGTACCCGTCACCCCATTTTTGTAGTCCGCTTCTTCCCCTACCCATAATTGAAGTGCCTTTTGAGAGAATTGGCATGGATCTGGTGGGGCCAGTAGTAAATTTTGTCCGGGGCCACCAACACATTCTGGTAATACTGTACTACGCGACATGCTATCCTGAAGTCATACTCTTGCGGAATACCTCCGCGAAGACTATTGCAAAGGAATTGGTCCAGGTGTTTAGTTGTGTGGGGATCCCAAAAGAGGTCTTAATGGACCAGGGCACCTGTTCATGTCCAGGGTTACTAAGGAACTGTGCAAGTTGTACAAAATCTCCCATCTCCACTCCTCTGTCTACCACCCCCAAATGCATGGACTTGTGGACAGATTTAATAAAACCCTCAAAAGTATGTTGAAAAAGGTGGTCAACAAAGATGGGGGAAATTGGGATTTACTGGCGCCTCCATGGCAGCATACAGATGATAGAGCTCCGCCTTGACTCCTCCCTCAGGACCAGTGAATAGCATAAATTAAAGAGGTAGACCCTCCCCCAATATTCTCCCTTTTTTCCTCATACCTTTGATCAGAGAAGAAGGCAACATCGGATCCATACCTCTGCTGACGTGCAGTTCCGCTGGGTTAAGCCTCTCCCGAGCGCAGTCCGTGTACTTGGGCCACTATTAGCACTAAAGAGAAAGTCTGGGAACCCCTTCTGCGGATCTTTTGGGGTTGCAGTGTTTCCTCATAGGAAGGAAATCTGCCATTTCTAAGGTTGGTGTATGCCGGGAGAGAAGGCTTCAGGATCAGTTTTGTTCCTTCTGGTTTTCTTTTTTTTTTCTCCCCCTTTCTTTCCCTTTTCCGTTTATTTAAGCAATTTACCCTTATCTGTATTGTCCCACCCTCTGACAGCGGCCATCTTTTCGGTTCTCAGAAGGGGGGGAGGGGGATGTTCACTTCCTGGTCAGCTCCCCATCCTCCTGTGGGTTTCCCTGGGGTCTATGGCTTCCCCCCTCTCCCTCTGTGCCTCTCCCGTGCTGTCCACCTCGCTAGGCGGCATTTTGGTGGGCTCCATCGGCCTTCTCGTGCCGGTCGGAGTGGCGGGTGCAGGTGCGCTTGCGCAGTGGCGTCAGCGGACGCCGGCGCATGCGCAGTAATGGCGGAATGCTCCGGCGGCCATCTTGGGGCAGGGAAAAATGTAGTTGTTTCTCCCTTCCTTGCCAGTACTGGGTGGTTCTGGGGAGGAGCCTTTTCCCTTCCTCAGGATTTAAAAGCCCCTCTCAACGTTGCATTATTCCACTTTGCAAGAAGAGACTGCTGGCACCTGGCTACTGCCCTGGTCATAGCAAGCGCTCATCTGGTAAGTATTACTACATTTTTAGGTCTTAAAGAGATAGGAATCTTCTTATTCTGACTAAACCTTCTTTTACTCCAAGCTGATCCTGTCGCTGTACCTGCCATGAGCCATTCACCACACGGTCAAGATCCGCACCTATCCCTAAGGTATGTGATCACGGACGTAAGTATAAAAAAAAAAGAGTGCACTGTTTAAAAAAAAAAAAGAAATGAAGAGAAGATTTCTGGGAAACTTTTTGTTTATCCCTCTGTTTCAGTCCTGTCCACTCAAGGAGTTCGAGGAGGTCTTCTAAACACCATGACGATCATCGGGGCCGTAGCTCAGGGCACAGGACCTATTCTTCACATCACAGATCTCTGAGGAGGTCCAGTTTAAGAAGACGCTACCGGTCTCACTCTCCCGCTGAGCGTCCTGCCAGAAGAAAGTGATGGGCTTGCGGGGCTACCCCTCTTCCGGACAAACTAGTATGCAGGAGGTGCTTTAGAGACAATGCTGCGGACAGAGAGAGGGAAAGTGAGCAGGTCATGGTTGCTCAAAAGAACAATGAAAGACTCCTTTTCCGGCTATGAGGTCCGAACAACCGGCAGTTTACGAGGATCAGCTTCCAGAAATAAACCATGACACCCCAGGTCCATCTTCTGCCAGTTCCTCCTTTGGGTCAAGTCCCTAGAGACCCTTCTCAAGAGGATCTCTCTGATGATTCGGCCGAGGATTCAGAACCATCCAGTTTTAACTTGTCTCTCGTCCAGCCCTTTATTCAGGCCATCAAGACGGCCATTGAGTGGCAAGAACCGGAGGAACAGACGCAGAAGTGTAAAAAGTATTTCCCTCACCTGAAGAGGAAGCGAGCAGTATTTCCCTTGATGAATGAAGTCAGGGAGGTTATTGATGAGGAATGGAAAAAAGACTGAGAAAAAGTTTTCGCTGGCCCGCTTTGGCAAGCTTTATCCTCTAGCTGATTCAGACACTCAGGCCTTGGACTCCATGCCTGTTGTAGATGCAGAAGTTGTTTGTCTCGCCAAGAATATAACACTCCCGATGGAAGACTCCTTCAAAGACCCCTTGGATAGGCGTTTAGACCTAGACCTAAAGAGGAGCTATTTGGCCGCAGGCGCAGCTTGCAAGCCTGCCATTGCCCTCACGTCAGTTTCTAATTGTATCCGGGCCTGGACGGAGAACATTGAGTCAGCATTACGGCAGGATGTGCTTAAAGAGGACATCATTAAGGCTCTGGAAGAGTTGAAAATGTCAGCTGACTTTGTTGGGGAGGCAGCAATAGACTCTATTCGCTGTTATTCCCGTTCCATGTTACACTCTGTTATGGCAAAGAGAGCTTTATGGCTAAAACCATGGGCAGCCGATCTAGCCTCTAAACAGAACTGGTGTAAGATCCCATTTGATGGGAAAGCCCTCTTTGGAGAAAAAATGAATAAAGCCATCTCCAGGGTCACAGGGGGCAAATCTGGGTTGCTCCCCCAGGATAGGAGAGCTAGATGATCATTGGCCTATTCCTCAAGATTTAGGCAGTCTAAATCCGCAAGCTACAGACAGTCTAGGCAGTCCAGAGACAGCAGGAAGAGCTGGAAGGGCACTCAATCCTCCTGGGAGCTAGGAAAAACAAAGTCTTGTCTATTCCGCAGGATCCAGCTAAGTCCTTTTGACATAAGGCCAGCCCAAACACCTCCAGTGGGGGCCAGGCTCAAATCTTTTGCTCCAGTTTGGGCAAGCAGGTACCAGGATCAATGAGTCCTATCAACTATGCGCTTTGGGCATTTCTGGACTTTCTTACACCAGCCACCACGAAAGCATTTCAAAAGTTCCGAAGTCCCTTCTTCTCCTCAGAAGGCTCAAGCTCTTCTCCAGTTTCTCTCTTTGCTCCAACTTCAGGGCGCAGCATTTCCGGTTCCCTGTTCCGAGCGATTTACTGGATTCTACTCCACCCTTTTTCTAGTCCCAAAGAGGACGGGGGGATGGAGGCCAGTCATAGACTTAATAATGTTGAATCAACATATTTCCCTAGAGAGCTTCAAGATGGAGTCCCTTCAGACTATGATTCAGGCAGTTCAGCCAGGGGACTGGCTTCTCTCGGTGGATCTAGTGGATGCTTATCTTCATGTCCCAATACTGCCTTCCTTTCAAAAATTTCTGAGATTTGCTGTGGGTCAGGTCCATCTTCAATTTCAGTGTCTCCCGTTCGGTTTGAGCACCGCTCCCAGAGTTTCACGAAGGTGTTGATCTCAGCCTTCGCTCCTCTGAGGGACAGGGGCTTACGGGTATATCACTACCTGGACGATATCCTTCTTTTAGCAGACAGCAGGAGTCAGCTGATCTCTCACCGGGAGGTCCTCCTACAATCACTTACGGAGTTAGGATGGCTCAGAAATTTCAAGAAGAGCCAGCTGGAGCCAGCACAACAGATAGTCTATCTGGGTGCTCTGTTCAACACTGTACATTGCACAGTGGCTCTTCCTCCGGAGAAGGTCAGTTCGATTATTCTCAAAGTATTGGAAGTCATGTAGAGATCACATCTGACAGCTACTCAGTGCCTCAGCCTGATAGGCACCATGTCAGCATGTATACCAATAGTTCCATGGTCTCATTGGCATCTACAATATTTCCAGACAGGGTTTCTGTCTCAGTGGAGGAGGAATCGCCTTTCACAGGTGATTACAACAACTCCTATAATGCGCAGGAGTCTTCGTTGGTGGATAGACCCACAGAACCTTTCAAGACCCAGGTCCTTAGGTCCATCCTCCTGGACCATAGTTACGTGTGATGCCAGCGGCCAAGGTTGGGGTGCCCACTGCAACAGTCACAGAGTTGAGGGAAGGTGGCTGTTCAGATCAGCAGAGACAGGGGGTAACACGCAGCAGGTCTCTTCTGTCCGAGGTGGAGCCAATTATGTTATGGGCAGAGTGGAATCTTCTAGATCTCAGAGCAACGTACTTTCCGGGCAGGCTGAACGCAGAGGCAGACTGCCTGTCCAGGACTTTCTTGAGCAACAAAGAATGGGCCCTCCACCCTCAAATGTTCCATCAGATTGCAAGCATTTGGAAATATCCACAGATAGACCTGTTTGCTTCTCCAGAGAATACCAAACTGTCTCAGTTTGTCTCCCGTCTGCCTCATCCTCAGGTAGAGGAGGTGGATGCACTTACATGCCCTTGGGACTTCAGGGTAGCCTATGCCTTCCCACCTTGAACTCTCATATTGAGGTTTCTCCTCAGGCTTCTGAAGGAACCGATTCTGATCCTAGGAGTTCTTCCATACTGGCCCAAGAGACCTTGGTTCCCTCTAGCCATCAGTCTCTGCATAAAGCACCCATTGAGGTTGCCTCTATTCCCTCAACTTCTGCTGTAGGGCAAGTTCACTAATCCGGACCCACGGGTCTTGGATCTATGAATTTGGAGGTTGAAAGGAGGAGGTTTGAGGCCCTAGGTTGCTCCCAGAGGTCATTTCGACACTTCTTAAGGCAAAAAAGCCATCAACCAACTCTGTATACGGAAGAATTTGGAACAAATTCCTATACTTTGCTACAGGGGCAAACTTCAATCCAGATTCCCCCTCAGCAGTCAATATTCTGGCTTTCCTTCAGTCGGGTCTTAGCCTGGGCCTAGGTCTAAGCTCACTACAAATAGCCTTGTCAGCAACAACCGACACTAGATGGGCAGAACACCATCTAGTGATAACGTTTCTCAAAGGAGTGATAAAGGCCAGACCACCAGTCAGATGTTCCTTTTCGCAGTGGGATCTTTCCTTAATACTGGAAGTATTGACCGAAGCACCTTTTATGATCCTAGATCAGATCTCAGTTTGGAACCTCTCATTAAAAACAGTCTTTCTGCTGGCCATAACGTCAGGCAGAAGAATTTCCGAGCTTCGTGCATTAGGAATTGGAAATTAACATATTTCCTTTTTTCCGGACAGAGTGGAACTTCGTCCGGTTCAAGGCTTCACTCCAAAGGTTACCTCAGCAAACCACTTGAGAGAGCCATTGGTCCTACCAGTCTTCTCTGACTTCCATCCAGTTGTATGCGAAACCTTGGCCATTGCCGCAATCCTCAGGGCATACCTTGAAGCAACTAGGGACTTCAGGAGTTTAGACAGACTATTCGTGATCCCTTGGGGTAAAAACAGAGGCAAGGAGGCCTCCAGTAGGACACTGGCATCATGGATCGTCAAGCTGATTCAAAAGGTCTACGAAGCCAGGAATATGGATCCTTCAACACAGGTGAAGGTTTATTCCACAAGGGCAGTGTCAGCCTCTTGGGCAGCAAGGGCTAATGTTTCTCTGGAAACCATCTGCAGGGCTGCCACATGGTCATCACAGCACACATTCCTACATCATTACAGGATCGATCCCGGGGCCCTCACTACAGTAGAATTCGGGAGAAGTGCAGTCCAAGAAGCCCTGTCTAAATAAAGTTGTCTTTTTTTAAGCATCTCCCACCCGTGAGTAGCTAGTTATTTATCATCTGTATGCTGCCATGGAGGCGCCAGGAAAACAGAAAATTCTCATACTTACCGTAATTTTCCTTTCCTGGTACCAATCCATGGCAGCATACGCTCCCACCCTCAGTATTCTATTGTACGGAGAATATTGGGGAGGGTCTACCTCTTTAATTTATGCTATTCACTGGTCCTGAGGGAGGAGTCGAGGCGGAGCTCTATCATCTGTATGCTGCCATGGATTGGCACCAGTAAAGATAAATTACGGTAAGTATGAGACAATTTTCCATTTTTTTTTGCTACCATATCTCATTTTTGCCATACAAGAGGTTCCACGGACATCTACGGGTTACTCCCCGTTTGAACTCATGTATGGTACACATCCCAGGGGGCTGCTAGACATTGCAAATGAAACATGGGAAGAAGAGGCCACCCCGCATAGAAGCATTATAGAGCATATCTCCTTGATGCAGGACCGAATTGCTGCTGTCCTGCCCCTTGTACGAGAACATATAGAGCACACCCAGGAAGCCCAGAGGAGGGTTTATAATCGGGGTGCCAAGACCCGAACTTTCAACCCTGGGGACAAAGTCCTGGTACTGGTCCCCACTGTTGAAAGTAAATTCCTAGCCAAGTGACAGGGTCCCTTTGAGGTTAGAGAAAGAGTAGGGGAGGTAAACTACAAAGTTTACCAGGCAGGGAAGAGAAAACCGGAGAAAATTTACCATGTTAATCTCTTAAAACCATGGAAGGACAGAGAGAGTTTACTGACCGTCTCCCCTCCTCAAAAGGACAAGGTACCGATGACCCCTGACGTCTCCATAACCGAGTCCTTGTCCGTAACGCAACAAAATGACGTTAAAGAGTTTCTGAGTAAAATTAGAAACTTTTTCTCCCCTTTGCCTGGACTGAACTCAGTGATCCAGCATGACATAATCATAGAATCAGGTGTTCGCATAAATGTGAAGCCCTATAGAATCCCTGAGGCTAGGCGAGAGGCAGTGGCAAAAGAAATCAAAACTATGCTAGACCTGGATGGAATAGAGGAGTGCCACAGTGACTGGTGGAGCCCCATAGTGCTGGTCCCAAAGCCAGATGGCACTATCAGGTTCTGTAATGACTTTAGAAAGTTAAATAGCGTATCCAAGTTTGATGCATACCCGATGCCTCGGGTTGACGAACTTATAGACCGATTGGGAGGTGCCCGGTACATAACAACCCTAGACCTAACTAAGGGCTCTTAGCAAATACTCCTAACAGAGACATCAAAGGAGAAGACTGCCTTTTCTACCCCTGAAGGGTCATTTCAAAACAAGCGGATGCCATTTGGGTTAGATGGTGCCCCTGCATCATTTCAAAGAATGATAGATAAAACCCTAAGACTGCACCACAGCCCAAATTTCGAATTGCATCTGCCCCGAGTGCAGGCAGTAATACATTCCCTAAGGAAAGCAGGTCTCACAGCTAACCCAAAAAAAAGTGCCATCGGTCTAGAGGAGGCCAAATACCTTAGCCACATTATCAGTAGGGGACTCGTTAAGCCGCAAACCAACAAACTAGAGGCAATCCAAAAATGGCCCCAACCTCTAACTAAAAAGCAAGTGCGTGCATTCTTGGGGATCATGGGGTACTATAGGCGCTTCATGCCTGACTTTGCCACCATTGCCGCCCCCCTGATAGACCCGACAAGGGGTAGAGGGTCGGTCATGGTGAAGTGAAACCCGGAAACCGAGAAGGCATTTCAAAAGTTAAAACAGGCCCTCTGTGTACAACCATTGCTTGTGACCCCAGACTTCACAAAGGACTTCGTAGTGCAGACCGACGTCTCTGATGTGGGACTAGGAGCTGTACTGTCCCAGATCAGTGATGGGGAGGAGCACCCGGTTGTATACCTGAGCTGAAAGTTAAACAGGCATGAAAAAAATTATGCCATCATTGAGAAAGAATGTCTCGCTATTAAATGGGCCTTGGAGACCCTAAATTATTATTTGTTGGGAAGGCCATTTAGACTGGTCACTGATCATACCCCCCTGAAGTGGATGTGTGAAAAAAGGGGAAAAAAAATAGTTGGTTGACAAGGTGGTTTCTGGCACTACAGCCCTACAAGTTTACAGTGGAACATAGGACGGGAAAGCTGCAAAACAATGCAGATGCCTTTTCCCAGGCCCACTGTATGGGTGTGACAGTTGCTCAGCCGCGGGGGGGGTCACGTGCCTGGTGGTGGAGTCTGACTTATGCAGGGGTAACCTCTCTTGCGACCCTGATTCAAGTACCCCTGGTAGAGCAGACAGGTGGTTCGGGGGTGAGGATGGCACGAGGGTTGAGCTGGTCACCGGTGACAACTGAAGTGATATCTCTGATCTCGTGCTGGTTAGTAGAGTGGTGGTACAGGCTGGGTCGGCAATGGGTGGGTGGTGCAGTACAGGAGGAGCAGGCAGGAGAATAGTCAGGTACAAGCAGGGTTTATCAACGGGTTGGCAACAGAAGAACAAAGGAGCAGGCAGAAGGGTGGTCATGGAAAGCCGGGGTCGGAGCAAGCGATGATCAAATAGGGTCAAGGCAAGCCGGGTCACAGGAACAGATACAGGTACAAGTAAACAGGAAGTTCAGGAACACCAAACGCTGTAGAATGGACAGCACTGGTTGCAGGGTGCTGTCCGCTTAAATGGGCCATTTAAGCGCCAATGCTGGTGCACGCATGCACACGCTATGTATGCCCGGGCACAGGCTTCCCGACCCGATTTCCCGGGGCAAAGGTTGTTTCTTGACAGGGGGGATATGTGACGTTATGCGAGGCGAGATAGTGGACTGGCGATATCTGTCGCATCGCATGCATTCACTTGGAGTGGACTAGAAAGAGTCTGGCCTGGGTTTTGCCAGCCGCCGTGGCAGAGCTGGTTTCAGCCCGGAGTTTCTGGTCCACCCAAATCCCCCTTCAGCTGCTTCAAATGACAAGGAGGAGAACTCAGTGTTGCTCTGGCCTGCGTCACAGTATCACAACACTGAGAGAGCTACACCTTGGGAGTTGGTTGCTCTAAGGACTCAAAAAGAAAAAGGTTTGCGTTTGTTTTGTTTGGAGGTGTCTGGAACGACCTTGACACTGTATAGAGAGCTATCCTGCTCTGTATAGTTTAGCGCCGGATGGCAAGGAGTTGTTTTACTAATTTGTTTGCCAGACTTTTAAGAAAGTTTGCCTTCAAGTTGCCTTTTTCCCAGGAAAGGTGATCCCCACAAGCTAATCTCCCACACTGTTTTTTATCTGGATTTTTCTACAGCCCTAGTATACAGTAGATTGCCCATTGCCTGATGATCATGGTAAACAAGTTGCACAATTTTTATTTAATAAAGATTTCTTATCCTTAAAGTGATACTAAAGTCTCAGTTTTTTTCTTTAAAAATAACAAACATGTTATATTTACCTGCTTTGTTTAGTGGTTTTGCATGGAGCAGCCCCGATCCTCCTCTTCTCGAGTCCCTTGTTGGCGCTCCTGGCTCCTCCCTCCTGCTGAGTGCCCCCACAGCAAGCAACTTGCTATGGGGGCACCCAAGCCGAGCCGCAGCTCTGTGTGTCCATTCAGACACAGAGCCGTGGTTCAGCCCCACCCCCTCTCTCTGCTCATTGGCTCACCGACTTTGATTGACAGCAGCGGGGCCAATGGCACCACAGCCAATGAGGAGGTAGAGTCCTGGGCAGCTGAGATACTCCTGCAACATCGCTGGATCGAGATGGCCTCAGGAAAGTATTAAGGGGTCTGAGGGGGGCTGCTGCACACAGAAGGTTTTTTATCTTAATTCATAGAATGTATTAAGATAAAAAAAAACCTTCTGACTTTACAACCACTTTAACCACTTGCTTACTGGACACTTAAACCCCCTCCTGCCCAGACCAATTTTCAGCTTTCAGTGCTGTCACACTTCGAATGACAATTGCGCGGTCATGCAACACTGTACCCATATGAATTTTTTATCATTTTTTCCCACAAATAGAGTTTTCTTTTGGTAGTATTTCATCACTGCTGGGTTTTTTATTTTTTGCTAAAAAAATTAAAGAAGACCCAAATTTGTGAAAAAAAAAGTTTGTTATAAAATTTTGAAAACAGGTAATTTTTCTCTTTTATTGATGTGCACTGATGAGTCAGCACTGATGGGCACTGATGGACACTGATAGGCTGCACTGATGGGCTCTGATAGGCTGCACTGATGGGCACTGATAAGGCGGCACTGGTGGGCACTGATGAGGTGGCACTGATGGGTGGCACTGATGGATGGTATTTATGACACAGGGATTTTTATTTTATTTATTTTCACTTGACTTTTATTTAGAAATGTATATTTTTGATTCAATACATAGAACAAGAAGCACTGTCACATATTTAGGTTTAGAGATTGCAGACATGTAACAGGAGATAGTCAGAGACTTCAAACATGTAACCGGAGAACACCATCTTCACCATCCTTCACTTTGCAAAAATTGTCTTGCATAATTTCAGTTTTACATCCTCCATATCAACTTACTGTACATGATGTGTGATTATTTATAAATGCATCTAGATGGAAAAATAGGCCCCCTACTGAAAGCAGTACCTCAGTTCAACACACAGATAACAAGTGTGAATAATCCCTTTATTACGGCTGAATTCTTATTTGCGCTGTTTTTAGGTTCTTTGCACCTCCTCTCACCCCATTACCAACTGAAGTTCAATTACTGCATTAAGCAAAGAACATAGAACAAGCATTTGGACATGATTGAATAAAATAAGCTTAAATGACATTGATGAGGCATCTAACTTGAGCTCTCAATTTTTGAAGACAATGTCAAGTTGTGTATTAAACTAAACACACGGGAAATTGTAAATAGATTACAGAGACACATTAACATAATATGAAGTTAGAGAAACGTATGACAGATGGGAAATCAGGTAGAGAATAAATTATGTTTTCACTTAAGGATAAGAGACTTTCAACAGAATGCACTTTACATATATATAACAAAATATAACAAGATGGCCATGACTTCTTTATAATGACAGCTTATTAGCGTTTCGATCCTACGGTCACAATAACAGTTATCTTAATAATGTATGCTTTTAACTCACTCAGAAAGAAAATCAACACATTATTACCAACAAATTACTTTAACAATAACATTATATTTGGACAGTTAAGAAGGCTACATTTATATATTACCGAGCTATTTTTATTCGGTTGAAAAATTACAGTTTGACTTGGAAGAGGTCTATATTTATGCCCTAATAGTGATGCAATTGCTGAAGGTGCTTCAATGGTTGAGTAAAGTGAGGTTTGAACATGTACATGGGTATGAGTCAACAGGTAGAGCAATGCAAATATGCACGTGCTTTGGCCTACCTGTATTGGGTGCCCAAGATAACAACACCAGTCTAGGTCCTCTTGGATAGTGGAACAGGAAATGCAATAGCGATAGAAAAGCATAAATGTCCTATGGCAAGCTGAAATTTGGGAATGCTGAAAGGCATAAGTAAAAAGCATAGCCGACAAACAGGCAGCAAGGTTTGGAATCAACAGCAGGAGAATGATTGGGAATACATACCACAGTTGGTAACTTGAACAGGTGCTCAAGCATAATCACATGCAGGGACGAGACAAGGGGTTTGCAGGAGGGCACTGTGGTTTTATATGAGATGGGGGGCACTGCAAGGAGAATGAGGGGGGTACTTTTGTAGGGAGGGGCAATTTGGGGGGTGGCAGGGGGTATGAATTGCTAGGAGTGGTGATTTAGAGGGGTTTGTGTTGGGAGGGGGGATAGAGAAAGAGCATTTGTGCTAGGCTAGGAGGGGGGATTTGGTGAAGGGGGAGGAGAATTGTGCTAGGAGGGTAAATTTATGGGATGGATTTGTGCTTGGAGGGAGGATTTGGAGTGGGGGAGCAGGATGGGTACTCCGAAGGGAAATTAAGGGGTAGAGGATTTGTTCTGGGGGAGCATTTGCGTTGGGGGGATTTTGGGGGATGGGGGGGGGCAAAAATTTGTGCTGGAAGGGGGATTTTAGCAGGGGGCAGATTTGTACTGGGGGAATTTATGGTTAGGGGATAAGGATGTATAATAGTGCTCAATTTTTTTAGAGGGATTTTTGCTGACACATACTGCTCACGCATTTTGGGGGGTGGGGGGGTGCGCAGTTTGGCATGTTCGCCCTGAGCTCTAGATGACCTTATCTCAATATTGGTCACATGAGAAGATTCAACCACCAGGTCAAGAGAATGCCAGGTTAGTAAGAAGAGTTCAGGCAGAGTTTCAGGTCATAGAATAGAAAGGGGCTGCGCTAATAGTAGAAATACCATATACAAATGGAGTGCATAAATAATACAATAAATAAACATATCAATATATGGATCATACACATAAATCCATCAATAGGTTAAGTTCATTTTATAGCATTAGGCTGATGAAAAAAATGTATAGATAACACCAAGTGCTCCTATTCACAAACAGGTGCTCGATAATCCACCACCAAGCAAGTGAGCCGCTTACCGGAAGTAAGCGCTTATGGTGCTTTTGTCTTCTCACTCAGCCAGGGTCCCTGTATGGGGTATGATAAATTCCTCTCCACAGGTGTCTTCCAGAAAGCAGACCACTTGCATCAGCTCCGTCCCAGATGGTCAATCGCCAACCATAAGAACAAACTCACAATAGTGTGATACTGTATAAATCGTTTAATAGGTAAAAGAATATTGCACTTACAGAAGTCCAAGTAAAAATCACTTGTGAACAGTAGCCGGCCGGCTCAAAGTTAATCGGATGTACAACTCTATGGCAGTGATGTCAACGCGCTCTTATGGAATCCCATACCCTCGCTCTGAGTGTCAAACCGGCGGCCACCCGCCATCTTACAGAAGGGAAAATGCCAATTTGCTAGGTCTGAAGGCAATTTAAATAATAGATGGTATAATACTTCTCATTATCATTCATTTTATATACCTAGCCAGCTGCCCAACCGCTGGATGGGAGAAAATTCAGAGAAGCCAATGGAAAAAACATTATAATTACAAACACGCTGTTAGTGCATCTATTCGTTTTAACTCCCGACTAACATACTTCAGAGCAGCATGGGCAGTCAAACCAAATGGACTCGATACAAAGCCGCGGTTCTCACCCACCCTTAATGTAAAAAGCCGATAATGGTTACTAAATCTATAAATTTAAGTAGTAAAAAAATATATAAATAAATTAATGAAAAAAATGATTTAATTCAAATTAGTATAATGTGAAATTGCACTCAATATGTTTATTAGGTGATATCTCACGGCAGCCTAGCCCTAGCAGCATAGGACTTCAAACCTGAAGCTACAGGCAGTGACACCACCTCATAATTGTGGACTGGATGGCTGATATATAATTATATAGAATAAAGGTTGATATACAAAGGTTCAATTCATGAACTTTATCATGTAGAGCAGTGGTTCTCAACCCTGTCCTCAAGTACCCCCAACAGGCCATGTTTTCAGGTTTTCCTTTATCTTGCACAGGTGCTTTAAATCAGAGTCAATGACTTGGAATTTTGGACAGCTATCTTATCCAAGAGAAATTCCTAAAACATGGCCTGTTGGGGGTACTTGAGGACAGGGTAGAGAAACACTGATGTAGAGCACATGAAAAATGGATCTACTCTAATTGATATGTTAACAGATATACTAATGTGCACCCATAGTTAAATTTATGCCAACTAAATAAGTATAAGACATCACTAAAAAAAAATTTTCCTTTATTAAAAGGGACAAAGGGGGACAAGAAATACCCCCAAAAAACTTTCTAAAAACTTTAGGTGATAAAGTTGTCTAATTCTACTGGTTGATTACACAAGGCATCCACCTAATTTGACACTCAAATCAAGTTCACAAATGGCTAAACTGACCACTATGTGATCAGTACCACCGAAAGTTAAAAGTTGTCTATCAAGGCGTTTACATCGACAGCAATGTTAAGTCCATAGGGAGCATAACATTTAATCCTATGGATCCATGACATCTCGAGCCTCAACATCTCTCTAACCAGAGAATTACCCCTCCAATAAGACTCATATTTATCTATCCTGACAAAAACAGTATTTGAAGGGTTCCGATGGTGGACATCTCAGTAATGTTTAGAGACTGAATGATTTTTTTAACCCAGTGAGGATATTTGTGATGGGTTCATTCAATCTATCTCGTAGTGGGCGTATGGTCCTTCCCACATATTGGAGCCCACAAGGGCATTGTAGCAGGTAAACTTCTCCCTTTGTGCAACAAGTCACAGAGGGCTTGATTTTAAACTCTTGGGAGGTAGTGGTGGAAAAAAACCTATCAATTTTTCTCCCTGTACAAATGTTGAAGGAGCACACTCAACACCTCTTACATTTAAAGAAAACAGTTAGCTCATGGAAAAAGATAGTCTTTTTCACAGGGGGATTAAGTACATAGGGGTTATTTTATTCCTTAGAGATGGAGCTTCTTTGAAGACGACAGAAGGACCTTCAGGCAAAACCTTTCCTAGAATTCTTTTGTTCTTCAATATATGCCAGTGACGAGATACACTACAACCCACTTAATCATCTTTGCCTGACATGAATACGTGGTAATAAACGGTACGACTGGAGCTGTTGTTCCCCTCTCTACATCTGACCTTTCTCTCAAAAGGTCCTCCCTCCTCATGGATGATACACATTCAACCATAGAAAGAAATGTCTGGGGTACTCCTGCGCTACCACAGAAGTGAATGGGTTAAAGTGAATACTATGATCCACTGCTGCAAACACCTATGGGTGAATCAGTGCCCAGGTGAGTGAATATAGTGTGTAGTGGTGTTGCTCTGTGATCTGAGATGGTAGGTATGTGTAGTAATACAAGTGTTAAACACTAACTAAATGGCAAAAATTATAATACAGTGTCCACACACAGTCACAAAGTGCTAATACACTACTAATAAGGAAAAAAGTCCAGTGGGCTATAACAAAAATGAAGCCTCACATCAGTGCATGAATGGATGAACAAACTATGTGCTTAATAAACAAAACTCCATTTTGAGAAACTGGTGCAGTCCCAGCATAAACAACACAAAAAAAAAAATAATAATAATAATAAATATCTTCTTATGTTGGTCTGTGTGGATAGACAGACTATGTGCTTAATCAGTAGAATTTTTGAATCCATTTTGAGAAACACTGGTGCAGTCAACAAATAACACAGGAAAATGAAAAGGAATCTTCCAATGCTATTCCATGTGGGTAAAAACAACAGAGGTGTCACTTCTTCCACAGTGCAAACATCTATGTGCAGGGTGGCCTCTCACCTTAGTGCTGTGGGGTAACAGCATGTGTGGGTGCACCGACCCGCAAACAACTTCTCCTGGTCACTCCTAGCTGTTCCTCCCAGTCTCCAGCAATGTCTAGTGGTGAATGGTGGTCATCTGGATATCACTCTCTGATGGAAGGTGGCTGTATCCTACACACTTCTCGAATATCGCTCCAATGGAGGGTAAAAAAGGGGGAGGAAGGGAATGCCCAAAATAGTGTGATATTGTTTATAATAAAAACACTATTTATTAAAATCTCAATAATATACACTCACATTTAAAAATTAAAAACAGTGCAAACCTCCACGAGCTGCGAGCCCGTCCTACCGCATCACTTCCGGTATGCTAGTGGTCCAATCCCGACGCGTATCGTCACCTCCCGAGGCTTTATTTTTGTTATAGCCCACTGGACATTTTTCCTTATTAGTAGTGTATTAGCACTTTGTGACTGTGTGTGGACACTGTATTATAATTTTTGCCATTTAGTTAGTGTTTAACACTTGTATTACTACACATACCTACCATCTCAGATCACAGCACAACACCACTACACACTATACACATTCAACCATAGCTTTCAATGTGTCTGGATTATATCCTTTCCCGAGAAACCTTTGAGTGAGGACTCAGCCTGTGGCAAGAACTCACCATGATCTGAGCAATTGTGCCGAAATCACATATACTGACTTTTTGGAACTCCTCTTAGCCACGGATAATGATGGCGACTTTTGGTGGGTATAAAGGAGTTCCTGTCAGTGGATTTAAAAAAGGCAGATGTAACAAACTCGCCTTCTTTAATTCTAATGGTCATGTCTAAAAAAAATTATCTCTGATTGGTTTGCTTCATACTTGAGTCTATACCTCAGGTTACACATCACAGGTAAACTGCTGAAGACCATTTAGCACACAGTCCAGACCAAGCTCAGCTTACAAAATTGGTTTGGTGCCACTGTGAGTAGCTACCATGCATGCACACCCACTCATATGGCAATGGCAGTGGCATGTAGCAGGCTACAGTTCCATGTACAGAATCCCATGCCTGCACAGTTATCCAGATCAACCTAAGGGTATGCAGGCTGGCACAACCTTTCTGACGCATTCATCTATAAGAAAGTACTGAGAAACTGGATGTGCTTCCCGACTGGTGTCAAGCACTCAATATATTATTCAATTTAGGAGATATTCTCCCAACTCCTATTTGCTTTAATCCATTTTTTGCTGCCTAAACCAGTGGTTCTTAACCTCGGTTCTCAAGTACTCCAAAAGGGACATGTTTTCAGGCTTTCCTTTACTTTGCACAGCTGCTTTAAATCAATATCAATGACATGGTATTGATAAGAGCTATTTTATCTAAGGGAAGTTCCCAAAACATGGCCCATTGAGGTCTGAGATTGAGAACCACTGGCCTAAACTATATGTAGCCTACGTTTTGTGACCAAATACAAGTTGTAAAATTTACTAAACAAATATGCATGTAAATGTACATTTGAGGCCAAATTATTTAAATGTACTTTTGTTATTTTGTACATGGTTTGATATGGTACTACTACGTACATTTACATTTAAAATTGCAGTTCTTTGTGATACATAGATAAAATTTGCAAAATGGATTAGAAAATACAAAAATTAAATTCAGTGTTGCCATTGTTAACATTTTGTAATGCTTAAAGTGTATGTAAACCTGGAAAAAATTACTGACACTTCTACCTTGTACAGAAGAGGATATAATGTCATCTGTGTCCAGTTTTGCCACACAGAGTTACTCCAACTCAGAGTAAACCTGTTATCTTTTTTCTATAGGAAAAAAAGTCAACTGAGGAGAAATAGGAATCGTGCTGTGTGACTGACAGGACATATTCTTATCTCCTGCACGGAGCAAAAAGAGCCTGACACTCCCCCCCTCCTGACCCCTCCAGTTCTCAGTATAGAGGTGGGTGGGAAGTCTTGTGACATCACAACTCTACCCACCAAGCTTCAGGAAACAGAGACACCCACTTTAGTGTTTTGCAAGTCTGCTACTGCTAAAAGGAGGGACATTTGCAAAGTAGGGATACATGCAGGAGGCTTGCATGTACATATACATTAATACTGTGCCATTAGTTTATACTGGGTGGGTGGTGGGTTTACATCCACCTTTTACCAAAAAATAATAAATGCACATTTTTTGTGGGGAAAACAATGTGCATTTATTATTTTTTGTTTCTTGAGCCTCTAAAGCATTGAGCATTACAGGAAGCAGGGATGGAAGCACAGGAAGCAGGGGTGGTATATATGTACTGAAGTCTTTTAAAAGTACAACTCCTTCAAACCTACAGGTATATACATAAGGGCCTTTACGTTAATCTTCCCCAAGCAAGCACTGAACTATATTTTCAGTATGACAGACCTTCCCTTCCTTTGAGCTTCTATGTCTGGCTTTTTCCACAAAAGTGATTTTCCTACAAGATCACCGCTGTTAATCCCTGGGAAAGACCCACATAGCACATAGGCACCCTTTCAAAAACATCTAACAGGTACCTACAAAGAGGTCCACCCACCTCTTTACATAAGCTTATCAGGTACTGCAAATACAAAACAAATGTGAAAGCTCACATGGAGGAAGTGAGTTATTTTTACCTAGTATTGTGTAGGATCAAGCTTGAAATTGTCCCATCTCAGCAATGATTAAAGCAATGCTGTAATTTTGATGGCATAGTGTTGGTCAGTGGTCATTATAAACGTTTGCATTGCCCCACACCAATAAACTACTGCATATTACTGTGTATTGTGAAGCTTTTGATGGCCTATGATCCTGGTACAAGCAACCATCTGCTCTAGACCTGTTTCCTTTATACCACCTGGTGGTGGGCAAGTGGACTGCAAAATCTGGTGGCTGGAAAACCCAGACTGGATTCCGCCTTAGTTTCCTGGAAATGAATGCATGCGAGGTGAAACATAACGTCCATCAATCACCATCGCCTTTCATAATGTCACAAAAAAAAAAATATATATATATACATATATACACACACACACACAGCGGGCAAAATAAGTATTGAACACGTCACCATTTTTCTAGGTAAATATATTTCTAAAGGTGCTATTGACATGCTATCCATACATACAAAGAAACCAAAAAAAATAAGTTTATTGGTTGAACTAGATGGACTTGTGTCTTTTTTCAGCTAGACTAACTATGTAACAGTGTAACTATGTAAGTTCAGAAATGAAGCTATGTGTAATATAATGGAATGACACAGGGAAAAAGTATTGAACGCATGAAGAAAGGGAGGTGCAAAAAGGCATGAAAAGCCAAAACACCAGTTGAACTCTAGCAATTAGAAAGCAATCCTGCCCCTTGTCAGTGTAAATTAATATCAGCATTGGTGGCACATCATTGCTCTGGACCAGCTTTCTCGTAGTAACAGTGGCAAACCATGTCTGTGCAATGTATGTCAGCACAGCCATTTATAGGGGTTGATTTATTACAGGCAAATAGGCTGTTCAGTTTGCAAGGAAAGTTGCAAATGCAAAATAATTTTCCCTAAAGCCTGGTGAATGTGGTGAAATTTCACTTTGCAAACATTACATTTTATACTGGCACGTATTTGAATGATGGAAGTTAGCAGAGTTTCACATCATTGACTAAACATTGAAAAACATTCCCTTGTTATGTGCAACTTCCCTTGCAATGTGCAGAACCTATTTGACTTTAGTAAATCAACTAGTGTTGAGCGAACCCGGACTGTAACGTTCGGGTCCGTACCGAACTTTCGGGTGTCCGTGGCACGGACCCGGACCCGGACATTTCAAAAATCGTTCGGGTTCGGTCCGGGGTTCTGCTATTTTATTCCACGTGTTGAGAAGCTGCAGGGCAGCCAATCAACAAGCGTTTCACTGGTTTGCCCTTAGAAGCCATCACAGCCATGCCTACTAATGGCATGGCTGTGATTGGCCAGTGCATCATGTGACCCAGCCTCTTTATAAGCTGGAGTCACAGTGCTGCAGTCACATGCTCCTTGGGTTAGTATAGGGAAAGGTAGCTGACGGCGTGAGGGACAGATTTTAGCCATTTTAAGACCTGATCCTGCATCCTGAGATAGATTACTTTACTACTGCTGTCTGTGCTGTTGCTCTGAGGACAGATAGCA
>BLSH010029916.1:1688830-1701835 GCA_018402905.1 Glandirana rugosa
CGACCACCTTGCTATGAAATGCTGGTTCCTGGACCAACGACCCAGACGTTAAAGTTCTAGGGATTGCCAGTTTTCTGGGGGGAGGACACTGGTGGGACAGTTGGGGTCATAGTGTCGACCAGTCCGGGTTTTCCCTTCAGGACTCTCCCGCCGCTCTCAACAGCCTCCCACTGGGGGCCAACTTTCTGTGGTGGAACCTTCGGGGTCTCGGCCTCCAAAGAACCCTGTTGAAGCCCTGGCGGGTCAATGTCCTAGGATGAGAACATGTTCGGACCTTTTTACACTTCCATTTGTTACTCTGGCCCCGCTTGTACAAGAGTAGGATCCTGTAACTGGGCGGTCCCGAAGTTGTCCCAAGAAACCTCCGGCTCTGGGGCTTCCAAGGTGGTGTCTTTCAACCGGGGGTCACCCTCCGACAACTCTCGCCGCCCTCTCAGGACTTCCCTTTTGGGCCTGACCAGCTGTGATACTGGGGTTGACAGGGTGGTCACAGGAGGGGGGTCTTTTGACCGTTAGGGATCTTGAAATTGCAGACCCAGCAACCAGGTCCTTGGTCGTAAAGTATCGTTCCACCAGCTCAACCAAAACATCCTTCGAATTTGGATCAGATTGCCTCAACTATCTCTGCAACTCAGGAGGTAGAGCTCTCAGGAACCGGTACATTGCAACTCTCTTCGCTATTTGGGGCCCTCTGAGCATCTCAGGCTGCAGCCACCGTTTAATTAGGTCATTCATTTGGGAGCGGGGGGATCCATCTGCCTTGAAACTCCTGATAAGTACTCGCTGTGATCTCACTGCCGTGGTGACTCCCAGACACCGCAAGATCTCAACTTTTAGTTTGTCATCAAATTATGCTTTTGGGAATCCCCTGCTAACAGTGAGGCCCCAAGCACAGCCCAGTGGTCTTTAGGCCAGACCTGCCCCTCAGCAGTTTTTTTCAAATGGGCATAGGAAAGCCTCCACATCATCCTGGGATGTTATCTTTTGAAGAAGGTGACTTTTGGTGGCTGGAAGGGGATCACCAGGGGACCCTGTGGAGAAATTTGCAGTCTGGGCTGGAATCTGCTGCAGCACTTCAGCTAAGACCTGTTGGTTTTTCTCGGCTGCTTGAGCCAAAAGAGCCACTTGAGCCCCAGTTGCCTGAGCCGGGGCAGCCACAGCTTGCTGGCTGGCTGGTTGGGTTTGTTGCTGCTGAGCCGCCAACATTTTATTTGTTTCTTGTTGTGCAGTAGCTTGCAGCTGCTGAGCCAGGACTTTCTAAAAAGTCTGTTGCTGTGCAGCATGATTTGTAGCACAGCTTTTTCAATTTCTCCATGCTGCAGATTCACACTTACACTGCAGTACACTGTGCCTTTAAGTGGTCCAGCAGGATAGTCGCTCAGGAGGACAGACTGGGACAGTTGTTGGGCCAGCATGTGTACACCCCTGTCTGCTGAAATTGTAGCTTAGGGTAGACATAGATTATACAATTTTCTTCTACAACTTTACTTTAGATTTACCAAAACCATATAATATGAGATCATGCCTAAACACTTTCAATTTTATATGCAATCAGGCAGGCCCTCGTACTACATAGTTGAAAGTAAATCTAAAGGAAATTGAACAAGAAAATTGTATAATGTATGGCCAGCCTAAGAGGGCAGTGTATTTTATTGCACCCCACCCAACCACAAGTGTAAATTAGAGAGGGTGAATCTCCCGAGCAGGAACACAGACAGCAATAAAAACATGCCAGTGATACTAACCCCCCACCACTTTATCTAAATCTAAATAAAAAAACTGTTGCCTTTAGCCTGGATTCACACTGTAGTGAACACAGACATTGCATGTGATTTGCACCTGCATTGCGATGCCGATCACAAGTGAAGTCTGTGCAATGCGAATTCAGCCATACAGTTTATATGGCTGAACTCACATTGGATTCGCACAAAAAAGGTGCAGGGACTCTTTTTTCCACACTGGTGTATTGGTGCCAGATGTCCCATGGGCATCCACCCAATGGAAGAGATGACAGACCACTGGTAGAACCCGTGAGGGTCATTGATGTGGAGAGGCCCCCAATGGACCAGACATTGGACTCCAAACTGCTAAATGGTGCAGTTATTGTGGTTGGGTGGTGCGCTGGATGTGACGTCACCAACACAGGGCAATGTTGAACTGATTCACCACAACAAGGTTTGGGATGGAATAAAGATGCAGTCGTTGAGTAGATGGAAAGCTGCCAGCAGGCTGTAATACTGATAACGCATTCTACCAGTGGTCTGTCATCTCTTCACATCTGGCACCTATACACCTTTTGGTTGTCTTCAGCACCGGCCTTGATACCAAGCATGATGTTAAACATTGATTGTCTGTCAGCCATGTTTTAATCCTTTCCATTCTTGGAATACTTTGATTTTACAATAAATCTTTTTACATAAACCATGTCTCAAGTTATGCCTCAAGTGGTTTGTAGTCATCAACCCCCAGCCCTGGATTAAGAGGAATCTTTTGTTGTTTGTTCATGAACTTTGTATTGACACCCACAGCAGTTCACAGAGGGCAGCGTGAACTGCCTGCAGGAGAGATGTGATGCAGGAACCGGCGTTGGAAACGCACATTGCTACAGTGTGAACCCAGACTGAATGACACTTTAGGAGAACAAAATAGCACATGTATTGTTTTTTTCCCAACACAAACAAGACTTTCTCTTAGCAATATTGTCTTTAAAAAACATATTTCTATTCAATCTATAAACAAAAAAGCAACTAAACAAAAACTTTTTTTTTGACCTCTGTTTTCAAAAAGCAAATTCTCCTGTCAAAAAATGGCACATTTTATTCTATAACTTCTGTATATAATGACACAAAATGGTGTTTCTACAGCAAAGCATTTCACAGTTATTTACAAATAACAATAACAATGTTTTTTTAAAATTCCTCACAAAAAAATAAACAAACAAATGAAAAAGTAATAATGGTAAAAACAAAAATGAAAAAAATAGCAACAAAAAAAAAACGGAGGGAGGTGTTGATTAACTCGGGTTTGCTATTGGAGTTAAATAGGAACATTGTGTATTTATTTGTTTAACCACTTCCCACACAGCCACTACGTATATTTGGCTGGGTGGGACAAGCAATGTTCCTGGAGGATGTACCCATACACCCTTGCAGTTTGGGCATTAGTGTGTGGCCACGCGATTCATGATCACTGTGACCGTCAGACACCGCATATCTGTAAAGCTCTCTGAAGATTTATCTGCGTTCAAATTGCTCTTCAGAGAGCATTTGACAGGCAGTGAGAAGGTAGGTGTGGCATTCACTTGAATGGGTCTTGATCAGCAGGTACAGGGGGTAAAATTGCTGACACAGCTGTGGGTGCTGCTTCTGCAGCTAAAGGGGGTAATGGTTGAGGGGTAGTAAAATCACATTTCAACCATGAGGTTTTACTGCCCTCAACCTCACCTGTGAATGAGCCCTAATAGTCCAACCAGTCACAGTTCTCTGATCACCACCACCACACCAGCCACATTGTTGCAGTGTAGCTAGAATCAGTGTTCCTGATTGCCACCACATCAGACCAATACAGCAAGCAACAGTTTTCCTGATCACTGCCACACCAGTCACAGTGTCACCACTCCAGTGTAAGCTGACAACGATGTTCCTGACTGTCACCACATCATTCCAAGCATCACCAGACCAGTTCAAGCCAGCAATAGTGTTCCTGATCCCCGCTACACAAGTTCCACTGTTACCAGACCAGTGCAACCAGCAACAGTGTTCTTGATTACTGCCACACCAGTGTGCAATGTTACCTTTGTCTGCCACCTGTACTAACCCTGGCCTGTTTATTGACCATGTTTCTTCCTGCTGCCTCGACCGATCCTTTGCCTGTTTGCTTACCATGTCTCTGCCTGCCACCCAAATTGATGCATCTGCACGTCTGGCTGACTATGTTCCTGCAAGAGACCAGTCCCAGCCATCCTCTTTGAACAACTGCTCTCCTGGACCATGGTAACTCTTTTGTTCTTCCTTTCTTCAGTCTCTTTTACTTCCTGGCCAGTGAACATGACATACCTGGAGGCAGTCATGTACCAGTAGGCTAGGTTTGCTTGGCTTATAGGAATGGGGACCGATATAGGTGATGCTACACTAAGCTTTATTGCCTGACCACTTGTACAGAAGCAATCATTATAGTACGCTGTACATAGGTTTTAATACAAGTGGTTGACTTGTGGGCTATACAAGATACAGCGTCCAGTACTGTACATAATCAGTCCAGACAATGAAAACATCTCACGTGTGGTATTGCCATACTCAGGGGGTGTAGTAGAATTTGGGTTGCAATCCTAAGTAGTCCCATGCTGCGTGTGAGAAATATCTTTGTAAAATTGACAACTTTGTGTAAAGAAATTCATTTACATTTTCTTTCTGCATTTTCCAAAAACTTGTGGCAAAAAATGAAGTCGCACCAAATGCCTCTAAAAAAATACCTTGGGATTTTTACACTCCACTGTGTTGTCATTTGTGGGTGTTTCCAGGGCCCCCAAAAAATGTGACAGGTGGTCAGAAAATTTGATGTGTAATTTATAATCCTAAAAAGCCTGAAAGTGCTCCTTAGATATTGAGCCTCTCTATGTGGATAGGCTGTAAAAAAGTGTCAAACATATTGTATTGCCACACTTGGGAAGGAGTAGCAGAGTGTGTTTTGGGGCATAATTCTAAGTACTTTGTTTAAGAAAAATATGCATGTTCATTTTGTGGCTGACTCAAGAAATATGATAGGTGGTCACAAAAGTAGACGTATAATAAAAAAAAAGGTGCCCCTTGGATTTTTTGGCCTCTCTCTGCATCAAGGCTGTGAAAAAGTCTCACACATGTGGTATCCACATACTTGGGAGGCATAGCAGAATGTGTTTTGGGGTGTCATTGTAAGTATGCCTGTGCTATGTGTGAAAAATAACTTGTTAAGATGACAACTTTGTGGAAAAAAATGTATTTCACTTCTTAATTTTCCAAAAAAAATGTGACCCAATATTACAACTTAAAAAAACTTGCTATGCCTCTTACTAAATGCTCTGAACTGTCTACTTTCCAAAAAATGCTCATTTGGGGGTTATTTGTACTGTCCTGGCACTTTAGGGCCTCAAGAAATGACATTGGCAGTTAGTACATCAGGACTGATCAATTTTAAAATAAATACATTATATACCACAATTTTTAAACTTTCAAACAGTCTAAATAATGTACACTGAGTTGGGTTATTTTTTTTACAAAAGAAACCTAACATAATTCATTTCAGCTAAAATTTATGAAGAAAAATGAGTTACTGTATTTGCAAATTTTTATAACAGAAACTAAGAAAAAGATTTTGTTTTTCAAACTTTTTGGTGTTTTTTTGTTTATATAGCAAAAATAATTGGTGATTGAATGCAAGAAAGTTCTATCTGTCTCGAAAAAATTATGAAAATTTAATTTGGGTACAGTGCTGCATTCATTTAAAGCATGACAGTGATGTAAACAGAAAAATGGGTTGGGCATGAAAGGGTTGAAACAGGCCAGTCTTGAGGTGGTTAAATTTGCAATGTTCCGGGGGCGTGGCCAAAATCGGCATGTGAGAGGATGTGAATCTCACAGTTGCGCACCGGTACAGTCCAGCGATCCTCTCCCTGCAGCTATACAGCGGTCCCAGACCACTTTCCAGCTGGTTATTGGCCCAGTCCACCTCCTGGTCCGCCTGCACCCATGGAATGGCAAAGAAAAAGGAGGATTTATTGGGTCCTGAATTCCAAGATGGTGCCACCGCGGCCGTGGCACAGCGCACGCCGAGGGGTGCAGAGAAAGCCAAAGATGGTGGCAGCAAAAAGAAAGGCAAGGGCCAGGGTAAGGACCATCCAAGGAACATTTTGTACTATGCCCAAAAGCTGAGGGGAAACTCAGACTCTGTTGCAGGGGGGCACTGGGAAGCACAGGAGCAGAATGCAGGGGACACAGTGTGTACTGGTGAGCCTGCGAGCTCTGCCGAGCTGCTGCCATCTCTATTACCTGATCCTGACACTGAATTGCAAGAGCAGCCAACTTTGGCTAACATTAACAGAGCAGTGCATATGTGTACAGCTTCCGTTAATACACTTAGGGAGCAGTTCGGGAGCCGGCGGGAAGATGTGTCGCTGCTAAGGCAGGACCTTCAAAAGGTCCAAGAATGAACAACTGCTGTGGAGAGCAGAGTGAGCGAAGTTGAAGATAAATTGCCGCCAGTGGCCCGGGAAGTCCATGCCGCATATCAGTTAGCCAAAGACACCAATAACAGAGCAGACGACATGGAAAATTGCCTGCGGCAAAACAACATATTTATTGTTGGTCTGCCGGAGAAAACCGAGGGAAAAGATCCCACCTCTTTTGTAGAAGGATGGCTCATCGAGGTATTTGGAAAGGATGCTTTCTCCCCATTTTTCACTGTTGAGATGGCCCATTGCATCCCAGTCTGCCTGGAGCAACCTGACATCCCTCCAAGACCGATCCTGTCCCGTCTCCTACATTACAGAGACAGGTAAGCAGTGCTGAGGTGTGCCCGAGACCGTGCCAATATTCAGTTCAATGGCGCCAGGGTATCCTTATATCCGGACTTCTCTGCGGAAGTGCAGAGGTGCCGTGCCAAGTTCTCGGATGGGAAAAGGCAATCGAGGATCCTGCAATTGCCCTATGCAATGTTGTACCCTGGAAAGTTGCGAGTTATCGTTAATCTGCAAGCGCAATTCTTTGAATCGGCCCAAGATGCTGCTGCATGGCTTGACCGTAATAAGTAGGTCCTCCGCCATCACAGAGAAGATGAAGAAGGAGAGTGATACTGGGCATACATTTACAGCTTTTTATCTGCTCAGGGCTCTCTGTGGGCTCGGTAAAGAAAGGTATTCTTCATTTTGTTGTTTAAGAATTTGTTCTGCTGGGAGACTTGATATCGTTCGTTGAACCTTGAGCTATTTTAAAAGTTTATAACAAATTTGCCTTATCTACATGAAAAGTGAAGATACAGTGCTACATTTTCTACTGTACAACTTTGGGATTGCTTGGCCTGTCTCATTGACGGCCCTGTTTGTTGTTCTTTTTTACATACCCTCTAGACCAGGGATCCTCAAACTACGGCCCTCCAGCTGTTGCGGAACTACACATCCCATTAGGCATTGTAAAACTCTGACATTCACAGACATGACTGGGCATGATGGGAATTGTAGTTCCTGAACAACTGGAGGGCCATAGTTTGAGGACCCCTGCTCTAGACAATGCAAGCTTGGTCTGGAGGGTAGACGAGCCTGGATTTACCACTATGCAAGAGCAGGCACCATTGTGCCTTGTGATACTTTGATTCTGCTGACAGCCCTTTGCTGGGAAATGAGATGGTGGACAGCTTTCCTTACACGTTGTCAGAGCCCATCCGGCCACATTAGTTCCAGTGTACTTGTGCTCCGAGCAGATCTTTACAAATATGTCATTAACAATATGTCACCTTTGTTGTTCCTATCTCACTGATTCCAATGCCTGAGGTTCCTGTAATATCTTGGAATATCAGAGGACAAAGCTCCCTGCTAAAGCGCATGATGATCTCTACCTTCCTGAAATAAATATCATCCAGCTATCCTATGTTTCCAGGAGACTCATTTAACTGCAGAAACTCAGATTTGTCTTACATATTCCTGGGTGGGAAGGGTGTACCACTCCACTCACACCTCATTCTCCAGAGGGGTGAGTGTACTGGTGCACAGCTCTATAGATTACCAGGAATTTGATACATGTATAAACTCTGAAGGACATTTTGTATTTTTGCACTGTTGTGTTGAGTCGCTACAAAGTATTTTGGCTTGCATATATATACCTCCCCCTTTTGCAGTAACCGTGCTCCGAATCCTGCTGTCATATTTAGAGAGGAGATCGGACTTACCCTTATTAATTGTGGGAGACTTCAATTGTTGGCTTAGCCCTTTCCTGGACAGACATCCCGCATCTGGGGTCCAGTCGCAGCAAGGGGCTCTCCACTGCTCAGGTTGCTCAATGAGGTGGGTTGGGTGGATATATGGGTGTAGTGTGGCGCTATCTCTAGATAAATGAGTAAACTGTTATAACCTCTTATTGTAGTGATAAATAATAATAAATAAACAAATGGATCCGTGTCTCAAGGCTGGACACCATTATATCATGCTACTAAATAAAGTGCATTATTCAACATCTCATACTCCTACATAAAGTGCATAGTCCAACATTGGACCTTAGTATGCATCTGACAGTGATTCCTCAAAAATGAACTGTGCAACAAATTTTGTGAATGGATGAAATTAAAATAATAAAAACAGTAAATTGTTGAGGCAGATAATCAATTAACTTCTGGTATAGTCCATAACTTGTATGTGACAGTGATTCTTCAAAACTAAAATGTGCAACAGATTTTGTGAATGGATGAATAAATACATTTAGAATTGATTAAATAATAAAGTTGTTGAGGTAAATAAACAATCAACTTCTGGTATAGTCCATAGAAAATGCATATAATGACTTTAAGCTTTTTAATGTATCTGCACCGCTGTGATTAAATTGACTGATGTTTCTTTACATGCACTTTATTTAGTAGCATGATATAATGATGTCCAGCCTTGAGACACGGATCCATTTGTTTATTTATTTATCACTACAATAAGAGGTTATAACAGTTTACTCATTTATTTAGAGGTAGCGCCACACTACACCCATTCTTCTCTTATGCACAATAGTCACGGATAACTATTAAATGTGAGCAGCAATCTCCCAGGTCATAATTAATAGTGTTAGCATGAGGATCACACACCACTTTTGGGTGGATATATGGAGGCACAAGAACCCTTCGAACAAGCAGTTTTCCTGCTTTTCCAAAACACATGGTAATTTGTCCAGAATTGATCTGGCAGTGGGTAACTTGGCCATGCTCCCATCCGTCTCGGAGGTTTTGTATAAACCCTGCAGTGTGTCGGATCATTCCCATGTGGTGATTAGCCTACTTGCGTCCCCACTGTCCAGGCTACCTAGGGCGCCCTGGAAATTGAATGCCTTCTGGCTGAAGCTATTTTTATCTCACGAGGAGATGGAGCAGTGCATCCACAAGTTCTTTATTAATCAGCACTCTGCGGATTCCACTTTGGCCCAGTGGGAAGCATTTAAGGCATACTTGAGGGGACTTCTTGTTACAGAAATTACTAAGATTAAGCGACATTCCTTTGCGCTGAGTTGGAGAGTCAGGCACTGGAGATGAAATATGTGCAGGACCCTAATGACTCGGCCAGAGAGGCATGGCAGTCTGCTCAGCCAGTGTATGAGCGACTGCTGTCCTCCACGGTGGAGAAAAAGAGGTTCTTCTCTAGGCTGGTGTTCTTCAAGGAAGGCGAGAGCACAGGCCGCCTTCTGGCTAGGATTATTAACTCCCAGCTATGTTCTCTTGCTATTGGAGCTATTAGAACGACAGAGGGTAAACTAGTACACTCCCCGGACCAGATACTGCAGGAATTAGCAGGTTTCTATGCAACACTGTATCTCTCTATCACTGAGTATACCCCTGAGGACTTGGCAGGGTATTTAAATGGTATCAACTTCCCATAACTTACGGTTGCGCAGCGGAGAGCCTTAGATGCTCCACTTACTTTAGAGGAACTGCAAACGGCAATGAGTTTCCCAACGGTCCCCCTGGCGAGGACGGTTTGCCCATGGAAATTTACAAGCAATATGCGGGAGTACTTCTCCCTAAATTGGTTGGGGTTTTTAATGCGGCTAGGGAAAGTCGGGTACTACCTACATCTATGTCCAAAGCCAATATTGTGTTTGAAACCCGGTAAGGAGTCTGTGGACCCGGGCTCCTATAGACCCATATCATTGCTACAGGGCGACATTAAACTCCTAGCAAAGATTTTGGCACTTAGACTAA
This sequence comes from Glandirana rugosa, assembly GCA_018402905.1. Classification (NCBI taxonomy): domain Eukaryota; kingdom Metazoa; phylum Chordata; class Amphibia; order Anura; family Ranidae; genus Glandirana; species Glandirana rugosa. Next base: position 1,698,749 of record BLSH010029916.1, read on the forward strand.
ATGGGGTCATTACGTACATTGTGCACTCAGACCAGGCTGGATTTATGCCCAATAAATCCACTGCGGTTAACCTACAGAGACTTTTTCTAAATATGCAATCCCCAGCAGATAACATGGGACAAAGGGTTCTGCTTTCACTGAACACTATGGAGGCCCTTGGACAGCATTGAGTGAATTTATGTGTGGGGGCTCCTCCAAAAATTTGGATTCAGTGAAACATATATTTCCTGGGTCCACCTACTATATTGTCATCCGCAGGCGACTATTCGTGCGTCGGGCAGTATGTCCCACATTTTTTACTTGGAAAGGGGAACAAGACAGGGGTGTCTCTTATCACCCCTGCTCTTTGCGCTGGCCATTGAACCTCTGGCAATACAAATCAGAGATTATCCGGGTATTACTGGTTTCGCTATGGAGACAGACAGGAAAAGGTGATGTTTTATTCTGATGATATGATGAATGGTTCTGCTTGGGGATGTTGAAGGCACCCTTAAGGAAACCATGTGCACTATAACAGACTTTGGTGCCTATTTGGGGCTTAAAATCAACTGGTCGAAGTCCTCCCCAATACTTATTGATGTGGGAGGTGCGCCTTCGAGAGTCTGCTCCATACCGATTGCTACCTCTATTAGATACTTGGGAGTCATGGTGACACCTCATATCCGGGAGTATGGGAGGCTCAACATTTCCCCATTGTTACAAAGGTTCAGATTAAAACGTGGAATTCACTCTGCCTGTCCGTAGGGTGAACTTAATTAAGATGATTCTTATGCCCCAGCTACTTTACGTCCTGCACAACTCACCTGTGGGGGCTCCCCTTAAAACCTTTAGGATAGTAAATTCCCTATTTTGCACCTTAATATGGAGGAATTGCTTTTCCAGAACTAAACTTGAACACCTGCAGCATCCTAAGTAGACAGAGCGAAAAAATGTGTTTAGTTTAGTTTAATTCATTATTTACATAAATTTGTTTAGTTAGATTAGTTTCATTTGTTTAATTCATTTTCGGAATTTGTTTAGTTTATATGTTTTTGAATCGATTCGAAAAGTTTTCAAATCAATTTTGAATAGTTTTAGAATTTGAAACATTTTCAAATTCGAATCCTTTTCAAATTCAAATAGTTTCCAAATTCAAATAGTTTTTCGAATTTGTACAGTTTTCAAATTCGAATAGTTTTCTAATTTCCAAGGAGAATGGGGTGGAGTGGAAAGTGGAGGAATAGGGTGGGAAAAGATAGAATACAATAGAGGGGAATATAACAGAAAATGAAAGAACAATATGGAGCTAAACTTGCAGTAAGGCTCAGAAATATACGGCGTTAAACTTGCAGTAACGCAATGAAATATACAGCGTTAAACTTGCAGTAATGCACAAAAATATATGGTGTTAAACTTGCAGTAATTCAATGAAATATACGGTGTTAAAATTTTAGTAACACACAGAACTATATGGCGTTAAACTTGCAGTAACGCACAGAACTAGATTGCATTAAACTTTCAGTAGCACAGAACTATATGGGGTTAAACTTGCAATAAAGCAATGAAATATACGGTGTTAAACGATCACTACACTCACACTGACTGAACTGTCCATAGATTAATACTAATGTAAAGATGAATGGTGGTCACTACACTCATGCTGACTGAACTGTCCCTAGACTCACACTAATATAAAGATGAATGGTGGTCACACACTACACTGACTTCACTATCCCTAGATTCACACTAATGTAAAGATGAATGGTCGTCACTACACTCACACAATAGCACACTATAGCACACTAACTGTCTAATAGCACTGAACAGAGCCCTGTTCTATCTCTCTCCACGCAGCCGATATCCCACTCAAAATGGCCGCTATTGAAAGAATACTTTTATAGTGTGGGGCAGGACTAAGAGCAATGAGCCATGATTGGATAGAGTCATCATGACAGCGTCCAATCCTGTCTCTGATAGTGCTCTGTGCCCTGATTGGGCAAAGCTTTCATTGCTTAAGCCAATCAGGGCTTTCAATGCACTGTGCGGCAGCGCAGTGCATTGTGGTCATTTGGTGGGCCGAACAAATGGTCGAACGACCCAATAATTTGCTTGTTCGGTGAATGGGCGAACAGCCAGTGTTCGGCCCAAGCTCATGCTCAGGCCGAACCGTTCGCCCATCCCTAGATATCACCATATGTTTATATGAATAGGTTTGGAGTTACTGCGCTTAGGGCTAATTTGATGACCAAGGCTGCTGCCTCCCCAAATCTCCACTAGGTGGAGTAGAAACAAAAGTGAATTGGTGGGGAGTGGGTGCTGCCTGCCTCTAAAATGTAAAGTGCAATATATATCCGCAATATTTTTTGTAAGTGCTATTAATATCATGTAGGTGTTCTGTGACATATTAAAAAGGTTTCTTGATTTACCTGGAAATAGATATCTGTACCTGTATATATAAATACGTTAACAAGGTGCTTTATGTGATGTAGTATATAAAACCCCAAGTGGAGGGTTTTTTATGTCCACACATAAAAACTTACATTAGTAGTAATAAGGTAGATGGGTATCAATTTCCTTTACCACATACATAAACCAGTGCATATCAATACATCAATAAATAAATAAATACACAAAGTGCTCTGTGCAAACGTGATCATCAATACTCCACTTGGAGACAATAAATGGAAATGATGGCACTATCAGTCCTGAGGATAAGAATATAGTTCTTAATAATGCAGAATTTTCCTGTTACAGTTCATTGTAGGGGGCTGTATCCGTGCTCTTATGGTGCAGTTCACTCATGCTCCCCTCAGATACCCCACTTACCAGACTGCGTCTCCCCTGCTGGGGCAAAACACATGGACGCCAATCTTTGTAGGGTTTGAAATGTTTGCTGGACTCCCTCACCACCGTGTCATTAGTATCCAGATTGCATCACCCTTGCAGGGGGAAAACGCATGGATGCCATTGAAATAGAAGACCTGGCAGACCTAGACAATTGCATACTTGCCACCATTGATGTCAATGCCCTATATGCAAGCATAGTTCAAAGAGATGGCCTCAAAGGAGTAAAGAAAGCCTTACACGAAAAAACAAGAACAAATATGC
>BLSH010029916.1:1723098-1749716 GCA_018402905.1 Glandirana rugosa
TATAAGACAGGTGTTAAAAAGGACAGTGACAAGTGAAATGGAAACAACGACGACATCCAAAATTAGACTTTATCATAACAAATATAAAAGAAGATGACACGTTAGACTTTCTCATAACAAATGTAAAAGACGATGACACGTTGAATAGACCAATCCTGTCCAAATAACCGCCTCGATAAAACACGAAACACATAACAAAACATAACACGAAACATATAACGCATAACACATAACAAGGTGTGACAGGACACGACAGGACGTGACAGAACACACAGAAAGACGTGACAAACGTGGTCAACGTGTGTACGTGAAATACACCACTCCTGGAAAGATGACCAAGACACTGACAACATACATCGTGGACCCATTGTCATTTCAACCATATATAGCTGATGCAGCACATAGTGTAAATGAAACAACGTTCCTCCAGAACCCAGGTGCTACATACAACAGTCACAGAACCAGTAGAAAGGTCCTCACCACATAAAGTGCATGTGTGCAACTGGTGCAAACAGTGCAGAAAGACACACAAGACAGTGCAGGACAGCACAGGACAGTGTGGAACAATACACAATACGCAATATACAAAGCACAATACAAAACAATACACAAAGCACAAAATAGCTCCGCCAATAAACCTGTCCTAACCAGATAAGTTGCACAGTAGCAGAAAATGTAAACAATACTCTTTCAGATTGCACAGTAGAAGAAAATATAAACAATACTATTTCAGATTAAAACCTACAGCAGCAACAAAGGTAAAGTGAACAGTGACAGGAAAAATTGTGGACAGATTATTTATGCGAAATAGCAAATGGCAGTGATCCTGGAAGATGTGCAAAAAAAAACAGCATGTAAGCATTTTTTGTGTTAGTGAATTAGTGTGAGTGGTACTGAATGATGATGTTGAGTCCGGTTTGTGCAGATCAGTCACACAGAGCTCCGTTCAGCTCTTTGTTGAGGAGCCTGATGGCTTGAGGAAAGAAACTATTGCACAGTCTGGATGTGGCAGCCCGAATGCTTCGGAAGCGCTTCCCTGATGGTAGGAGAGTAAAAAGTGCGTGTGACGGGTGTGTGTGGTCATCCACAATGCTGTGTGCTTTGCGGATGCAGCGTGTGGTGTAAATGTGCATGATGGAGAGGAGAGAGACTCCAATGATCTTCTCAGCTGTCTTCACTATCCTCTGTAGGGACTTGCGATCCGAGATGGTGCAATTTCCAAACCAGGCAGTGATGCAGCTGCTCAGGATGCTCTCAATGGTCCCTCTGTAGAACATGGTCAGAATGGGGGGAGGGAGGTGAGCTCTCCTCAGCCTTCTCAGAAAGTAAAGACGTTGCTGGGCTTTCTTGGTGATGGAGCTGGTGTTCAGTGACCAGGTGAATTTATCCGCCAAGTGAACACCAAGGAATTTGGTGCTCTTGACAATTTCCACTGAGGATCCCCCGATGATCAGTGGAGAATGGTCGCACTGTGTTCTCCTGAAGTCAACAATCATCTCTTTAGTTTTGTCGATGTTCAGAGACAGGTGGTTGGCTCCACACCAGGCTATTAACCGTTTCAGTGGCAGTGGGAGGTCCCAAGTGAACTTTTGCATCAGGGTCCACAAGTTTCAAGCTACGCCTCTGTTTAGATGCACTAACAAATTGAAGCCAAACTCCAGAAAACACTTAATAAGCAGTTACAGCAAATTGTTTTTTCTCATTTTAGATAAATTAATAAAACTGATCATTGTAAACACTCCTGTCAGTGGTAAATGGTTTGTCTCATCCCTGTAACTGAAACAGAGCTACAAAAGAACTTGTTCTTTGGAAAATCAGCAGATTACTGACCAGTCTAACAGATGAATATAAAGGAAAGAAAGCCCAAAAAAGAAAACTAATGCAGCCATCACATCTAAGAATTGGTAAGCTGCAATATAATAAATGCTTGCTTTTGGTTTTATAACCACTTTAATTTTGGTTTACAGAATGGCCCTGTTAGTGCCCAAATCGCAGTGTGTATAGCTGCAGGACAAGTGAGCAGAAGTTGCCCTAAGGTGACGGGAGCATCTTTGTGTTGGCAAAGGTTTTTTGCACCTCAACAATGTGCTTGACAATCAACAAAATTGAATGGAAATCCTACTACATGTAATGATGGGCATCAAAGCATACAACAGTAGCATACATCTTTTTTTTACATCTTTTTCAAAAAGAAGCTAACGATCAATAAGTCATATCAAAAGGAAAGCATATGTTGGAAAATGGTCAGTTTTAAAGAGGAAGTAATGCACGCGGGAGCCGCCAGTCACGGCACAGGGTCAGTGGAGAAATGGCGGGGAGGCCGTTTCTTCACTGCGCATGTGCCGACATGACGTCGGCACATGCAAAACACTGCACATCTCCTGAACAATACAGGTTTAGGAGATATGCAGTGCACCTACAGGTAAGCCTTATTCTAGGCTTACCTGTAGGCTAAAGTGGTTGTCACGGGTTGACAACCAACTTTACTAAGTATAATTATTGACTGATCTTCATCTGTTTTTGTGATCTGACTGTACCTGACCGGTACTTGTGTATAATCATGTATTTGCAACTGAACTGTTTTCTACTGATTGATATCTGCCTATCCATTGGTAGCATATGTCCTCTCTGTGGTATTAATTTTTAGAGTGCAGGTCAGTCTATCAAAGATGGGCAGGTATTATCAAGTAAACAACCAGTTGCAAGTGACCTGCTCACCAGTGGTAACTCTTTACATTTTTATAAAATTATAGGTATGATCTTTATTATTATCATACAGGATTTATATAGCGCCAACAGTTTGTGCAGCGCTTTACAATAAAGAATGGACACAGTACAATTACAATACAGTTTAATATAGAAGGTATAGGAGGGTCCTGCTCGTGGAGCTTACAATCTAAAGTAGCACATCTCTGGTGGGGTTGTGAGACAGACCACTAGCAGTTTTGTTGTGTGTAGAATAAGAATTAGATGCACAAATGAACTTCTGGAAGAATGGTCAAACATTCAAACCCCATTCCCATAGACACAATCCTAAACCTTATGGACATCCTTCCCAGAAGAGTTGAAGCTGTTATAGCAGCAAAGGGTGGACCAACTCAATATTGAACCCTACGGACAAAGACTGGGATGCCATTAAAGTTCATGTGTGTGTAAAGGCAGGTGTCCCAATACTTTTGACAATATAGTGTACATAATGCCAGCATGAACTACTGTTGACACCACTGTAAACCCTGCTCACCATAGCTTTATATGTCCTGTGCAGGGCCATCTTAATGCATGGGACCCAAAGTGCATGGGGGCCGCATGATAATCTTGCATTACATCATATTTGCCAACTGTCCTGCATTTGCTGGGACAGCCACAGTTTTTACTAAGCTGTCCCAGGATGGCCATGTCCCAGGCAGTGTCCTGGAACCTGCACTGTGCCGCCCTGATGATGATCCCACCCCTTCTCTGCCCCCCGTATTGAGCCCTTCTGCCTCCTCCTTTGTACTGTGCCCTTTGTGTTGATTAGTGATTTATGGCATGTTTTCTTATTGTTTAAAATTGATTTTATTGAAGCTATTTTTACTTTAATTTTTAAGTAAGTGTGTAAATTGGGGCAGACAGGTAGGGACCCCAGTGCATTACTTTGCCCAGGGGCCCATGATGCTTTTAAGATGGCCCTGGTCCTGTGTCCAGCCCTATAGTACTTGACTGACAGCAGAAGGAGAAAGTGACAAACCGCTGACAATTCTTTCCTTTCACGTTCCTTGCCCTGCAAAATGAAAAAAAAGGTCACATTTATGTGACTCCCAGAAAAACACAAAATTAAGATGTTTAGAAACATGGATGGTTATATTAATTGTACATTAGGATTTCTGTATACTTTCATGATACTACACTTATTTGTTGGGTGTAGGCTTCATATTTTCTGGAAACTATTCAAATGCAAAATGTTAAACAGTTCAAATTTTACTTGTTTCTATACTTGTGTACAAGCTTTGAGATGGCTATGCAGTCATTACCTGAACAAATATAAATAACTATAAAGTTGTTCAATATTAAATGGAAATTAATTTACCGTATATACTCGAGTATAAGCCGAGTTTTTCAGCACATTTTTTGTGCTGAAAAAGACCCCCCTCGGCTTATACTCGAGTCAGTGTCTGTGGGTGATGAGTAGATTCACAATAAACAGAGCCGTGCTGCTTCTAAGAGCCGTTCTGTGCTTTGTAAGTGTGATTAAACACTTGGAATGCAGAGAATGCTGAGAGAGGTGTCAGATTCTCAGCTTGATGTCAGGAGGTGGGCGGGACAAGCTGATGTTAGCTGTTCAGTCCCGCCCACCTCCTGATCTCCATGAAGAGCTGCAGCACACTCTCTGCATTCTCAGCATTCTCTGCATTCCAATGTGTTTAATCACACTTACAAAGCACAGAACGGCTCTTAGAAGCAGCACAGCTCTGTTTAATGTGAATCTACCTTACTCATCCCTTATGTGTTCTGGCTACAGTCTCTGTCCTTGCTAAAATCCCTGTGTCCTGGCTACAATACCAGTGTTCTGGCTACAGTCTGTGTCCTGGCTAAAATCACTGTATCCTGGCTACAATACCTGTGTTCTGGCTATAGTCTCTGTGTCCTGGCTACAATCCCTGAGTTCTGGCTCCCTGTCCCTGTGTTCTGGCTACAATTCCTGTGTTCTGGCTCCCTGTGTTCTGGCTACAATTCCTGTGTTCTGGCTGCTGCATTTGCCACCCTAGGCTTATACTCAGGTCAATAACTTTTCCCAGTTTTTTGTGGTAAAATTAGGTTTTTTATTTTTGCGAACTTGCAACAGGTATAGGCCTCCTTTTGAAAATACTACTTCCCTGGTTATATTTGATTTGATTACTTTTGAGTCACAGGTCCAGAAAAAAAACATGCTATAAACAGATGCCAAAACAGTATCAGCATCTCAATATCTACTTGTTTCATGTTAGCTACTCATACTGCATGAAAGCCAAAGTATCAGTATGATAGCAAAGGAATAAGATTTTTCAGAGGTCAGCCTCCATTATCCCCAAGGGACAGGTCTCCTTTCATTCAAAATCTCCCATCTACATAGACAAAGTGGCTGTTACAAAGCCAAGTTCTAGGCAGAGGAAGCAGCTACCATGGGCACTTCAGAAGGACAGGAGCACAATAAGGGTAGAGCCAGCCACCTATGCTGCTGAGGTAGTTCACAGCTCACGGTGGAGGTAGGGGTGGAGCACTTGGGCCTTTTTGTCCTAAATGCTTATTGGCCTCATCCCAGCACTGCACAGAGAGGAATTCTTCTTTCTTCCAGTGGTTGAGTTTTTATTGGGACCAGGAGATGAAGTTGCACATTCACCTACATCATCCTTTCTTTCAGAAAAACACTATTTTGGACTATCTTATATGTGCATGTGTGGTGCGGGGTGAGGAGAATACATTTTACTGCATGATGGGATGCCATTTATATTTAAAATTCACTTAACATTGGCTAAAGAACACAGGTTTCATAACACAAGATAAAAAACAAATACCCATCACGCCAAATTACCCTGTGTTCTGAGATTACTCCAATTTTCAACAGATTTTTAACACAAATATTTCACTATATTAGAAGATGTTCCATCTATTAACAAATTATATGCTAAAGAGTTTTAATAGCCTCTGTACAACACTATCTTCAGTTTTCACAGCATGAGACAACAGTTATAGTAAAATAAACACTCTTCTCAATGGTGTGGAAGGGAATTACACGATTGGCTGAATGGAACATGCCTGGCAGAGCTCCAAATGCAAGAATGGTGATGGTGATGAGACCGAAATGATGCAATCATCCTCCCATCCTATATTTACACACTCTGATATTCCCCTTATACAAGTAATGTGATAATTCATTGAAATGTTTTTGCTTTGAAATGGAACATTTAAATATGGAGGATGCTTGACAGAAGCAAAAACAAACCGCGGATGTATAATTGCAAGCACTCAGAAAATGATTTGAATACATTCCACTCTTCGGCAGTGCAAGCGTGCAGTGATTGAGTTCTGTCTCATTACTTCAAAAAATAAAAAATCTGCAGCACCATCGTCAGGGCCTCTGTAAAAGAAAAAAAAATAGGACTTAGCTCCAGGTCACGGAGGCTGCTGTAGCACAAAGGCAATTATGCTGCAAGAAAAATGTTGTCCACTAATCAGCTAGCAATCAATTACTAAAAAGAGAAGATAACCCTATCCTCACTCAGGCTCTCTAGTATTAATAGTGCCATCATGTAATTACATTGGGCTTGAGCAGGTGCAGGAAAGGACAGACTCTATAGCATGCTGCATCCAAGATTAATGAGTTCTGTCAATTTGCCCAGCAGACATCTGACTCTTACGCTTTATGTAGTTACTAGTTTTACCCATGCCTCAGGGCCTTTTTTCCCCTTGAAAATAAATAAATAAATTAAGCAGCAATAAAAACTTATATCTGAAACTGTAGCTGTTATTTGTTGTATAATTTGAATGATAAAGAAGCACTTTAGCAAGGGGTTAGTAATAGCTGCCTACTTGTGGATACTGCCTTTTATCATTGTCAGGCTTCAGTGTCTTTGTTCATTTAAAGTTAATATAATAAAAAAAAAAGACGTATGCCTTTTTGAATATTGAAATACTTGAAATATTAACGCAATTATCATAAATAATAGACTATAGAAAGACCTTTCAGACCAAGGTGTACAGTCTATTTGGTATTTTATTTCATGTGAAATATAACAATTACCTTGCATGCTTCGTTTTTCTAAAATGACTTTGAAGTAGCATGGGTTATGAAGGGATCTTGAAAACACATATTTAGCTGTCCATCTGGTAAAGGCTAATGGCTCTACCGATAATGCTATTAATCACGTTTTCCACATACAAACATAGTTAGCATTATTTTAAAGCAACCCTGTTAAGAGGAAAGTGAACAATTACCTTTATTGTCAGCTGTGCCGCTGAGCACTGCTGAAAAGAAATCCTCAAGTGAAGTGCAGAAATTGGCGCTGAATGCAGTTCCACTGAAAAGAGATCCCTACCTGAGGTTTCTTCTGAAACCAAAACTTCTGGGAGTGTTGATCTCCTGTGTCCCCCTCTTCCCAGTGCTAAGTGGTGCCTTCTGATGACCTCCATGTCACTACTGGGTACTGTAGGCATGTGGTGGTAGATGGTAGAGAGACCCCCAGACCGATAAAGAGGGACCCAGAAGATTGACACTCCCAGAAGTTTTGGTTTCAGAAGAAACCTCGGGTAGGGATCTCTTTTCAGTGGAACTGCATTCAGCGGTATGGGTAGCAGAAGATTTATTTGCTTTATAGGCACAGCCAGTGACCATATTTGGGCAGTGGTGTAACTGCTATCCCCACCCCTTTGCTTAAAGCAGGTGTAAACTGCTGATTTTCAAAAAAAATAAAAACCGGCATATTATGAATAACTCACCTTGAAACAAAGCCCTCCAGTGCTGTAAAAGTCACCACTGAGAGGGCTGACATGTTTCCCCTGTCTGTCTTCTGGGTTCACGAGTTCCGGCTATGTGATTGGCCGGAGCCGCGATGATGACACTCCCGCGCATGAATGCGGGGAGCTGCCATTTCCAACATGGGCTCTGAAGGTCCGGCACTGTAAGCCTGTGCAAGTTCAGGAGATATTCACAGTTCCTACAGATAAGCCTTATTATAGCTGTAGGAGGTACAAGTGGTATTACAGAGTTTACTACCACTTTAAGCGGACAGGGATTCCAAGGATGTACCCGTGACTGCAGTGGTTGCTAGGGATGCAGCGCCGCTGCTTATTTTGAAAACATTGAGAGCAGAAAACTTTCATATTATAAGCAGTAGAAATACAGCGTCTATATATGATGCTCTTCTCCTGTAACGGCTAAAGGTTCAGGTGTTCATCTGAATGCCCAAACAGCCAAAGTTTGGTCAAAACCTAGGTTCAGACCAAACCATTGGCTTATCCGTCATTAAAAACAATAGAAAGAACCTTGTTCAGTTCAGAATCAAAATGAATGACACAATAACCACTTGCTTACTGGGCACATATACCCCCTTCCTGCTCCAAGGCCAATTTTCAGCTTTCAGCGCTGTCACTCTTTGAATGATAATTGTGTGGTCATGCTACACTGTACCCATATGAAATTTTTATAATTTTTTTTCACACAAATAGAGCGTCCTTTTGGTGGTATTTAACCACCCCTGTGTTTTTTTATTTTTTGCTAAACAAACAAAAAAGTACCGAAAATTTTGGAGAAAAAAAGAACAGTTTTCATAGTTTGTTATAAAATTTTGCAAACAGGTATTTTTTCTTCTTCATTGATGTGCGCTGCTGAGGCTGCACTGATGGGCACTGATAGGCTGCACTGATAGGCACTGATAAGGCAGCACTGATGGGCACTGAGAGGTGGCACTGATGGGCACTGGTAGGTGGCACTGATGAGGCGGCACTGGTGGGCACTGATCAGGAGGCACTGATGAGGCTGCACTGATAGGTGGCACCAATGGGCACTGATAGAAGGCACTGATGGGCACTGATAGGCAGCAATGAAGGGCACTGATACGCGGCACTGAAGGGTACTGAGGGGTGACACTGATAGACAGCACTGATAGGTGGCACTGATGGTCACTGATAGGTGGCACTGATGGGCACTTATAGGTACTGTTTGGTGGCACTGATGGGCATTGATAGGTGGCATTGGTGGGCACTGGTTAGCAGTGCTGATGGGCACTGGTAGGTGGCACTGGTGGGCACTGGTAGGTGGCACTGGTAGGCACTAATTAGCATTACTTGTGTTTACTGAGTGGGACCAATGTCCCTCATACAGAAGCCGGTAATCGGCTTTATTTTTTTCTCCTCACATTGGCAGTGTGAGGGGAAAACAAGCCGATTACCGGCTTCTGTTTACATCATGTGATTAGCTGTCATTGGCTTCATATGATAAAGGGCACCTGCGCTGTAGCCGTCTTTTGGTCAAAAGATAAAATAGCAAAAAAAAGTTTTGCTGCCATTTTTAGCTTCAGTCCAGAGATTTTCCCAGTAGTAGTTTTTCCTGCTACTAGATGTCCTCAGTGTGATGGCCAGAATCATTCAACCCATTTCCCCTGAGCCCAGGTTTTCCTGGACCCTTCTCCCTATGTGACTGGCAGTAAAAGGTGGAGCAGCACATAGATGAGCTGATCTGTCACTCTGCTTTCTCTTCCTATTTTGTATTTGTCAGCACGTGAAAAAAATTGGGGTTTGGATAAAGCCAGCAATAGATGGTTCAAATCTCAGCTGGTTCAGCAGGAACCAGCCGAGATTCCAACCATATATGGGCAGACTGAATGTACCTAAGTTGATCGATCGATCAACTTGGGTAAAACCAGCCTGCTGGATTTTACATGTGATTATCGCTAGCGGCTGTTATAGCCGCTAGCAGTAATCACTGTCTTCTTCCGGCCCGGGACGGCTTCCCCTGCCCCCGCCATTGGAACACTATGGCTCAGCAGGAGGGATTCCTCTGTCATCACTGCCTGTGTTCATGGGGGAATTGAGCGAATTTCTTTCCTGCAACCCATGGTTGCAGGAAAGAAATTTGCTCCGTCTATGGCCAGCCTTGCTAAAGACAATAGACTGTTCACTTTGTAAGGGGAATTTTCATTATTTTATTTAATAACGTAAACTTCTGCTGACTTCTATCATCCAATCCTATGCAAGCAAAAATACTGATTTTTATTTATTTATTTTTGTATGTGATTGGGTATTCTTTGCAAATGAGGGGTCAATTTACTAAAACTGAAGCGTGCAAAATCTGGTGCAGCCCTGCATAGAAACCAATCAGCTTCCAGGTTTTTTGTCAAAACTTAATTGAACAAGCTGAAGTTAGAAGCTGATTGAAGCGGTGGCTTCTCCATAGAGGGTGCCAGTGCACGCTGTCCCGGCTTTTTTGAAAAACTTGCTGTCTTTTGACAGCAAGTCCCAAAGCCCATTGGTCTGCCTTTAAAGTGAATCTATATGCGCCACCGAAGCGCACATACACTGATTGGCTATGGCCTCAGTCACTGGCCTCCATACTGGCTGCAATACCTGTATACCGGTTGCAATATCTGTGTACCGGCTGCAATACCTGTGTACTGGCTGCAATGCCTGTGTACTGGTTGCATATTGTGATACTGGCTGCACTACCTGTGTACCGGTTGCAATATCTGTGTACCAGCTGCAATACCCGTGTACTGACTGCAATACCTGTGTACTGGCTGCAATACCTGTGTACTGGCTGTATACTGTGATACTGGCTGCAATACCTGTGTACTGGCTGCATACTGTGATACTGGCTGCAATACCTGTGAACTGGCTGTAGATTGTGATACTGGCTGCAATACCGGTGTACTGGCTGCAATACCTGTGTACTGGTTGCAATACCTGTGTACTGACTGCATACTGTGATACTGGCTGCAATACCTATGTACTGGCTGCAATACCTGTGTACTGGCTGCATACTGTGTTACTGTCTACAATGTACCCCACCTGTGATGCTGAGCTGTATACTGCATCCTGTGATACTGATCTGTATACTCCTGACTCAATATGTGGAAAGCAGGGGACGGAGTAGGTGGATTCTATAAGGGGTGGGGCTTATGAGAAGTAGGAGGGGTCAAAAAGAAGGGCGAGGCCTGGCACTGCCCCATCCTAAAACTTCACCAACCTCCACTGGCTGATTGTCTACAATGCACAGCTGCACCAGTTTCTGTGTGCACCAGTTTTAGTAAATCCCCCCACACCCAAATGTTGACTACGCTCACTGATCTAAAGGGAAATTCCTTTGCAAAGTGAACAACCTATTTGCCTTTAGTAAATCAACCCAACTGTTTCTTTGTACTGCAGATTCATTTGTGTGAGGCTGATATTGGGTCAGATTAAGGTACTTACACTGCCTGCATTTTAAAAATACATTTATTTATTTATTCATGTTTTTATGACTACAGAGCTGCATTAATCCATGTCTTTTATATCCACCTAGATGTCAATTTTAGCGGTTACGTGGTTCTCAATAATCAAATGCATTAATAGGAGTATAAAAAAACAACTATTAATAAAAGTATATAAAGATGACTCAAAGGAAAAAAAACAAATCATGGTCCATTCTGTATTGCTGGCTTCTAACAAAGCAAATAGGAAATATGGCAGATGAGTAATGACAGGGAGAAAGACTAAAGTGCCCAGTGTAAGTCAGTGCAACTACATGGCAAGAAAATGTAATTAGACAATATAACATCTTGGAAGGGATGTTGCCATATAATCTAACTTGAAGATGCCAAGCTGTCTTGGCAGTATGTAAACCTGAAAGACAGTCTTCAGAAATCAAGCACAAAAATCTAGCCACTATCATAATCACAATATACCATTTGAATTATTCTTTTTCTGTTCAGCCTATCGTTCCTATATCAGTGCTATTTGGTTTTTTAACCTAAAGAGTGTGACATCCTTTTCTAAGATGGCGCTTAGCTGAAAATCAGGCTTAACGGACAGTCCATCCAATGGTGATATTTTAACTTAAGAAAACTCCCCTGGATCTGTTCCTGTCCAACTAGGAACTTTGAGTGTTTCCACCCACCTTAAAGTGGACCTACCATGCCAAACACAAGGTCTATTTTTTGCAAGCCCCCTGTCCCCAATACAAATTGATTAAAAATGCCATTTGCAAACAAACAGATTTCCAAGAAAAAAATCGAATTACCTCTTGTCTTCAATACTTCCGAGAGGAACAGGTGATGCCAATGTGCCCCCTTGCTGCCTCCTGGTATTGCTGTGTGCTTGAAATTGAGGTCCAAACTTTGCAGGTGCAGTGATATCACCCATGTGTCCTGGATGTGTCGGAGAACAGGGCCAAGGTAAATCATTTTTTTAAATTTGCTTAAAAAATTGAATTTTGAAGCCAGTTGTGTTGAGGGTGGGGGAATGGCCGGAGACTTGTAAAAAAGAGGACCTTCTGTTTGGTGAGGAAGGTCCACTTTAACATGCTCCTGTTGCATTTTCATTATTATAACGCCCGTAGTAGACCTAACACCTCGCATTCACAGACATCACCACTGGTGTCCCTTACCCTATGCAAGATATGATTTAACTCTCCAATATATAACAAAAATGAAAATATCAGTTTTGTGTAAACTGATTCTGTGAAGTACTCATGAACATAAGCTGACCATTTCCTGATCCAGTCAAAAGATGATCCCTAAAGTTTTAGCTTAATATGCACTTTAACGCCCCTGTCCACTAGTATGAAGGAGGAACTGTATTCATTTCTACTGTAATCAAGGATATGCTGGATCTGGGCACACATATAACACTGCTGACACTAAAGGGGTTCTGCATCTCCATAAGGGAGAAACCGCACCGGACTGAGATGCTGACTTTTTTTGAATGGAGGGGGGGTTCTTCTTTCCACATCTAAGCACTTCAATGGTGTATTTTATCAATTTGGCCTCTCTGCCTCTTGCCACTCAGTTAATGCCATAATCTCCTGTATATCATGCGTTCTGCAACTTTTAAACTAAAAGAAAAGGTGAAAAAGGATGCTGCCTAATCCCTGACATATAAAGTATACTGGGCAGCTAAAACGACTTTACTCCAAAGCCAAGCCTGGCAATAGCATTTGGTTCAATACATATTTCAAGTTAAAGAAATGACTTTGAAAACCTTATGGTTCCAGCTTCAAATGCTGTTATTTCCTAATGTCAGGGGCTTTGAAAAGACTCCATTAAAATGTTCTTTCCTCGCAATTGCCACAAAGGTTTATAGACTGGCTTCACCGTAGATATTTATTTTATTGTAAATTGAACAAGGAAACAGATGTACATGTTTCTTATAATAAAAAATAATACATCAGAAATGTGTTAATCAAAATTCCTCCGTTTTGTTGAGGTTTACTACGTAAATTAAAATACAGTCTTACTAACAAAGGGAGCATAAGGAATAGTCAAGATTGAAGTATACGTTGGTATGCAGCTTTGCAAGACTCTAATGCATCCGGCCTGTTCCAAACAAGAGAAAATACAATTATATGATTCAAGGTTCTTTCCCTTTCTATTTTAAATTCACTTGAATAAATCCATTTTTACCAGATGCTTTTGAAGCCAATTTGACTTGGTTTAATTGATGCTATTTGTTTACAAATACACGTAAAGACAATAAATATCACAAGCAACATCTGTCTCCTGAATACATCATCTGCATATATTCTCGAGAAATAGATAAAAATCTTTTGTATCCTCCACCAAAATTTTACATTTGCTTAATGATTCTTCTTATCATTTCTAATGGCTTAGACCAACTGTGCGAGAATGTGTTTTAAAGCAATTTTATTCTTTGTTTTAATTTTTATACTTGGTTAAAGTAAATCTGTATCAAGAGAAACATACCGACTGCCAGTGCTAATCTTAAAATGCTAGTTGTCTGGGTGTCTCTGGCTTCAATACTTTGAGTCATTGACTTTGAACAATCATGTGCCAACCAAAGGCAGAGTGCAGTCAGAAAGGCTGATACTTTTGGAGTATGGAGGAGCTTACCGCTAAGCAATGCTTCTTTGCATGGATACATGTAAAGGCAGGAAGGAGTGGCCAAGCGTTGACATTATGAGGAAATGCCAGGAAGCTTTGCCTATCACAATGACATAACATTTGTTCATATATGCCAGCATTTTAGTAGTGTTTCTAGAGACCAGGCCTCTTTAAAGTAGACCTGATACCTTAAGAAAACAGTTAATTAAAAAGTAAATTCTTCTTACTTTAATTAAAAAGTAATACATCTATTACCGGTAGAAGTACGTAGCAAATATGGTAGAACAACTGAGCAGATAGCAAAATGGCGATCCGATGATGGAAAAGTAGAGAAAATGCCAGACCTACCCATTTATATTTTACTTGGCACAACAAATAAAGTACAGTTTTATGTAATGCAAAACTTTTGTCACCTCTTTGCTCTGGAATATTGCCTGAGCTATATTTTGAACACCATGTAGACACCAGAATTTCAAAAACAATGATCCATATGAGTACTGATAATGGTGTAAGGTAACCAGATTCCCAGCACCAGAAGACCAGTGCAGGCTTATGCTCTTATTTGTGTCCCTTGCTCACATGCTAATACTTCTAGGCAAAGCGGCAATAGCTGTATTATTCCAGTTCATGGTGCTTGCACACGCACATGTGCATACGAATTAGCGTTCATACTTGGCGCCCGCTTGCCTATTTAAATTGGCCTGTCACCATGAGCAATTCCTGAATGGTCTTCAGCTTTTACCTGCATTCCTGTGACCTGATCCATTAAACCTGCTTACCTGTGTATGACCCAGCGTTCTCTTGGACTTTGCCTTTGCTACTGTATTAACCTTGTTCACCTGATCTCTCTGACCTCAGCCTGTTTATCGGACTTGTCTTTGCCTGCTGATTCTGCATTGCGCTGCCTGGCTTATACCGAACTTGGCCTGCTTCCTGGACTTGCTCTGCCTGCTGACTCAGCCCCTTATTACCTGGCTGCCGCTTGTTGCTGTCTGCATAGCAGCTCTGCTACCATCTCCTGCTCTGGTGCCTAGCTGCTTCAGTATACTGTCCTTAGGACTGTGACCCCCAGCTTCATCCTTCTAAGAGTGGACTTGCCCAGCCAGCTACTCCGGCACTCGTGCCACTCCCTGCCCTCACACTCTCTGTCTCCACCTTCGGGAGTATTGGGCAGGAGGTGCAAGAGAGGCCTCCACAGCATTCCAGTGCTCACCAGGTATGTGATAAATGGGCATGATCCACAATATGCCTGCATAAGTGTGCAATTTCCCCTAGGCACTGGAGGTTCACAATTGCCCCCAGTGTATTACTGAACTGAAACTCATTATGAAGATGGAAGAACTGACAGCTAGTCTGCATGATCGGCACCCAAATTCCATTGCAACATGGTGCAGCTGGATCAAATTCTCTAATTTTGTTTATTTCCAAACTTTCGTATGTCCTAACATTAGTGCATCTTAATGCTGGTTAGAGTTGGGCAAACAGTTCGAGCTGAGCAAAAGTTTGGCCCGAGCATTGCCTGTTCACTCGCTAGGCAAACACAATTTGTGTGGCCCCACAATGCACTGCGCACTGCATAGTGCATAGCTGGAGCAGGCCGGGAAGCCAGCCACCGTGTCCTTAACAACGGATGAGTCATCAGCTGTCAACAGGCTTCCCTGCTGACAGCTAAATGAAAAAAAAACATTGCCAGAAATAGAAAAAAGTGAACAAAAATAGCGTGGGGATGCCCCCACCCACCCCTCGGTCTGGTATGGATTTTAAGGGGAACCCCATGCCAAAATGTAAAAAAAAAAACAGCGTGGGGTCCCCCCAAAATCCATAACAGACCCTTATCTGAGCATACAGCCCGGCAGGTTAGGAAAGGGGGGCAAGCGAGCACCCCCCTCATGAGCCATACCAGTCCACATGCCCCGAACATGGGGGGATGCTTTGGGGCAGGGGGGTTCTGCCCCCCCACAAAGCACCTTGTCCCCATGTTGATGGGGACAAGGGCCTCTTCCCAACAACCCTGGGCGGTGGTTGTGGGGGTCTTTACAAGGGGCCCCCAGATCTCGGCTTGAGTATGGGGTACATTGTATATATAAAATAAAAAAGCAATGTCCCCCAATGTAGATCCATTGTCAGTCACGATGCCCACTGCACCACCAGACTCAAAAAAAAAAAAGACTCCTACAACAACCGCCCTGGGTTGTCGGGAAGAGGCCCTTGACCCCATCAACATGGCGACAAAGTGCTTTGAGCACCCCAAAGAACCCTCCATGTTGAGGGCATGTGGCCTGGTATTTTTCAGGAGGGGAGGGGCGCTCACTCGTCCCTCCTCTTTCCTGACCTTCAGGGCTGCATGCTCAGATAAGGGTCTGGTATGGATTTTGGGGGGAACTCCATGCCATTTCTTCTTTACATTTTGGCGTGGGGTTCCCTTACAATCCATACCAGGCCAAAAGGGCCTGGTATGGATTGGGACCCCCACACCGTTTTTTTTTTAACATTTCATATTGCTTGCAATGGTATTGTATTGCTGCCAATTAAAATGTCTTTTTTTTTTTTTATAAATGTTAGTTTTGCATCAGGAGGTTTTATACAGAAGTGCCACTTTACAGGCAGACTAAGGGGACCCCCCCAGGCACTATATTTAACCACTTAGCCACGGCCCCCTTTTTTTACATTTGTTGGTTACAAGTTAAAAACATTTTTTTTTTCTAGAAAATTACTTTGAACCCCCAAACATTATATATTTTTTTTTCAAACACCCTAGAGAATAAAATGGCGATCATTACAATACTTTTTGTCACACAGTATTTGCGCTTTTTTGAGTTAAAAAAATAAGACAACAGTAAAGTTAGCCCAATTTTTTTGTATATTGTGAAAGAGGATGTTACGCCAAGTAAATTGATACCAAATTGTTACAGTTGAAAATTGCGCACACTTGCGGAATGGCGACAAAAGACAAAATCTTTTACTATAATTATTGCTCACACTCTGGCGATTGCGGTGATAGCTCACGTGTGGTTTGAACACCGTTTTCTTATGTGGGTGCGACTTACATATGCGCTTTCTTTGCTGCATGACCTCGGGGGGGGGGGGGGAGCGGTGGCGCTTTAAAATTTTTTTATTTATTTTTAGCACAGTTCCTTTAAAAAAAAATTCTGATCACTTTCATTGCTATCACAAGGAATATAAACATCCCTTGTGATAGTAATATATGGTGACAGGTACTCTTTATGGAGGGGTGGGGGGTCCCCCATCCCTCCTTTGCACTTCACAGTATTCAGATCGCCAAAAACGGTGATTCTGAATACTGTAATTTTTTAAAACTGGCGCCGTTGGCTTCAGAGTAAACCTGAAGTGACGTTATGATGTCGCTTCCAGAATTTGACGAAGGAGACCCGATCAGAGCTGGTTCCGGCTTCCTTCAAGTCTCCTTTTAGCCGGTGGATGCGCTGGATTGTATATCCAGTCTCCCAGTGGAATGGGAGACCAGAGAAGAGAGGCGGAAGGCGGGGGAATGTCCCCTCCCACCCCCTGGGATAATGTCCGAGCGGCTCCCAAGCCGGATCGGCTGCTATCGTCGGATAGCCGACAGCCCACTCTAAATAACAGCACCGGGATATAGCCTGCAGCTGCAGGTTATATCCTGATACCTCCACTTAAAGGAACCACCGTATATATACAGCGATTTGCGTTAAGTGGTTAAAGGAATTTTTCATTTTTATTGTTTCACTTTAAGCATCATTAAAATCACTGCTCAGGCAGTACTCAGGCCCCCATACCATTTTTATGGCCAATAACTTGCATATCAGCCTTCAAAATGGGCACTTTTGATTCTTCAAGTTTGGGTCCAATAGATTTTAACCACTTGCCGACCGCGCTATAGACGAAAGACGTCTACAGCGCGGTCGTATTATTCTGGGAGGGCATCCATGGAAGTCCTCCCGGAATCGCGCTCCCGGGAGTGTCCGTGACTGTGGGGTCTCCCGGACCCGGCATGTCACGGATCGGGGTAAAGGGCCAATGACAGCGGCCCTTTACCACGTGATCACTCCGTCCAATGGACGGAGTGATCACTTGTACACAAACCGAAGCATGTCTGGTTCAGCTCCTCCCCTCTCCTCGCACCAATCGCACAGTGTGTGAGGAGTGGAGGGGAGGAGGGAGGGGGTGCAGCAGCTCATTATTCCTGCATCCCTGGCTCATTATCCCTGCATCCCTGGCTCATTATCCCTGCATCCCTGGCTCATCCATGCATCCTTGCATCCCTGGCTCATTATCCCTGGCTCACCCCTGCATTCCGGGCTCATCCATCCATCCATGCATCCCTGGCTCATTATCCCTGGCTCATCCATCCATCCATGCATCCCTGGCTCATCCATCCATCCATGCATCCCTAGCTCATTATCCCTAGCTCATCCTTCCATCCATGCATTCCTGGCTCATCCATCCGTGCATCCCTGGCCCATCCATGCATGCATCTCTGGTCCATCTATCCATGCATCCCTAGCTCATCCATCCGTGCATCCCTGGTCCATCCATCCATGCATCCCTGGTCCATGAATCCATCCGTGTATCCCTGGCTCATCCATCCATGCATCCCTGGCTCATCCATCCGTGCATCCCTGGCTCATCCATCTGTGCATCCCTGGCTCATCCATCCGTGGCATCCATGGCTCATCCATCCACCCATCCATGGCTCACCCCATCTCTGGCTCACCCGTCCCTGGCTCACCCAGTCCATGTCTCACCCGTCCCTGGCACACCCGTTCCTGGCTCACACAATCCATGGCTCACCCATCCCTGGCTCACCCGTCCCTGGCTCACCCAGTCCCTGGCACACCCATCCATGGCTCACCCAATCCCTGGCTCACCCGTTCCTGGCTCACCCATTCCCTGGCTCACCCATCCATGGCTCACTCAGTCCTTGGCTCACCCAGTCCGATGGCTCACCCATCCCTGGCCCACCCAGTCCCTGGCTCACCCGTCCATGGCTCATCCATCCCTGGCTCACCCATGCTCCAATCCTGGCTCATCCATCCATCCCTGGATCATCCATGCACCATCCCTGACTCATTCATCCTTCCCCGGCTCATCCATCCACATCCATGTTCCATCCCTGGCTCATCCGTCCACATCCATGTTCCATCCCTGGCTAATCCGTTCACATCCATGTTCCATCCCTGGCTCACTTATCCACATCCATGCTCCATCCCTGGCTCATCCATCCACATCCACGTTCCATCCCTGGCTCATCCGTCCACATCCATGTTCCATCCCTGGCTCACTTATCCACATCCATGCCCCATCCCTGGCTCATCCATCCATGTTCCATCCCTGGCTCATCCGTCCACATCCATGTTCCATCCCTGGCTCACTCATCCACATCCATGCTCCATCACTGGCTCACCCATCCACATCCATGCTCCATTCCTGGCGCATCCGTCCACATCCATGTTCCACCCCTGGCTCATCTGTCCACATCCATGCCACCATCAGTGCCTCACAAAAGTGTGATAGGTAGTCAAAATAGATTTGAAATGTGTGTCCCTAGAATGCCTGATGGTGCTCCCTGCATGTTGGGCCTCTGTATGTGGTCAGGTTGGGGAAAAGCCTCACACATGTGGTATTGCCATACTCGGGACAAGTAACAGAATATATTTTGGGGTGTCATTTTTTCTATGTACATGCTATGTGTTAGAAATATTGTATAAATGGACAACTTTGTGTAAGAAAAAGTATGTTTTCATTTTCTTTCCACATTTTCCCAAAACTTATGGAAAAATAGGACATGTTCATAAAACTCACTATGCCTCCTAGAATATATGTTGGGGTGTTTACTTTCCAAAATGGGTAATTTTTTGGGGGATTTCTGTTGTCCTGGTGCTCCAGGGCCTTCAAAAGTATGATAGGTAGTCAAGAAATTTTATGCGTAATTTCTGCTCCTAGAACTCCTGACGGTGCTCCCTGCATATTGGGCCTCTGTATGTGGCTAGGCTGTGAAAAAGTCTCACACATGTGGTATCGCCATACTCAGGAGGAGTAGCAGAATGTGTTTTGTGGTATGCATATGCTGGGTGTGGAAAATAACCTGTTATTATGACAATTTTATGAAAAAAATAAAAATAAAAAATAAAAATCTTCATTTTGCAAAGAATTGTGGGAAAAAATTACAACTTTAGAAAACTCACCATGCCTCTTACCAAGTACCTTGGACTGTCTACTTTCTAAAAAGGGGTAATTTGGGGGGTATTTGTAGTTTCCTGGCTTGTTAGGGTCTCAAGAAATGAGATAGGCCATCAGTACGTCAGGTGTGATCAATTTTCAGTGAATGGCACCATAGCTTGTAGACTCTATAACTTTCACAAAGACCAAGTAATATACACTAATTTGGGTTATTTTTACCAAAGATATGTAGCAATATAAATTTTTCCAACATTTATGAAGAACCATTACTAATTTGCAAAATTTTATAACAGAAACAAAGAAAAATGCAATGTTTACAAAATTTTCGGTCTTTTTTCATTTATAGCGCAAAAAATAAAAAACCCAGCAGTGATTAAATACCACCAAAAGAAAACTCTATTTGTGTGAAAAAAAGGACAAAAATTTCATATGGGTACAGTGTAGTATGACTGAGTAATTGACATTCAAAATGTGAGAGCGCTGAAAGCTGAAAATTGGTCTGGTTAGGAATGGGATTTAAGTGCCCAGTGGTCAAGTGGTTAATAGGGTTTGCGGTTCGGGTTCAAACTTTTTCGATGTTCAAGAGTTCTGGTGTGAACCGAACTGGGGGGTGTGCAGCCCAACTCTAATGCTGGTGAATATATTCTTAGACCTATCCCAACTAGACCCCACTGCTGCTCCTTGTTTTCCTTCCCCTTTATCCACTATCTGTACATCACCCCCTGGTTTCAATGTAGTGGTGGTAGTGCTGATCCTCATTAGGATATTATTCCCCATGGTTGCTTGCTACACATTGTATTAACAATTAACATTGTTTTACATTTATTTTGCATATTAAAATGTGCCTATCTCAGGGGTTTTGCAGTAACCCTTGTAGGGAGTAGCCTCTTTTCCCCTGTATACTTTTTATGTGTCTGTGTTGAAAACTTCTATAAAAATGTATTCCTAAAAAAGTTTGTTTCTTTTTTTTCTTTTTGCTCTCTGCCTTTACTGGACATCGTGTGCATCTAGATATGTAGGGATTATGAATTTGTACTTTTATGTTTAGTCACACCTCCTTTTTCAGTAGGTCGTACTTAAAGCTGAAGTATCCCTAGAAATTACAAATACATTTTCAACACCCCAGGGGAATGAATGCATTGAACATCTGTGCTGTTAGGAAATAAAAGCAGATATTTAAGTATTTTTGTATTGACTGTAGTTTATCCCCAGGCTGAAGACACATTTAGGGGCTTTTTGTGGGGGTAGGTTCAGTCAGTACTCACGCCCTGCCCTATCTCCACTGTGTTATGTGTTTTCTACTCTGAGTTAAATAATAAATATAGACAATTTCCTGCGCTAGGATGAAGAGTGAGAAATGTAATGAATTGTAATAAAGGTAAGACTGCAGCCCTCCAGGTCCCCCCCTCAAAAGAGGGAAGTAATAGATATAAAAAAGAAAAACAGGAAGTGGCGCTGTCTGTGTGATATGTGTGAGATAAAACTAATCAGGTTGATTGTATTTATCTGTGATTCATAAAAACTGAAGATGTTTCTGGTAATATTTAAAAACCAAAGTGCCAATGTGCTTACTGTGTTTCATCTGAATAAATACATATGCATCCAAAGTGTCAATGTGTTTATAGTGTAAAATAAATAAATGGTTGAGTCCGTAAAAAGTCCGTAAAAGTCCGTAAACATTATCTTTAGTGTCCCAACCAGAGGGGTATTTCCACCTCTCCAAACGGTGAAAAACTCCAAAAGGAAAAGGTGTGCCTAAAGTGTTGTATAACTAAAAACCAGAATTATGGACCTAGGTGGTAGTCTGTAAAAATCCGTAAATGTCCGTAAAAGATCCGTAAGGTAAGATAGAAACTTATCAGAATTTAACCAAGCTCCATAAATGTCCCAAATGACTGAAAGATATAATGTATTTCTTAAACCGATAAGAAATGCAAATGGCGACTTGCTGAAAAAACAGTTTGTGTCATCCAGATATTGCTGTTGGGAAATGAGGTGACTTTTGTGCTCTTCCTATATTCACTATGGTTGAACGAAGGTGACTTCACTCGTGCTCCCCCTATGTGCCCACACTTACCAGATCTTCCCTACCCCTACGGGGGAAACCCGCCTTTGGTAAATGGGGTCTTTTTCCAGCTGGCTTCGGATCCGGGTGTCCTGTTGCAGCTTCCACTCTCCGCTGGCTCCTTCCTTGGGGCCCTCGGGCACCCTTCCACTCAAGTGGCCTCGGATGCGGATGTAGGGAAAAAAGACAGAGGTATCCACGATAGTGTAGTATTTTAAAATCCAGAGTTCCAATTTTTGAAAAAGTATATAAAAGCAAAGCTCCAACACTTCTACATCCAAGGGCAAAAAGTGCAAAGTCATGCGGGCTCTGCCTGCTTGAGGAAGATTAGATCCCCTTCCTGTTGAACGCAAAGTCTAGGAATAGGAAGGGGATCTAACCTTCCTCAAGCAGGCAGAGCCTGTTGGGACACTAAAGATATTGTTTACGGACTTTTACGGACTTTTTACGGACTCAAACATTTATTTATTTTACACTATAAACACATTGACACTTTGGATGCATATGTATTTATTCAGATGAAACACAGTAAGCACATTGGCACTTTGGTTTTTAAATATTACCAGAAACATCTTCAGTTTTTATGAATCACAGATAAATACAATCAACCTAATTAGTTTTATCTCACACATATCACACAGACAGCGCCACTTCCTGTTTTACTCTGAGTTACATGCCTATGATCAGGTAATTCAGAACAATGGAATTGTTCTCAATTACCTGAATACAATCACATTAGACAGAACACATTCAAGAAGTGCAGCATAAATGTAGCGCTTACCCCTGAAGGGGCCACTGAGAATGTACCAGGTCGCCTAAATAGTACAGAGGCTGCCAGTCGAACAAGCTCCATCCCATGCACGTTGACAATTCAGGCTCAGTCTAGGGGATGTCTTTTGAGGGTTTATTGCTGAAAAACTTTAATAGGACAGGGGTTTAGGGTGACAGGATACTCCAAAACAATCAGTAACAACAGTAGGAGGACTAACTTCTCTCTCTAGTCTTCCAAAGCAGCTTTCTGGAGGTAGTGGGAATGGCCAGTACATCAAGGACTCTACAGCAGCAGTCCATATAGCAACCTCTGGGTCTTAGTTCACTCCTGGCACTTGCACAACCCAGCAAGGTCTTTACTCTTAGTGTCCCAATATCTGCAGGTAGATCCTAGGTGAGAGAGACTAACTAGATCCTTCTCCAGACCCAGGATTCATGGCAGTGTTCTCCAGTAAATTCTTGCATTCTCCATAGTCACATTCATCTCGCATAATCACATTCTCCATTCAGTTTCCTTCCTTATCTCTACAAAAGAACAATTGCCTCTGCAAAGTTCTCAAATTAGACTATGCCATATGTTCAAAATCTCTATGTCCGCTATTTATAGGAGATGGCACATTAGTGACACCCACACCAAAATCATACACTACTACATGAACCATCTCCATATCATACAATTCTTTTTAAACAGGAAATACTCCATCCAATCATCGTCTCTGAAATTTCATTATAAGTATGCTAAATGTAATTGTGAACATTTGGAATTTTTAGGCCCCTGATATTTAATCAAAACCCCCCCAATAAGGGTTATAAAAAAAATAACATTGTAAAAAATAAAACATAAAAAAAATATATAAAAATATAAAATAATATGAAAATAATATCAAATAAAAAATCTACTGACACTGGGGTTGATTTACTAACACTGGAGAGTGCAAAATCTTATAACTCCAGCTTATTTAATTAACCACTTCAGCCCTGGAAGGATGTACCCACTTCCTGACCAGGCCATTTTTTGCGATACGAAACTGAGCCGCTTTAACTGACAATTGTGCGGTTGTGCGATGCCGTACCCAAACAAAATTGATGTCATTTTTTCCCACAAATAGAGCTTTCTTTCGGTGGTATTTGATTACCTCTGCGTTTTTATTATTTTGCGCGATAAACAAAAAAAATAGACAATTTTGAAAAAAAAACCTTTTTTTTAACTTTTTGCTATAATAAATATCCAAAAAAAAATGTATTCATCAGTTTAGGCCGATATATATTCTACATATTTGTAGAAAAAACGCAATAGGCATAAATTGATTGGTTTGCACAAAAGTTATTGCGTCTACAAACGATGGGATAGATTCATAGACTTTTATTTTTTGATAGTTTTTACTGGTAATGGTGATGATCTGTGATTTTTATCAGGACTGCGGCATTGCGGCGGACAAATCTGACCTCAAATGACACTTTTTGGGGACCAGTGACATTATTGCATTGATCAGT
Organism: Glandirana rugosa; assembly: GCA_018402905.1. Classification (NCBI taxonomy): domain Eukaryota; kingdom Metazoa; phylum Chordata; class Amphibia; order Anura; family Ranidae; genus Glandirana; species Glandirana rugosa. Next base: position 1,747,153 of record BLSH010029916.1, read on the forward strand.
GGTATAAAAATGCAATGATCAATGTAAAAATGACACTGGCAGGGAAGGGGTTAACTCTAGAGGGCGCTCAAGGGGTTAACTGTGTTCCCTCAGCGTGTTCTAACTGTAGGGAGGCTCACTAGGACATGACAGAGATTGCTGTTCCCGAACACAGGGAACAGTAGATCTCTGTCATGTCATCTGGCAGAACGGGGATCCGCCTTGTTTACAAAGGCAGATCCCCATTCTGCCTCTGTACCCGGTGATCGCGGGTCACCGGTGGACAGTGAGTGCGCGCCACTATACCACATGCACAAACTGAGGTACAGGTACGGCGGTTCATGCTAAATTACCAACTTGCTGCAGTATATCTGCGTGAGCTGGTTGGCAAGTGGTTAAGCTTTAATAAAAATAAAAAAAGCCTGATTGGTTTCTATACAGAGCTGTACAAGATTTTGCACTCTCCAGTTTGAATAAATCAACCCCATTGTCCACACCCCTACTGACACCAATACCTGCCCTACTGGGACCATCCACTCAGCAATCATTATCAATAAAGTGACACCAGGTTCTGCAGTGTTAACCATTGCCTTGGGATGGGGTGGGGGGCACCATCAATAAGCAATGCTAATTTTGCTCTTGCAATAAGTTGTAATATAATTAAAAATGTTTAAATACATTTTGTTTACCTTTATTTATAAGAGTGTGTGTATATGTATATTTGGGGTGCACACCCTAATGCAATAGGCTGTGCACACCTATGGCCTGCTCCCTCTACTAATGTACAGCTTTACTTGTGTGCTGGCTCTTCTCTGTTCTGCTGTTGTTTTCCTACCAAACTCTCTCTTTCTCTGACTAGCTTTAGACTTGGAAGAAATGCCTGCACCCAGTTCTGATATCACCCCCTTCTCCTTTTAGGGCAGGCTCAGCTACCAGTGTGAATGAACAGCCCTCTAAGGAACTACAAGTGCCAGCACTGCTCATTCACAGCAGAGGGGGTTTCTGATACAAGGAGCCTCAGGCTGACAGTCCCTCTCCAATTGCTGCTGTGATTAATGACAGCATTCCTCTCCAGAGATGCATACTTGCAGTGACAAGTGCTGTCACTCACACCTCCATCTCCTTGCTAGTAGTGTTGTTGGAAAGTGGTGGGTAAAGGAGTAAGCTGTCTGAGCATGCTGGTTACCAATACCTCTACAGATTTAAATAAGGCCAAGTGCTGTTTGCACTAGGTCCCCTGGAGGGCTAGAAAACTATTTTTAATTTCTAGTGATACTTCTTCTTCAATGTGTTCTGAGCCAGAAAGTTTAACTTCCATGATGCAACGGAGCACACTCTTGTCTTGTCTACATTAAAGCTTTGCTCCCAGTTAGTATGATTTAAAGGACTGAATAAGAACAGACACTATGTGTTCAGTTTTAGCCCTCTGTTTCAGAGGCAGCAAGTTTGGTTCCCTGTTGGCCTGTCAAGTTTATGCTGTTTATGGCTTGAGCAAGCTGGGAGCATTTCCCCTCTCTACCATGCCAGTATATTCTGAGATGCTACATCCTCTCTCTTGTGCCTGCTCTAACTGTTTTGCTACCTATCCAGTCTTGCCACCATGCTACAAGCCATTCTTCGCCAAGTTCACTGCCTGTACACTATGCATCTCATGCCTACCGGTTGGTTGCTGACTCCCTTTTGCTGGATCCCCTCCATGTCCCACACCCAGCACAGTCACACTACTGTTACCCTGGGCCCTACTCGGGGCCCACACTATCTTGCCCACTCCTTATGGCTGACATGACTAACACCCCGCTGATCTCCTGGAATGTCAGAGGCGTGAAGGACCCCCTGAAACGCACTACGATCACCTCTTGCACCCGAAAATTTCAACCAGCTATTATAGGTTTCCAGGAGACACACCTGACTCATGATACAGTTGATTTTCTAAAATACTCTTGGGTAAGGCTTATTGCTCTGTGTATTCTGCCTATTCATGTGGGGTAAGCGTTCTGATTCCCAAGGCCTTGGCGTACCAGGAACTGGACTCTTTGATAGACTCTATGGGCCGCTTTGTATTCTTGCATTGTAAATTGTATTCATTGACAATGGTGATAGCGTATGTTTATATCCCACCCCTATTTTCTACATATGTTTTGCTGCTGTCATACCTGGCTGACATGACAAAGGGGGTGTATGTTCCGCGCAACCGGATTTAATATGCTCTAAGAGCTGCAGCCACCACCGAACTGCCCACACGTGGGTAGTGGATAAATACAAGCGGAATTAAGCGACGTCGAGAATCTCGTATAATTTAGGCCAACGCGCCTTGTATGTGGGGGAAACAGTACAGTCGGTCCATACTGTCGTCGTTTTGTATACATCTTTTATCCCCACCCTATATTTGTATGCGATAGTGGTAACAGTTACTTATGTTAAATGTTACGTTCTTATGTTTCGCCGGGTATCTCAGATAGTTTCTCAGGTCAAGGACCATGCGGTTCCGGAACCCTTAGTCTTGCGAATGGGGTGTACTTATCCGTCTTATGTGTCTCGTTATTCGGAATGGGTTCTCATAAAATCTTTTAGTTGACATAGTACTC
>BLSH010029916.1:1749851-1760425 GCA_018402905.1 Glandirana rugosa
TGCGGTTATTATCACTCCAATATATGTGGAGCTGAGTATGTTGTTTTAAAAGGAAAAAACAAGGGATTTTACATAGTTCATATTTCTCTAGTCCAAAATAAGGTGACTTTGTGTGTGAATCTTCCAGTGAATATTCTACAAGAACTTGTGATAACTTCAAGTGGTGCGCCGGGTGATCCTTTTGGAAATAGAGAGTGTGTCTGCTTACCAGAAAAACGTTCCCCACTCAAGGGGTCCACGTTTTGGAAGGAGTGCACAGTTTCCCCTGTGCTCACAGGATCTGGTGCTCCTGGATCTCCTCGGTGCTCCTAGATCTCCTCGGTCAGCAGGGCTCTGTTTCCTTCTCCTCACCGTCTCCCACAGATCATATCATGTAGAAAGAAAGACTAGATCTTGTGCAAATAACGCTTGATTTATTGATTTCCAAAACTGTTAAAAACATCCAGCTCAAAGCGAGCATACAGCTGAATTTCTGTAAGCGGGAGATCCCGTGTCTCCTGCGTTCTCCTTGACCGCTCCAGTAGACGTCCTTTTGACGAAACGCGTAGGGTGAGGCTCACATGTCCACGTCATTTCCGGTTTACAGGATTTCAAGGAGAACGCAGGAGACACGGGATCTCCCGCTGGTTCTGTCCCCCTGGTGACCTCTTTCAAATATTTAGGTATCTGCATCTCCCCTAACCTCACAGACTATTGCAAACTTAAAATATGCCCCCTGTTGTTACGATTTAAAGACAAAATAAACATTTGGAATAAACTTAAACTCTCCCTTGTGGGGAAAACCAATTTAATTAAAATGATACTCATGCCGCAGCTTTTGTACCCACTACACAACTCCCCCCGTAGTGATACCCCTCAAAATTTTCAGGATAGTTAATTAACTATTTAGGCTACTACTCTGGGGACTCATCAAACTAGAACAGCTTCAACGCCCCAAGGATGGTGCAGGCCTCGCACTTCCCAACCCTTGGATCTATTACATAGCTGTCCAACACCAACATTTCATTGGCTCTATGTCACTGGCCGCCAAGAGTTTTTCCACGTGCCTCCTGCATGCGGGTGCTGGCATAGACTCCATACCGGAGGGCCTGGAGGCTCAACTCTGATCTAGAAAATCTGGAACAAGGTAAAACATCTCCAACATGTAACAGGGTACACCATGTACAGCCCCCTTTGGGGCAATAACTCCTACAGAGAACTTGCCAAACTCCAGTACGGACCCAAATGGCACTCCTATGGAATCACCTTGGTATCCCAGATATTCCACCAAGGAAAGTTGTTGTCCTTTGCTGAACTCCAAAATAAATGTAACTTACCATCGCATATGCTTTTTTAATATATACAACTGTCACATGCAGTTAGGGCTCAAGGTGAGACGACTGATTGGTCGCTCTCACCTACCCCAATATTTCATTTAATTCAGTCTATGACCTATACCAAGGGATTCATATCGCAGTGCTATTATATGCTTCTGATGTAATATTTGCAGGCATATCCCATCAGAGCCAAGCCACAATGGGAGGCAGATGTGGGCGAACTATCAGGTGATGAGTGGGAAGAGGCCCTCCAATCAGTGACTACATGCTCGCTCAATGTATCCCAGAAGGTTTCTACTATACATATTGCTTAGGGCACATTACACGCCGCTAAGACTCCATAAAATATGTGAGACTTATGACCCGTTATGCACTAGATGCAGGAGGAAAACAGGGGACCTAAATCACCTCTTGTGGCGGTGCCTGAAATTGCACCGCTACTGGAGTGAAGTTGTCTCCACAATTAACAGTGTTTTTCAGGTCAGCATCCCCATGAACCCTATTCAATGCCTGTTAGGTGTTTTGGAGGAGGTTGTGCGGAATGACCCAGCCAGGATAGCTGTCTCCAGGGCCTTATTCCAGGTCAGGCTGGTCATTCTCTTAAACTGGAAATCTGCTAATCCACCGTTGATTAAAACATGGGTGACCCAAATGGGCAACACGCTACACCTAGAAAGATATATCTATCAACACAGGGGTAGGCTGAACAAATTTGAAAAGCTCTGGTCCCCATGGCTTGATGTTCCTTCTCTTTCACCTAAGGAGCTGGTCATGATGAGACTCTTGCAAGGCCCTACAGGATAGTATGATGCAATGACATAACCCGTACAAACCCAGATATACTGTGGTGTGTGGCAATGTATGTGTGTGTGTATGTGTGTGTGTGTGTAGGGGGGGGGGGTAGATATATATTCTATATTCTAAGGCATGGCAGGACGAATTGTAATGACATGTGTATGGTTATCTATCAATGCACTGTTAACTACTTCATTTCCTTTTCTTTTTTCTTTGTACTTGAGTTATGGTGGCAATCCATGTCTACTTGTATACATTTTTCAATAAAAACCTTTTTCTGATTAAAAAAAAAGAACAGACACAAAATATTAAATAGTGTTAAACAAGGGATTGGCTATTAGCTATCCTGCCCCTGCAGGGAAAAAATATTTTAAACTGATGATATTTAGTTATTTCATCAGCTATTTCTTACACTGATAGCATTTGACTTCTTTAAAGCTGAACTCCAGGTAAATCATTAAGTATATAAGTAAAATTTATATTTGAGGGTTATTTTATCCACCAAGTAATTTGTACATGTTTTCATTCATTCCTGATATTTACAGAGCCAGAAAGCCTGAAGGCCAGACTTTTCTCAACTGAATTGGTAGTGCCCCCCCAGTCTGTAAATGGACAATGAAAGAAACAAATTAGTGATGAGCTTATCTCTCTGTGTCCTGCCCTGCCCTCAGCATGTTCCCCGTTGGCACATAAGCACTGCAGTACAACTGACTATCTTCTTAAAGTAGAACTATACTAACCGCCACTCAAGCTATGTAACATCCACCAGCTCCCTCTCTGGCTCCAACAGCTTTGTTCAGTTCTCATATGTTTGGCAACTTCAATCATCTTGATTGGCCGCACCAGGATAACGTAACACCTGCTCATGTGCATGGGTGTTCATTCACCCCAGCAGCCCCCAGCAGATACAGGGATCGAGCATGCGATGCTCAGTATACATTGTCAAGAAGATTACAAACAGACTGATACTGAGTCAAATTCAGTTGCTTATGCTACTTGCTTTTAAAAATACACTCCACTCACTCTCAGTGGCATAGCGTGGGGGGGCAGAGGGGATGGTGGCCCTGGGCGCAACATATTGGGGGCACATCTCGAGTGACCTCATGTCCCGGGATCTGGTGACCCCTAAAATGGCCCTGGTATCGCCACTGCCTCTCACTCACTGTCAGCCTGGGCTCCAGGCCAGCGGAGACCCGATTTGTGTTGTTCAACACCGGCCCGTCTGGCATCTAGCAACCAGTGATGTCACGATGAGGAGCGAGGCAGAGGCCCCAGCATTCAGAGTGGAGGAGGAATGAACTTCCTCCTCCTCCGTGCCTACTGCTTAGCTCCACCCACCTCCTCTCTGTATCTTCTTCGGTGGGCGGCATGCAGAAGAAAGATCGAGAGGCTTAGGCACTGACTGCTGCAGTGCACAACCGGAGAGATGAAATCCAAAGCTGTCACAGATGAGAGATTAGGCCCAGAATCCTCAGTCAGGTCTCCCCCAGCAGCCAGCATTATGTGCTGAACTGGCATCACTTCACAGCAGAGCTCTCAGCTCTGTGTGTGTGTGTGTCAGCCTGCCCGGAGCCACTAGCAAGCCTTTCAGTGCAGACAGGATGGTCGGCAGATGTGTTTGCTAGCAGAAGAGGAGAGGACAGATGAGATAACCCCCTCAGATGTATGGAAGTAGGACATATCCTTAGATATAAGGGCAGAGTTCATGCTGGGACTTGTAGTCCTTCACTTTTGGGGGATGTGTCCCCCCAATTCTTAAAGAACTACAGGTCTCAGCATGAACCTGGGAAATCTATGGGGTCGCATCCTTAGATCTCAGGAGTTCATGCTGGGACTTGCAGTCCTTCAATTTTTTTGGGGGGGAGTCACATCATTAGATATCAGGGGCTCATGCTGGGACTTGTAGTCCTTCACTTTTGGGCAGGCCCCGGCGTAAGAGGAGTCACATCAGCAGCCAGCGTTCCGCTTCCTGGAGTCAGTGTTGCCAACCTACCAGATTGAAATTTACTGCCACAACACCCACAATTTACTGGCACAGCTAAGTTTTTACTGGCATTTTACAAAAGATACAAAATTACAGTTTTCAGTGTGAATCTCAGTATTTAGGCTACAAGCAAGTACACTGTGCAAATAGCAATGTGATTTAAGGTAGATAGCAAAATAAAGAACATATTTCTGTTATTTTCAGTATAATAAGGGCAGATTATTTAGTCCATCAGTTTTGTCACCTATGTCAAATTGTAGAGATTTCCCCTTAATTTCTGTTCTGTAACCACTACAGAAAGTGAGGTGAAATCCCTGGTAGCCACTAGGATCACCAGAATTTATGTCCCCACTTCTAAAGACTTCCTGTCTCCATCACCTCCTGTTTTTATCCCTCCAGTCTCCATCCCTCCATCATCCCGTCTCCATCCCTCCATCACCTCTTGTCTCCATCACACAATCCCCCTATCACTTCCTGTCACCATCCCTCCCTCTCCATCACACCATCCCCATCACCTCCTGTTTCCATTACACCATCCTTCCATTACCTCCTGCCACTTATCCAGTGCACACTGCACTCATACAGTGCACACTCACACTAAGAGAGAAAGACTCCTGCAGCCTGGCTGGCGGCTGTCCGTCAGATTGAGCAGAGACAGTGTTTGTATCAAACAGTCACACACTCACTGTCCCCACTCTTTTTGGCTGGCTTGAAGAGGAAGCGTACTGCACTCACCACTGTCACCAGGAGGGCTGCAGGGTCAGCCAGAGCAGGGAAGCAGGCAGGAATCAGGAGGATCCATCCATCCGAAGCGTCTGCTCCGGTCAGGTGCTGGCTGGCGGTGGTGTGGCGGGAAAATACAGTAACCTCATTTGAGGGCGGATGGACTGGGCAGAGGCACTAGCTGGCAGCAAGAGGAGTGGTCGTCCAACTCATCTCAGGGTCAGGATCGGATCTTCTCACTCGCCGCTCAGGGATTTCTGTAACTGCACATCCACAGCTCTGACCAGAGCCGGTGGTCGCCGTTTTTACTGGCACTTTTTGGTTGCTACAGACTTTTACGGACACACGAAAAACTGCCCTGTTTTTACGGACTGTCCGTAAATTTGCGGGCGGTTGGCAACACTGCCTGGAGTTCCGGTGTGTTGGACTAGTGGTAGGGCGCAGGTGGCAAGTGACACTGGATCTAGTGGCAGGCTATGGGTGGCAAGTTGCACACTGCATCTGGTGCAGGCTATGGGTGGAAAGTTGCACACTGCATCTGGTGGCAGGCTTGGGTGGAAAGTGGCACACTGCCTCTGGTGGCAGGCTATGGGTGGCAAGTAGCACACTGCATCTGGTGGCAGGCTATGGGTGGCAAGTAGCACACTGCATCTAGTGGCAGGCTATGGGGGGCAGCTTGCACTGCATCTGGTGGCAAGCTATGGGTGGCAAGTTGTACTGCATCTGGGGCAGGCTATGCATGGCAAGTTTCACTGCATCTGGTGGCAGGCTATGGGTGGCAAGTGGCACACTGCTTCTGGTGGCAGGCTGTGGGTGGCAAGTGGCACACTGCATCTGGTGGCAGGCAACAAGCTCAGGGTTCCCACTGATACTGCAATATAGTGAGTTAATTTATTTTATTACATATTACAATGTAGTAATAGAAATAATGTGAATTGGGCTTCCTGACACCATATCAAGATTGGTGTCAGGATTATTTAAGTGCTAACACCAGCCATTTGCCTGACAAATCACCAGCTGCCGACTTCCCTGTCAACCCAGAGACTACAGAAAGAAGAAGAGATAAAAAGAACAAGAAAGATGGATAGACAGAGAGAAAAGGGAAAGCTAGAAGGAGAAATGGAAAAAAAATCAACAAATAGGGAGAGAGAGATAAAAGGGAGAGAAAGGAGAACAGAGGGGAAAAGAAAGAGAGAGCAAAGAAATAGGGATAAAGTGTGAGAGAAAAAAAGATAGAATACATGAGAGAGAGGGGCAGTGGCGTACCAGGCTGGGGCAGGGGGGGCGGTCCACCCTGGGTACCACACACTGGAGGGTGTCAGGTCAGCGCCCCTCTCCCCCCCGTGAGGGAAGTTATCAGTGAGAGGGCGTGAGGACCGATCAGGCAGCGGCACTTTGACAGGTGCAGGGAGAGAGAGGTGAGTCGTGACAAGTGCGGGGGTTCCCGGGGCCAGATGTATAACGTACGGTAAAAACCAGAGCTGACCGCCGAACTGTCAGAGCAGCTGGAGCGGCCGAGCGGGAGGAAGAAAAATCTCTCTCTCCTCGTGTACAGAGGAGGAGAGAGAGACAGAGAGAGGAGCAGGCAGGGAACACAGGACGGGGCCTGCTGGAGTTAACTTTCTATGTTAACCAGCAGGTGATTGGTTGCTAGGCGGTCCTAGCAACCAATCATTAGCTTGTTAATATAAAAAATTAACTCCAGGGCTTCGCGCCCACTGTTCAATGCCGCTGTCTCTCCCCCTCTGCATGAGCAAGGTAAGGAGCAGAGGTGTGAGGAGGTGGGGGCTGTATGTATAATGGACGGGTGCAGGGGGTCCAGAGCTGTGGGGGCTGTGTAATGTGAAGGGGTCCTGATGTGCAGGGGTTTGTGTAATGTAAAGGGTTTCAGAGGTGCAAGCGTTTGTGTAATGTAAAGGGGTCCTGATGTGTAGAGGGCTGTGTAATGTAAAGGGGTCCAGAGGTGTAGGGTGATGTGTAATGTAACGAGGTCCTAATGTGCAGGGGTTTGTGTAATGTAAAGAGGTTCAGAGGTGCAGGCATTTGTGTAATGTAAAGGGGTCCTGATGTGCAGAGGGCTGTGTAATGTAAAGGGGTCCAGTGGTGCAGGGTGATGTGTAATGTAAAGGGGTCCTGATGTGCAGAGGGCTGTGTAATGTAAAGGGGTTCAGAGGTGCAGGGTGATGTGTAATGTAAAGGGGTCCTGATGTGCAGGGAGTTGTGTAATATAAAGGGGTTCAGAGGTGCAGGCATTTGTGCAATGTAAAGGGGTCCTGATGTGCAGAGGGCTGTATAATGTAAAGGGGTCCTGATATGCAGAGGGCTGTGTAATGTAAAGGGGCCCAGAGGTGCAGGGTGATGTGTAATGTAAAGGGGTCCTGATGTGCAGAGGGCTGTGTAATGTAAAGGGGTCCAGAGGTGCAGGGTGATGTGTAATGTAAAGGGGTCCTGGTGTGCAGGGGGCTGTGTAATGTAAAGTGGTTCAGAGGTGCAGGGGGCTGTGTAATGTAAAGGGGTCCAGAGGTGCAGGGGGCTGTGTAATGTAAAGGGGTCCAGAGGTGCAGGGTGCTGTGTAATGTAAATGGGTCCTGATGTGCAAGGGTTTGTTTAATGTAAAAGGGTCCAGAGGTGCAGGGGGCTGTGAAGGAAAGAAGGGGAGAGAAAAGGGGGAAAGAGAGAATAAATGCTAGAGAGGGAGAGAGAGAGAAAGAGAAAAGGGATGAGAAGAAGTAGTGGAATAAAAAAGAAAGGATAGGGATAGAGGTAGTGTTAAAAGTCCACGGGTTAGGGGGCGCAAATTACTTGCCTTGCCCCGGGCGCTGACAACCCACGCTACGCCACTGACTCCACTATCATAAAAAAAAATATAGTGTATTAAATTTCTATACAAGACACTTTGCAATTTAATGTGATTAAAATTACCTTTCCATTGCAATTTGCAGCTGCTGTAATATTCTACAGCTGTCAAAACGTTCATGTATCAGGCCTTTTGTACACTATTAATGTACCAAATGCCTGTCTCCAGTCCACATCCGGTCCGGTCCACATCCAGCTCCCTCGAATGTTGCAGTGTAGTCACACCCTCTGTCTCTGACTACACGGCAACATTAGAGGGAGCTGGTTGTGGACCGGAGCGGCGTGGAGGCAGACGGCTCAGCGGCACGGTAACACACCGCTATCCCAGCTTATATGCAATTTAACTAATTTTAAAATGTACGAGCATTACTTGGTTTGAATAAAAGTTTTTTAGTCTACAAAGGTGTTGCACTATGAGAGGCTCTGTTTTCATACCCCTATCTACGAGTGGAGACTCTAGAGTTGTGTGATCATTGGAGGGAAGTCGTCCTATCTGAATGATTAAAGCTTATATCGGGTGGATATTGAACAGGCTGGTTTTCATTTTATATCCTTTGAGCCTCAGTATATTTGGGTGGCTGGAGACACTAGTGCACGGTGGTGGATGATTAAGGGTGTGCTGTTTATTGCACCATCTCATCACGATTGAATTGGACTAATTATCTACTTTTTTCTTTTTTTTCATTTCACTTTCCTTTTTTAATGGAGGACTTTTTCATGAACTTTTCATGTTAACACATGCGCTGCTGTGAATTATATATATGCACTTTATTATTGATTCACTTTATATGATACTCCACCAATGGAATCTGCTTTTATATAGGTTATTTGAGGAAAGTCTGTGACTAATTTTCCAAGGACTGCGTCCTCTGTTAAAATGGGCCAATATTTGGCAAGATTTTTTTGATCTTTAGGTGTTCATTGGAAAACCGCATTATAATTCTAGTGGTGTCTGCCTGTCTATTCTTACTTTTAGTTTTAAAGATTAAGTGTCGTCGGTCCAAATCCTTGACCTGATTAAAGGCTTTTTTAAAAGTGGTTTTAGTGTATCCCCTGGATAGTAGTCTCTTACTCAGTTTGTCTGCTTCCGATTAAATTACATTTAATGCGTAAAAATTGGCTAAAGAGTATGGATTTTTTTTTAGGGGCTCAGGATGGAAATTTGCAGCATGCGCTAAAGTATTGCCAGAAGTTTCCTTCCTATATAGCCTACTAGTTAGTTTGCCTTTCATTTATTTAGAAATACTAATATCCAAGAAATCTATTTTTTGTTGATCGTAGGACATGTTTTGGTTATTTTAATTCATTTGTTCTAAACAATCTTTGAATTTGTCTTCCAGATCGTCCCAGACAAGCAGCACGTCGTCAATATACCACCTCTGGTGGTTATAATATAGGGTAACTCCCCCATGCAGGAATGATTCTGGGAAAGAAATGCTGACCAAGCAGCAATTAAAATAAAAAAAAGCAGGGAAATGCAACAAAGTTTGTTAAAGTAGAACTCCAGCAAAAAAAATATCAAAAGATGCTGTACTCTGCTGCAGATACTTGCACCCAGGGCTTTTCTTTTCAGCTGGAACATGGAACCACCACCTCTGGCTCAGGCCCTCTGCTTCCCACTCTACACTATCACTTGTAAACACAGAAGTCCAGCTTCTGTGTTTACAAGTGACAGCTTGTCTCCCAACGGCTCCCACTGATCAGATCTCCTCAGCGGCACCCACTGAGTACTCTAAAGGAACAAGGGTGATGCAGGTGCCTGGGGCACAGAGCAGATGCCAACACCCCCACTGGATGATCTCACCACAAGGGAGAGAGGTGGAGCCAACTACAGTGTGCGGGGAGGTACTAGAGCCGACTGGGTGCTTCTGCTTAATACAGCAACAAAAGTAAGACATGTGGAAGATAGTGGAGCCTTTAAGCAGATGGGGAGAAGATGGGGGCAGTAGGGGGGGGTGCATGCAGAGGTCAGAGCTGAAGAGGGGTGAAAGTGAGATGTGGATGGGGGCTGCAGAGGTAAGCAGCTGGGGAAGAAGGCTGAACTCTGCATTCTGTTTGTAGCACACCCCCCCAAACTCTGCACTTAGTACATAACGCACTCCTGGTATTTAATGTCCCTTTAAGACCTCCCACTGTTAATGAAATTTGACCATTCGCATTCCTTGATGCAGTTTGGAGGGTGTGTGTGTGGGCAGGGCCGGTGCTACCGCTAGGCAAACTAGGCAGCCGCATAGGACGCACTGCCGCCTAGGGTGCAGCCACGGCCGCTGGCTTGCTTACTCTCCGCTGGGAGGAGAGGGTTCTTGGAGCTTGTCAGCGCGCCTCATCCTCTACCCGGCTGTCTAGCACCAGAACTGTCTGGGGCGGTGCGGCAGCCGACAACAATCAGCAGCACCCTTGGAGAGGTGCGTCGGCTGGGTATCCATCGCCACATGGTGGTGATCAGTGAGGGGCCAGCCAAGGACAGATAAGACTGAGAGCCTGGGACTCGGGAGACGAGCTCCACCATGGCACCGCCCCCGAAGAGGCAAGAAGCAGCGGGCGCAGCGTACCCCGTGCTTCCAGAGTATGAACTGCTCCAATTTCCTCTCCACTCGAATCTGAGGCCTGGAGCCGGAGGACAGGCTGACTGGGTAGCCACTGGAACTGGGAGGATCAAAGCCAATCAAGGTGACAGACTGGCATCATGGTTTGGAGGGTACCGTCTCTCATCATACACAGACCTGGCTTGCAGATCTACAGACAGGGAATAGGACAATCAGATAGGGATAGGGCAAGGAGTCTCTCTCATCTCCCCCCTCACTCCCCTCTACGTCTATCTCAGCCCCCCTACACCGCTACCTATGGGTCGGCTGCGTGGAGAGGTTCCCACGACGACTAACAACAGCCGACGGCGTGGC
>BLSH010029916.1:1768212-1797557 GCA_018402905.1 Glandirana rugosa
TCTCTCTACGTTATCCTACTGACAAATTACCCTCTACCCGGGGTCACAGGTGACCCACCTGTCGTTCTAGGCAGGTGGATCCAAAGGGACATTTGGTCGATGGTACATGACGTTCGTGAAGGAAGTCGGATCCATGGACACACCCCCATTCTAACCCCAAATAGTCCTCTAACCTCAAATGGAGGGACCACCCTGATAAACCCCAATCTTACCCCCACACAGGTACCTAGGCTGAAGGAAGTGCTTGCAGTACATGGTAGCTGGTTTACAGGGAAACCTAGGTGGACGGATCTTGCTGTCCACCCAGTGGACACTGGGGCCCATCTCCCATTAAACAGTCATCCTATTGCATCTCTCTGGAGGTGCTGGCCGACATGAAGAGGGAGGTGGAGGAAATGCTGCAGCTGGGGGTAATTCAGAGGTCCCACAGTGCCTGGGCATCCCCAGTGGTCCTGGTCCCCAAAAAGGATCAGACGACCAGGTTCTGTGTGGACTACCGAAAGCTGAATGCTATCACCACTGCAGATGCCTACCCCATGCCCCGGATCGATGAGTTGTTGGATAGGCTGGCGGCCGCCCACTATATCACAATCATGGATCTGAGCAGAGGGTACTGGCAAATTCCTCTGGCCTCTGAAGCTCAGGAAAAGTCAGCCCTCATCCCCCCATTCGGTTTGTTCAAATTTACCGTCATGCCATTTGGGATGAGGATCACCCCAGCTACCTTCCAGAGGGCCATGAATGACTTACTGGAGGGGCTGGAAACCTTTGCCGTGGCCTACCTGGATGACATCGCTGTGTTCAGCCCTACCTGGGAAGAATACCTGGTGCACCTGTCACGGGTCCTGGACCAACTGACAGCTGCCAATCTGACGGTAAAGCCCAGCAAGTGCCAGATCGTCATGACTGATGTCCAGTACTTGGGACACCAGGTAGGAGGAGGCACTCTAAGACCCGAGACAGGGAAGGTGGAGGCCATCCTGGCCTGGCCCACCCCTCAAACCAAGAAGCAGGCTATGTCATTCTTGGGGACAGCCGGCTACTATAGGAGATTTGTAAGTAACTATAGTAGCCTGGCAAAACCGTTGACTGACTTAACCAAAAAGAAACTGCCCAAAGTGGTGTCTTGGACACCAGAATGTGAGAGGGCATTTCAGGCCCTGAAGGAGGTGCTGGCTAGCGCCCCTGTGCTACAGGTTCCAGACTTCACCCACGCTTTCTAAGGCAGACTGATGCCTCTGCCTATGGGTTGGGTGCAGTCCTGAGCCAAGTGTATGATGCCGGAGAGGAGCACCCCATCCTCTACCTGAGTTGGAAGCTGCTTCCCAGGGAAGTAGCATACACCACAATTGAAAAGGAATGTCTCGCGATCGTTTGGGCTCTCCAGAAGTTGCAAATGTACCTTTATGGGAGGCACTTCACTGTGATCACCCATCACAATCCCTTGAGTTGGCTTGAGCTGGCTAAATCGTACGCTTCGTTGGAGCTTAATCCTCCAGCAATATGATTTCACCATCCAGCACAAGAAAGGCAGCGCCCATGGGAATGCTGATGGGCTGTTGCACCAAGCTGAGCCCATAGGAGTCGGTTGTGTCAGGAGGGGAATTGCATTCCCCTCCCATGCAACCACCTCAGGGGGGAGATGTGATGATATCACGTGTGAGACACACACAGAACTAGCACCATTTTGTTCAGATGACGCCATTTCAGTTTTAACCTAACAATCTCTGAGTACAGATACCTCACACACACCCTCCTTCCTGTTCCATGTGGAAATTCCAAAAAAGCAACTTTAAAAAGGAAGTGTTATCTTAGCTACATGAGGAGCATGTCTGTTTGCGCTGTCCGACTATAAAACCTACCAAGCATGGCATCAAAGGGGCTCAGAATTTACAAGGGAATTTACAAGGGTCAGAACACCATGACCTCCCAGCGACCCCACCTCATGCCTAAAACTTAAAAAAAATATCCACAGTTCATAACTCCAGTTAGGAACGTGACATTTTAATAAAACGTGTATATCTATATGCGGGAAGGCATCCTTTTTTAAACAAGCCCAAACACCAGAGTATTAACTTATAAGGGGACCCACGGATAGTTTATCCTCTTCCTTGGGTCACAGGAAGTGATAGGGTTGTCATGTTTGAACTTGTCGGACTGCAAAATTCATGCTGGACTATAATTGATCAGTTTCAGGAATGCACCTTGTACATATTGGCAAATATAAATCTCAGTACAGAAATTGTGAATTAGGGAAGATTGTATTCCACGGTCCACCCTAGACAGCCCACGGGCCCTCCTTATCCATGTGAGTGGTCAGGGGCATAGAGTCCCACCCCTTTTCACCCAGAGAAAAAGGGAATGCTAAGGACAGCTGTGCATTCTCACCTTACCATCAAAGACCGAACATCCGAGAACCCATGGAATCATCCTCGAATCTCTGATTGATCACGAACATTTAAAAGCAAGTACTTTTTGTCTGCCTCGTTTCTGTGCTGCAGTATATTATGTCTCTTATTGCTTTGTAACATAATTTTTCTGTAAATATTTTACTGCACCCAAACTTGACCTTTTCATTACTGAGCCTTATTCTGAAAAGTGTTAATCTTGTCCCTAAAGCTCTTAATGCAAGCTATAACAAATCTGTTCCTTTGAAGAGCTCTACTGTTTAAAATAACTCATCTGAATATTGCTGTCTATGGTGACAGCGTGTGTTACAGGTGGTTATTCTAAAATCCTAATTGGTAATGCTAAAATCCCGAGTTCCTCTTGCTCGGTCCCAAAAGAAGAGGTGGTGGCAGTGAAAGGGTTAATTGCTTGAATTAGCCTGGTAACAATCGCTCTCAGGCGGCTGGCACTTAGACGGTGGTCCCGCAAGCTGGGAAATCTTTGTGCTGAAAGCAGCTGAGAATGGCATTGTTACATTAGTGACAAGCATGGTGTGAGATCAGGGGGATCCTCGGTCACCTGTCAGTGAGGAGGGCAGCGATCTGATACCCGCATTCGTCACATAACCCACCAAGAGAAATGGCATAAGCCTATTGGACAATATTAATTGGCATCATGTGTCCCTTCATTATCCAAATCCAAATTAGCTAAAGAATTCAAAGATTGAATTAATTTCCCCATGGGCCCAAACTACTATTGCCTCATGTGATTTCATCCGAATTAAATTAATGCATTTGTTAATTTCTTTATAACTTTTTCATATTCATTGATATTCATTACTAAGTCCATTCGGAGAGTCGTATACATCTGAATGAAACGTTCATTCAAAAAACAATATGAAACGCACATGTCTAGAAATCAATCAGGGTCAGTGGCTATAAAATTTCCTAGTTTATAAATATATAACTAGCTTCAGTTGGTAACGCATTAGAGTTACAGCCACTGACTTCAATCTTCTTTTTTAGGGCTTTTCTTGCCCACTTGTATTAAAAGAAAGTTCAGCATTTCTCAGCCACAAAACACATAAACATTAGCCTCCTGGTTTACACATGCAGCGCTGCTGCTCTGGCCTCACACTTTCTGTATCCTGGACAGTTTTCACAATTCCATGCATGCCCCTTGCTGCACTGGCTCCCACCTATTTCCTAAATGGAGCCCCCCTGATTCCTGGGCAGAGACCTCCTCTGGAGGTCTGACCAAAACGTTTGACTATTTCCATTGTTGCCATTAGGGACCCACAAGGGTCACCCAAGAACAACAATGCGTCGTCCACATATAGAGCAAACTTCCCCTCACCTCCTAATCTCTGGAAACCATAGATCACTGTTGATGCTCTTATAGCTATTGCAAGTGGCTCCATAGCGAACGCAAACAGCAGGGATGGCAAAGGACACCCCTGCCTTGTGCCGCGTTTCAACTGGAATGTTTCTGAACATCTATTGTTTACCTTTGTTTTTGCGCTGGGATTATTATACAATAACCTAACCCACCTTACAAAATTGGGGCCTATTTGGAACACAGCCAAGGCCCTCCACAGATAGTTCTATTCTAGGCTATCAAAGGTGTTGGCTGCGTCCAAGGAATAAATCGTCCTTGCGCCATCATTCAACCCTGGCTTTTGGAGGTTCAGAAATACTCTTCTTATATTCCTACTCATTGATCAATTGGGAATAAACCATGCCTGATCTAGATGTATAATCCTATTAATAATTTTTTGCAGTCTAGTCGCAAGGATTTTTGCTATAATTTTTATATCTATATCTAGTAAGATTATTGGTCGATAGGATGCTGTGCTCGTCAAATCCTTCCCTTCTTTCGGTAAAACTATTATAATTGAATCTCTCATAGATCTGGGCAGTTTCCCCTTCGTAAATGCTTCATTGAGCGTCATTAGTAGTTCTGGAAGTAGTGCTTCCCCGTATTTCTTATAAACTTCCGCTGGGAAGCCATCTGGTCCTGGCGACTTTTGGTTCGAGAGAGACATTGCTGGCTGTCTAACCTCCTCCAATACAATGGCCAAAAACTTCCTCTCTTCCTCCGTTAAACGTGGAATCCTTGAACCTCCCAAGAATTCATATAGCTCCTCTTCCCCCCCACACCTTGAGAGCTATATAATTGCTCATAATATTCTTTAAAGAGATGCAATATCTCTGGTGCGTGTGAAGTGATTTTACCTTTCCTATTTTTCAGTGCGGGGGTCATTGTTTGTAACATATTAGCCTTTGCTATCCGTGCTAACAGGGTTCCTACTCTTTCTACCTCTAGAAAGGTGCCTGTTCTCTGTTTTCGTTATCAGTATTTCGATTAGGAAATCGGCCGTTCCGGACGTCCGCTCGTGCCCGTGCGCGCTCCTGCGCGCGTGCATGCCCGTGCACGCCAATGGCGCCAAAGACAGCCTATTTAAACTGGAAACACCTTGCAGTGGATGCTGTCTGTTCTACAGCATTCCCGTGACCCCAATGACTACTTTGAGAGACTTTCATGCACCTGTGACCCCGGCTTAACTTGGACTTGTTGCTCTCCTTCTGCCCTGACCCCCAGCCTGTCTACGACTACCCTTCTGCCTGATCCTCCTGTACCTTTGCTGCCCGCATGCTGCTGACCCTGCTTGCACCTGACCACCCGCCTGCCTGCTCCACTTGTACCGTATTGCCAGCCTGTTGCCGACTCAGATTGTACGACCACTCTTCAGCCTGCATGAGCTCCAGTGGACATCTCACATACCAGCAAGTGACCCAGTCCAACCCTTGTGCCCCCTTGTGCTCTTGGGCTCCCTGAAGGGAGCCCTACCAGGGGTTCTTGAACCAGGGCCGCAAGAGAGGTGACCCCCTGCATAAGCCAGACTCAACCACCAGGTACGTGACAGTAACAGACAGCCATGTCTGAGTTTGCGCAGGGGACCTCTCCCATGGACGAGCTGTGTGCACACCTTGCGGGACTTACCCAAGCTGTAAAGAACCTGCAGGAAGAGTGCAGGAGCTTTCCCAGCCAGCACCAGCCAGTCCCGGCCAATCGGCTTCCCGCACAGTTGTGGTGCTGCCAAGTGAGCCCAGGGTGCCCATGCCTGCGCGGTTTGCAGGAGACCGTAAAAAGTTCTGGCTTTCCGATATTCTAAATACAAAGACCCTCACCAGGCAGCCTCAGCAGAGGCAGCCCTCCGTGCTCTTCAGCAAGGCTGCCGCCCAGTGGAGGAATATGTATCCGAATTCCGGAGATGGAGTGCAGATACTGCCTGGAATGATGCGGCTCTCAGCTACCAGTTCTGGCTGGGTCACTCAGAGCCACTCAAGAATGAGCTGGCTCGCGTCGGGGTACCAAACACCCTCGATGCCCTGATCAATCTGGTCACCCAGATAGATCGCAATCTGCGGGAACGCAGGGCCGAGAGATCTGCTGGACCCACACGTCTGACCTGGATGATGCCTCGAGTTCCCAGCTATCCAGCGCCCAATCCAGCTGCCTCCTCCTCCACTCCACCAGACCCCCAAGAACCTATGCAAATCGGGCTCTTCCTCCCGTCTTTGACCCCCGAAGAGTGCCAGAGGCGCATGTCACAGAACTTGAAAAATGTGAAAGTGAAAAATTGTCCTGTCAAGGCCGGTAAGTGCACCACCAGTAACCCTGATGGACTGTTGTATCTGCCTAGCGATAAAGCTCACCTTGTGCTTTCTGTCTCCTTGCAGCTTCCCGGCAGGACTATTCCAGTGCTGGCAATCCTTGACTCTGGTGCATGCAGCTGCTTCATGGACATCTCCTTCGCAGCGCAGCACCAGATCCCCATTCCTGCCGAAGACACATCCCATGGTCAACTATTAGTTCGGGCACCGTCACCCAGGAGACCATCCCAGTGCTTACCTGGACCAAAGGAGGACATGCTGAATTTCTGCTATTGGACGCTATTGTGTCCCCTCTATTCCCAATTATCCTGGGCATCCACTGGCTCCGGACTCACAATCCCCAAGTTGTCTGGGGAACTTCTCCTCCTCTTACTGCCGTTGCCACTGTCTGCCTCAATCTCCGGAGAATCCTCCAGTCATACTTAGTTTGGGCACAGACCTTCGACCCGGAATCCCACCTGCTCGTTCCTGCCCCCTATCATGAATTCCTAGACACCTTCAGTAAGAAGGGGTGGACATACTCCCACCACACTGGTCCTACGACTGCCCGATAGACCTCTTACCAGGGGCTGAAGTGCCTTTCAGGCGGATCTTTCCCTTATCAGAGGTGGAGTTGACCGCCCTCAAGCCGTACCTGGATGAGAATCTGGAGGGGCTTTATTCATCCATCCACCTCACCAGCAGGTGACGGAATCTTGTAGAGAAGAAAGACCATTCGCTCCGGCCCTGCATTGATTATCGGGAACTTAATCGGATTACCATCAAGAACCGATACCCGTTACCTCTGGTCCCAGAACTCTTACAGAGGTTGGGGGCCGCAGCCGTCTTCATTAAGTTGGACTTACGCAGGGCTTACAACCTGATCCGCATTTGCGAAGGGGATGAGTGGAAGACTGCCTTCCGGACTACGAATATCTTGTCATACCCTTCGGACTATGTAATGCCCCTGCAACATTCCAACACCTGGTAAACAACATCTTCCGGGACTTTCTGGACCAGTTCGTAGTCGTTACAATGCCACTTGTCCAGTCTGTGCCAGAAACATATCGGAAAAATCCAAGGCCTGGGGTCTCCTCAACCCATTGCCCATTCCAGAATGTCCATGGGCCCAAATTGCAATGGACTTCATAGTGGAGCTCCCACCATCTGCAGGCTACAGCGCAATCTTGGTGGTCGTGGACCAGCTCACAAAGATGGACCATTTTTTGCCCATGAAGGGCACTCCGTCAGCGTCTGAGACCGCGTAAATCTTCATAAGGGAGGTGGTCCGTTTACACAGGATTCCTGCCAACATCGTGTCGGACCGAGGAGTGCAGTTCACCTCCCGTTTCTGGAAGTCTGTGTGTGCCACTTTGGGAATCAAGCTGGCCTTCTCCTCGGCCTACCATCCCCAGTCCAATGGGCAAACTGAGAGGAAAAACTAAACGCTCGAACAGTATCTACGATGCTATTCCTCCTACTCCCAGGATGACTGGGTGTCGCTTCTTCCAGTAGCCGAGTTTGCGTACAATAACTCTGTCCACTCTGCCACCAAGCAGTCATCCTTCTGGGCAAACCTCGGCTACCACCGTCCTTCCTGCCTAACCTGTCCATGGAAAGCACAGTACCCACTGTCCTGGAAACCCCATAGTTTCTTGAGAAGAACAACAAACTCCTTCAGGAGACCCTCGCCCAAGCTCAGGTTACCAGCAAGAGAAACTTGGACAGGGGAAGGAGGGGAGAACTGGACTTACAAGTCGGTCAACAGGCCTGGCTGTCCACAAGGAACCTAAAACTCTCCTGTCCCTCAAAGAAGCTGGGACTCAGATACATAGGGCCATTCTCTATTAAGAAGAGTATCAACAGAGTGGCCTATGAGTTAAACTTGCCATCATCCTTGCATATCCACCTGGTTCTTCCACGTTAACACCCCCAGAACTGGTCTTGGTGGACGGAGAGGAAGAATTTGAGGTGGAGATCATCCTCGGTTGTAGGAAAAGAGGATGCAGCACCCAATTCCTGGTAAAATGGAAGGGTTATGGACCCGAGGAAAACTCCTGGGAGCCTGAAGAGAATCTGCACACAAGGGATTTGATCAGAGCCTTCTGGAGAAGACACTCGAACAAGAGAGCCCTCTGGGGCATCCGGAGGCTGCCCCTTGGGGGGGCAATGTTAGGAAATCGGCCGTTCCTGATGTCCGTGCGTCCGTGCACGCTCCCGCACCCATGTGCCCCAAAGACAGCTTATTTAAACTGGAAACACCTTGCAGCAGATGCTGTCTATTCTACAGCGTTCCCGTGACCCCACTGACTACTTTGAGAGACTTCCCTGCACCTGTGACCTTGGCAAACTTGTACCGCATTGCCAGCCTGTTGCTGACCCGGATTGTATGACCACTCTTCAGCCTGCACGAGCTCCAGTGGACATCTCACATACCAGCAAGTGACCCAGTCCAACCCTTGTGCCCCCCTGTGCTCTTGAGCTCCCTGTCTGCACTACCAGGGGTTCTTGAACCAGGGCCGCAAGAGAGGTGACCCCCTGCATAAGCCAGACTCAACCACTAGGTACGCGATAATTTCTTTGTAGGCCTGTTGTGCTGCTTCCCATTTGTGTAGTGCCTCTGGGGTGGGTTTTACAAAATATTGTCTCTCCTCCTCTATTACTTTACTCATACTTAATCTCTCCCATTCTCTTGACTGCTTCTTTAACTTTATGATCCGCTGTATCAATATTCCTCTAAGATAGGCTTTCAGAGCATCCCATACCATTCCCACTGCTGCTGTTCCCCTATTAATATTCAGGAATTCATTTATCTGCAGTATTATTTCCTTCTCTTCCCCGATTACTTCCAGCCAATAAGGGCTGACTTTCCACTCCACTCTCCATAGCCCGATAGAACACCTTTGGAATGAATTAGAGCGGAGACTGCAAGCCAGACCTTCTCATCCACATCAGTTCCTGACCTCACAAATGCGCTTCTGGAAGAATGGTCAAACATTCCCATAAACACACTCATAAACCTTGTGGAAAGCCTTCCCAGAAGAGTTGAAGCTGTTATAGCTGCAAAGGGTGGGTCAACTCAATATTCAACCCTACGTACTAAGAATGGGATACCATTAAAGTTCATGTGCATGTAAAGGCAGGTGTCCCAATACTTTTGTATACAGTATATGTCTAAATGAAAAAGATTAAATAGATCAGTTTTAACTGTCTGTTGTTCCCAGTAAAAGTTGCAAAGCTTTGTAGTTTTGAGATTTTTTTTACTCTTTATTATTTTATTGACTTCAGATCTTTCAGACCAAAGTCATCAAATGTAATTATTGTAACCTGAAGCCAGCCTAAAATACCCCCAATAATGTATTTACACTTATTGGTTAAATCAGTTATTTTCAAAAGTAATGTCAGAATCCCTACAATAATATCCTGCCTGAGAAAAAAAAATTAAACATTAAATAGGTTGGTCTTCATATTGCCCAAAACGTTATTGATTTTTATTAGTATGCCATATTTTAAAATGTTATTATTACAATGATGAGATATTTATCAGAGATATATTAATCCCCAATCCTACCACTCTCTTAAGTCTGTTACTATTTCTGGGCAGCATTTTCTATGTTACCCACGCCTTGTTACAGCTATGGTCCATTGACTTTCCTGTCTTTCATTACAGAGAGACTCTCAAATGTCATGTTTCTGAATGGTTAAATTGTTCTTTGTTTTCTAAGATTTATTTATCTGAACTCAAACCTACTTGTGCCACTGGATACCAGCTCTTTCCTACCATAGCTAATTACTTCCACGTCAGGATGCTTCCTACTAATTAATTACTAAGCTGCAAGGAGGATGTGAAGAAATGTTATAGTTTTATATCTTGTGATTAGTTGCACTTTCTAGCAAAACTGTCTAAAATGTACTGGTGGTATTTATACTAATAACTTTTGCACTCAAAGTTCCAATTAGGAAAGCGTTCTGCTTCTGCAAACTCGACTTTACTTTTGGTAACTTTAAGAAAAGAACTCATGGCAATTAGCAGCAATCTACAGCATTTCTTAAGAAAATTTTATATTCTTATGTTTAAAAGGTCACTAAACTTAAATTGGAAAATAGTCCTGGTGATGCGGGTAAAATCTGAAATTAAGGCTCTTGATCACAGAACAGTGAAGAAACTTCAAGATGGACCCCTGTATTGTTACACAGATGGGACTTCAGTAGAACAGTAGAAAGTTTAATTTGCTCAGTTAGGTATCATACTGTGGGTAATCACATTTTTTATGGGGTCCAGGAATTATTTAAGGTATCAACATCAAATTGATTGATCACTCATGGAGAATGGACCACAAAATAATTAGCTCTGAACAAAGGGTCACTGAAATGATTTGCCAGAGCACAGTATTTTTATTGCTGCTGTATCTAACCTTTTAACAAAAATTAAGTAGTACTGGAAGCTTGGTAGGTATATGAGGACCACAAATACTGCCTGACTGTGAATAAATTAATATACCCTGGGTCAAATTATCTTATAATACTATTATGACACTGATGTGGAATAAGTTGACGTTGTATGAGGTAAAATCTGATTTGTAACCCTGTGAAGAGTAAAAGCGTTGAGGTTGAAAATGCTTCCTAATGTAGTATGGTTCCCTGCTGATACAAGTAGGAATCCGACCATATTGTGCATAGCTCCCTATAAGAGGATTGCCAACTATGCACCACCTATAAGATTTGCATGTATAGCTACAAACTTATTGATATAATCATTCCTGGTGACATGTTTTTAGAAATCATGATGTGTCACCAGCTTTAGGCCCCCAAGGTATTACTTACCCCTTAAACTAGTGAAAGCATCTGCAAAAGTTAACACAAGTGATTAAGCTAAGTTTTTTTTTTTCTTCTTTTAATCCATTTCCTCCCCATTCCTTGTTGTTTATTCCTCAGAAGCACAGACGAGGAACAATAAAATGGGATAGTCAAAGGGTATGCACCTGGCAATGTTTCTAGACTTACTGATTCCCAAATCATGGTTCATCTGCTTAGCATACAAATGTAGCCCTAAATCCCTAAAGCTATTGTACTTAGATCCCATTTAGTAAGATTTTCCAGACAAGGTTTATTATTAAAGACAGTACGGTAACCATCATTCAGAATAACATTCACTGCAAAGAAGTGTTTATTTGCTGTACCTAACTTTAATTTCCTTAACATCAGCAGCATAAATTGGCTCCATTCTGCATTACGAACATTTAAATGAAACACAAGCAAGCTTCACTCCTGTTACTATGTTCACTTCCTTCATTGCAATGGATATTGTACATAAAATATCCCTACAGATGTTGTCTCCACTGGGGCACATTAAATTTAATTTATATGCCAAGGCAGAAAAACCCAAAACAATGTGACTTTTAACATAAAAAAAATCTGATGAAGAATTTGATTAGAAAATGGCAAGAATTCCTGTGGCACTTGGGTAACAATTTCAAGGCTTCGTTTTAATAGAATAAACACGATCATATTTCATTCAGCTTCAGCAATGAGATGAGCTGTGGGTATTACATTGATATAAACCAATAAAGAATTTGCAAATTTGAAGCACTAATTAACTGACACAATATTAAATGAAAAAAGTTGGCTCCAGGGGCAAATATATTTTGAAGACTTGAAAGTTTCATTAAAAGACTATTTTTTCAAATAGGTTATTTCCATAGTTTACCATTTACTAAGATTATGAAACAATGCAAGGAGTATACTTCTTTTAGGCTGAAAAAAACACTCACTTGAAACATGTAGGGAGTTATTTTGTTTTCCACATTTGTGCATATAAGTGTGTTGTGAGACTGACACAAATACAGTATATATATGACGTTTTGTGTACTTTAACCACTTGACCTTCAGAAGTGTTTACCCCCTTCATGATCAGGGCATTTTCAGCATTATGTTACTTTAGCTGGCAATTGCTCTGTCATGCAACACTGTACCCAAATAAAATTGATATCATTTTTTTTTTCAAACAAAAAGATATTTCTCTTAATGATATTTGACCACCTATTTGTTTTTTATTTGTTTGCTATATAAATGAAAAATATACCAAAAAAAGTAAAACAAAACAGGTTTTTCTCATGTTTCTGTTATAAAATTTTGCAAATAAATAATATTTCTTCATAAAATTTAGGCCAAAATGTAGTCTGTGTGAAAGTTATAGAGTCTATAAACTATGGTATATACAGTATATATTTTAAAATTGTCCCGATGTACTGACTCCCTATGTAGTTTATTGAGACCCTAAAATTCCAGGACAGTACAAATACCCCCCGAATTACTCCTTTTTGGAAAGTAGACAGTCCCAGGTATTTAGAGGCATGGTAAGTTTTTTGAAGTTTTAATTTTTTGTCACAATAAAATGTGCTTTTTTTTTTCAATTTTTGTTTACATACTGTCACCAGTGCAGTACAGCATCATCATATGGTGTGAAGGTGACCAGGTATACTAACTGATGACAGTATGTAAACAAAAAAAAATACTATGTGATCACTGGTAACCAATCACAGATCACATACAGTAGTAAACAGTGATATCATGAATGGACTCCATTCATGACTATTGTTTACTAGGTGTCATGTGATAGCACTTTGATCAAGTGGTATCTGGGGAACTCACATGGCTGGTCACAGATCATGCTTATGCGCTCCCCAGGAGCTGTAACAGTGCACATATGCACCACACATATCAGTACGTCATGGTGCCTGGGGGAGTAAATGTACTACTGGCAAGTGGTTAAAAATCCACTCCTCCACTGATTCAAGTCATAATCAAAAAATTTTAAACTCAATCGAGCATCCTGTTTAAACTGGCTAAATACATTGCAAGTGCATCAAAACAAAAGGTGTGCGGTCTTGCAGTTTGTTTTCTTTAACCACTTAAGGATTGCCCCAGGCAGATATACTGCGACAGGGTGGCCCTCCTGCGCAAAATCATGTACCTGTACCTGATTTAGTGCATGGGGTCTAGGGCGCGTGATAATCCTGAGGAGAGGCAGAATGGTGGTCTGCCTATGTAAACGAGGCAGACCGCTGTTCTGCCAGAGGGGGAAATTACGATCTTGTGTTTCCGCTAAGCATAAACACGGATCTCTGTTTTTCCCCTAAGTCAAAGCAAATCCCCCACAGTTAGAAAGCACCCCCTAGGGACACATTTAACCCTTTGATTGCCCCTGATGTTAACGCCTTCCCTGCCAGTGTCATTTGTACAGCAGCAATGCATTTTTAGCAATAATCACTGTATTGGTGTCACTGGTCCCCAAAAAGTGTCACTTAGTGTCAGATTCGTCCACCATAACTAGTATAAAAAATAACTAAATAAAAATTCCATAAATATATCCCATAGTTTGTAGATGCTATAACTTTTGCACAAACCAATCAATATACCCTTATTGGGATTTTTTTACCAATGCTTTATGGCAGAAAGTAAAAAATAATGGGTTTTTTTTTTCAAAATTGTCGTTCTTTTTGTGTTTATTGCTCAAGAAATGAAAACCACAGAGGTAATCAAATACCACCAAAAGCTCTATTTGTGTGAAAAAAGGACATCAATTTGATTTGGGTATGCGTTGCACGACCACGCAATTGTCAGTTAAAGCAACGCAGTACCGTATCAGAAAAAATGGCCTGGTCATGAAGGATACAACCTTCCTGGGCTGAAATGGTTAAAATACAGAAAAGCCTGTCTCCTGCCAACATGCTATAAAGAATGACCATTGCTATCTGTAAGGAAGAAGTTGTCTTTGCAGAGATCCAACACACCCCCTGCTAGATTACAGTTAGAGGTCTCCAAACAGCAAAGCCCATTCTCCATGCCACTGGAGAACTTTAGCTGGGTTGCTTTCACACAGAGAGCAAGAGACCTTCTCCTTGGAATGTTGTCAAGATATAGGCTTTCTTATCAGGATGTTACTGCTTTCCAAAGAAAACACCTGTTATTTTTATGCACCTGTAACTTTTTTAGCTCATTTGTGGCTTGTTCACACCATGTGTGATGACCTATGTTAAAGTAAAACTATAGGCAAAACTTTTTTTTTAATTTTGGATAGAGCAAGGGAGGGTTATAATCCCTGTTAGATTTTTTTCCCATCTGTGTCCCATTGCGGAGATTTCCCTTCACTTCCTGTCCCATAACCAAACAGGAAGTGAGAGGAAATCTCTGCAAATGAAGGGCATTCCTTGGGGACCCCCAGGTCACCCACCAGAGCTAGTGTCTCCATTAAAAGATTTCCCCTCTATTACTTTTCTCCATGGTAGCCCTGGGAGCTTGGTTGCATGGTTGCTGCTTTGTGATGATGTCAACCAGTGGTAGTGGTCATTGGCTCAGTTTTGGCTGTTTGCTTCTCTACTAATTACAGTTTCTTGTTTGAATAAAGACAACACATATACCGGCTCCCAGTACATCTCCCTTGGGAAATCTATTCATATTTTCTTATGGTGAATTGAGGCTCTCTCCAGCCTGTTTGGCAATCCCAGTAGTTTTGTTGGTTCGGGTGTGGTGGTCCTATCCACCTACTGGGGCTCTTTAGGAGGTGGCAATATATTTCCAGTCTGTGTGGTTTTATCCCCTGTGGCTGAGTTCATTAAAGCATTCATATACAGTTTGAATATTCTTGAACCTGTCATATGAGCATCCCCGAGAAAGAAGCCAAATTCCTATGTCTGAAAGTCGAAACACGTCAGTTGTCTCATTATTCTGCTTTTTCCGGTCAAGGTTTTTGGCAACCAATATCATTGTGTTGCTGATGCATCATTTACAACCCACTAGTCAATTTTTGATTTCAATTTTATCTTTTTTTATTTGTAATAATTTTACACTACTTGTGCTTAAGCGTCTATATTGTCTGCAGTGCCCACAATAGTCCCCCACATTTTGGAGGGTATTCTTGTTTCTATTACAGAACGGTTAGAGAGGGTAAATCTCCCTAACGGGGATATAGACAGCAATAAAAACCTGACAGGTGTTCCAATCTATCTCCTGTGTTTTTTCACAATGCAAACAGCTCACCTGCAATCACCATCAGTCACCATACCACAATGAAATGTATAATATGACATTTAAATAAAGGAAAAAGAAGGAAAAAAGAAATAGTCCTTCACCATCACTAAATATTTGATACCAGCCCACATGCTTAAACAAATATTTTTAGATTGGGAACTGGTGTGAACAAGGCAGTACAGCCAGCCCTCCTATACTGGGCCCCATCCATTCAAAAGGGGGGCCCAGGCACCTGCTGAGCAGGAGGTCCGGCTGTACTGTCTTATTGCAGATACCGATCCTCTTCTGCCTCCTCTTGCAGCGTTGCCAGTTTCTCCTCTTCTTTCTCCCTCTGGCTGCACTGGAGGGGGATTGGTTCTAGTACATGCGCTCCTTCCATCTGCTGTCCAGGCCCCCCCGTGTGCCCCTTTCCCCCATAGTGCTGCCGCTTTCTTCCTCTCCTCTTCTGCCAGCAGCTGCTGCAGGCACACAGGGGGATGTTTCAGGATGGAGAGCAGGGGAAGGGGCCAGTAAATATGGCATTTACTTATCTTCCATTCCTGAATTAACACAGTGATTGATCGGTACCAATCACTCCTGTGTCCATTTGTTTACTATGCTTCAGTTTGCGAAGGAGCATGAAGCCTCAGAGCTCTTCCTATTCATTCATCTGTGCAGCTAAGACTACAGAGAAAGGGACTGATAAATCAATATCCTCAGACACTTTTGGCTGGGGGAAGGGGGTCCTGTCAGGTAGACTGTATGGGGCCCAGTGATTTATAACAGCAGCCCTGGGTGTGAATGGGCCCTTAAAGTGGAATTTGGGGGCTTATCCCCCACAACTCTTAAACCCGCCCCTCCCCCTCTTAACACCTATGTTTACTAACCTGTATAAGAAAGATACCTATTTTCAGGCTGCTTGGATCTGCTCACATGATCCCACTCCCCTGTGTCAGCCAGTGTGGCACTTCCGGCATTACCAGCCATTGTCAGAGGGCTTTCTCATGTCCCCTGCAGTGCCACTGGCTGACACGGGAGATCACATGACTGGACTGGATCGGCCTGAAAATACATAAGTACAGTATCTCACAAAAGTGAGTACACCCCTTACAATTTTGTAAATATTTTATTCTATCTTTTTATGTGACAACACTGAAGAAATGACACGTTGCTATAATGTAAAGCAGTGAGTGTACAGCTTGTATAACAGTGTAAATTTGCTTCCCCCTCAAAATAACTGAAAATAACTCAACACACAGCCATTGATGTCTAAACTGCTGGCAACAAAAGTGAGTACACCCCTAAGTGAAAATATCCAAATTGGGCCCACGTGACGTGTTAGTGTTACAAGGTCTCAGGTGTGAATGGGGAGCAGCGGTGTTAAATTTGGTGTTATCGCTCTCACTCTCTCATACTGGTCACTGGAAGTTCAACATGGCACCTCATGGCAAAGGACTCTCTGAAGATCTGAACAAAAGAATTGTTGCTCTACTTAAAGATGGCCTAAGCTATAAGAAGACTGCCAAGACCCTGAAATTGAGCTGAAACACAGAGGCCAAGACCATACAACGATTTAACAGGACAGGTTCCACTCAGAATAGGCCTCACCA
Source organism: Glandirana rugosa (assembly GCA_018402905.1). Lineage (NCBI taxonomy): Eukaryota > Metazoa > Chordata > Amphibia > Anura > Ranidae > Glandirana > Glandirana rugosa. The sequence goes on from BLSH010029916.1 coordinate 1,784,876, forward strand.
TGGTCAACCAAAGAAGCTGAATGCATGTGCTCAGAGTCATATCCAGGGGCTGTCTTTGGGAAATAGACGTATGAGTGCTGCCAGCATTGCTGCAGAGGTTGAAGGGGTGGGAGGGTCAGCATGTCAGTGCTCAGACCATACGCAGCACACTGCATCAAATTGATTTGCATGGTTGTCGTCCCAGATGGAAGCCTCTTCTAAAGCTGATGCACAAGAAATCCCACAAACAGTTTTCTGAAGACAAGCAGATTAAGGGCATGAATTACTGGAACCATGTCCTGTGGTCTGATGAGACCAAGATAAACTTATTTGGTTCAGATGGTGTCAAGCGTGTGTGGCAGCAACCAGGTGAGGAGTACAAAGACAAGTGTGTCTTGCCTACAGTCAAGCATGGTGGTGGGAGTGTCATGGTCTGGGGCTGCATAAGTGCTGCTGGCACTGGGGAGCTGCAGTTTGTGACATACTGAAGCAGAGCATGATTCCCTCCATTTGGAGACTGGGCCACAGGGCAGTATTAAAAACATAATAACGACCCCAAACACACCTCCAAGATGACAACATCTTTTTAAAAAATCTGAGGGTAAAGGAGATGGACTGGCCAAGCATGTTTCCAGACCTAAGCCCTATTGAGCATCTGTGGGGCATCCTCAAATGGAAGGTGAAGGAGCACAAAATCTCTAACATCCACCAAGCCCCGTGATGTCGTTATGGAGGAGTGGAATAGAACTCCAGTGGCAACCGGTGAAACTCTGGTCAACTCCATGCCCAAGAAGCAGTGCTGGAAAATAATGGTGGCCACACAAAATATTGACACTTTGGGCCCAATTTGGACATTTTCACTTAGAGGTGTACTCACTTTTGTTGCCAGTGGTTTATGCATTAATGGCTGTGTGTTGAGTTTTTTTTGAGGGGACAACAATTTTACACTGTTATACAAGCTGTACACTCACTACTTTACATTGTAGCAAAGTGTCATTTATTCAGTGCTGTCACATGAAAAGATATAATAAAATATTTACAAAAATGTGAGGGGTGTACTCACTTTTGTGAGATACTGTATATATTTCTTTCTTACTCTGGTTAGCAAGCAAAGATGTTAGGGGAGGAAGGGGACAGTTTTAAGAGTAGTTAAGGTTAAGCCTGGAGTTCCACTTGAAACTGAAAGTTCATTTTGGGCTTTAAAATCTGTCTCCCCCATACCCTGCAACAGTAATACTGAGCTATGAATATGTATGCCCACCTCCCACTTGACCAACCACATACCTCCCAACTTTTTGAGATGGGAGCAAGGGACATCTATTAGCAAATGTATGTAGGCGTAAGACACACACCCTGCCACGCCCCCTTAAAGTTGAATTATATACAAAAATTTTTAGTTAAACCCACAAGTGCTTAATTTTTACCACTACTATTCCTTTATATTAGCTTTTGACATTTACAAATGCAGCAATTTTGTAATTGGGTGGAAGATTTAGCACTGGGAAATACTTTTTGAAGGATAAATAGTACATTTTATATACAACTATATAGATCAGACCAAAATGAGGGACAAATGAGGAGGAATGAGGGACAGAGGGATATTGTTCCAAATGAGGGACAGTCCCTCAAAATCAGGGACAGTTGGGAGGTATGCAACCACTAGTACATTTATTGCTGTTAGTGCATGCTGGAGGAGAACATAAACATTTGGACCTGACCTTGTGAGCCTCTTACTCCTAGTGTTTGGCTTGGCGAGTTGTGCTGTCTATAGTCTGCCCTAGTTAGTTAGTTCTGTAGTCTGTTTGGGGTCTAACTTGGTCTTCGTGCTGAGGCCTGGAGCTAGACCAGAAGCAATCCTCAGAAACTGTCCTGCATGGCAGAGATGGCTGCTGAATCAGGATTGAGAACCAGGAGGAGAATCTTGCTGGAGGAAGGAGCAGGCTGGTTTCTCACAAGGACCTGGTGCTACTCTTGGGAGGATGCACAGGAGGTATGAGGAAATACACAGAGAAGTCTGCTAACTAGATGAAAGTGCTATCTGCAGTTTTACAATGTTGGCTTGAAGATTATTTTCACTGTACAAATTAGATACAAGTCAGTGTTGTTCTGTGTATCTGCAGCCCCCTTCCCTCTCTCCCTGTGTATAGGGCAAAAATATATCTAATAAAGACACTTAAAGTGACTGGCACAAAATGTTTCTCAATCCCCCATTATTTGCCCTGGACCCAGGGGTAAATGCTAGCCCACCCTGCTCCTGGAAGCCAAGGGGGGTGCTACACAAGACTTTAACCAGATAAGAGTACAGAAAATTATGAAAAAGAAATGTTCAAAAAGGTATTGGTGGAAAGAAACGTGAAATAAAAAAAAATGAGTAGCAATGAAGAACTATTTGAGTAAAAAAAAGATGCATTGTAAGGGGAAAATAAGTAGAAACCAAAAATAAAATAAAAAACAAGCAAAAAAAAAAAGGACATAAAGATATAAAATAAGAATGGATAGTTAATGACATGTCAAAACAGACTGATAGGCTCCTGTCTAAATATAGGAGACGAAAATGCTTTTCTTTTTCACTGCTTCCTTGCAGAACAGAGGGTCTCAATACAAATACCAGTCAGGATGCTAGCTTCATACATTTTGCATTTTTTTCCATACTTGCATGGGTTTACTCCCACACACAAAAAAAAGGCTGATAGGTTAATTGACTCCTGTCTCAATTGGCCCTAATATATGTATGCATACACAGATAGTGTTTTTAGATTGTAAACTCCTTGAGGGCAGATACTGATGTTAATGTACAGTATGAAGAGTTCTGTGCAAATTGCTGATGCTAAATGAATGCATATAATAAATAAATAAAATCCCAAAGTCTGGAGCAGGGGCAGTCATATGTAGGTGGGGCTTTGTGTGTATGGGGCCCCATGAATTGTCAGTCCGACAATTCATGGGGCCCTATACACACAAAGCCCCACCTACATATTGCAGCTCAGCTCCATAGAGGGGACATTTAAATATCTACTGCACCATAGCCAGCATTTTAGTTTCCAGCTTTCTTTTGCAGGAGCCGCTGGGCACTTCCAGGTTTAAAGATGGCTGCTGCGCAGGGAGGGGGAGTGAAAGAGAGGGGGGTGAGAGAGGGGTGGGATGAAAGAGAGCAGGGTGAGAGAGAGGGTGTTGAGAGAGGGGGTGTTTAGAGAGGGAGGGGGTGAGAGAGAGAGAGGGAAGGTGAAAGAGAAAGAGAGTGGGGGTGAAAAAGAGAAAGAGGGTGAGAGAGAAAGAAGGGGTGAGGTGGGTGAAAGAGAGGGGGTGGAATGTGGGTTCTCGCAGTGGCGGGGCACTTACTGTTAAGTTCAGCAATCAGTCGGTGAGCCATTGTCACTAGTGAGCAGTGTTGTGTGGCCCCAGGGGTTAGGCTGGGCCTCTGGGCTGTCTCTCAGCACAGGCATAGCAGAGTCACAAAGTCAAGAATCAGGTAGAGAAAGAAAAAAGACAGGCGGGGAAAAGGAGCCCAAACTGGGCTGACAGTGTAATCCGATCCACCCTGGAAAGGAAGGGACATGAGCGGAGCTGTTCCCAGGCACAGCATAGGACATGGGCAGGCTCCCACCTCATCATGGGACCCCTCACCTGTGGAGGAGCTGTGCACCTCAAGCATGTACACTGTCCCCAGCCATACAGACTGTGCCCTCCATGTACACACCACCCAAATCCCATGTCAGCCCACTCATCCTCACCTTGACCCTTTCTGTATGAAGTAGGAGTGAGTGAATTCTAGAATAGGACCTCTTATGGGGTTATGGGGCCCCTAATGGTCCGGGCCCCTGGGCAGTGGCCGGGTGCCCAAATGATTAGTCCGCCCCTGCATGTCTGTACACTGAATGCTATTCCCTATATATAATACTGATATATGTACACTTAATGGCACTCTGTGTACTGATGTCAGTACTATATACAGGGTATACCACTCAGCATACAAATGTCAGTGTTATATATAGGGAATAGCACTCAGTGTACAGATGTCAGTGTTATAACTATGATATCTGTACTACACTGAGTGCTATTCCCTATATATAGCACTGATATCTCTACACTGAGTGGCATCAGTCCAGTCTGTATTGCAATCTGCCACCTCTAGCTCTCTAAGTTCAGCACCGGCTGTCCCCTATGGCGGGGATGTGAACTGTGGCCCCGTCCCTCTGCTGAATTCCGCTGCCATAATCCCCATAGTTCCGCTGTCACCCTCTCATCCTGCCCAGCTCCTGGGTCATCTCCCTGCACTGCATCAGCAACAAGCAGGTATTAGCAGGAGGGGTGGACTGAGCCTCCCATGGGGCCCCCTACTGACCCTGGGCCCTCGGGCAGTGCCTGAGTGCCAAAATGGTCAGTCTGCCCCTGGTCTGGAGTCCCCTGATCCTAAACACAATCTAATAAAAACACACTCATCCAGTCTACATGACTACCACAAACGAATATCAAAATTAATCAGTGTAGCACCCCTGCCCTGGGCCTGCTAAATTTAGCGTATAACTCTGCCATAACCAGCTGAGCTGCAAATCATTTTTCAGGTCTGTTCAGGTTTCCCTAAACCTTGTGGTTGTTTGCTTCTGCCTGCTGCTGGAAGAATGTTCCACCAAAAGTGTGGGAGGGTCAGTCACTGGGCTTGAATATGTATCTGACCCTAACCCATACCTTGGAGGCAGACCAAGAAGGTGTGGCTGGAGAGAAGAAAAATATTTGGGGGGATCTGAGCAGTCTCTCTCCCTGGGGCTTCTTCCTGGGAGGGCACCTGTTTGTGTGTTCCAGGGAAGCTACTGCTACTAGTTCTGTGTCCAGGGAAGCTACTGCTACTAGGCCTCAGTGTGTGCTGAAGGAAATTTGCCTTTAGCCTGTAGCTTCAGGTATGGAAGACATCTGTCTAAAAATGTAATTTTTTTTATATAAAATGTTACTCAGGATGCTCAGCAATGAAGAAGCTAATTGCAGAACCACTGGAGACTACTATCAACCCTGACTCTTAAAGTGGTGTCTACATTTGGTATGCAAGAGAATTGCATGGAAAATGGTCACCAGAACATCTTAAAACAGAATCAAGCATGCACACTAGTGTGTAGATGACTTCACTGTACAAAATAAGAATGAATGTGAATGTATTCACCATGCACATATCCACTGTGAATTCCCCAAACATACAACAAAACAGACTATTAGATTTTCTGGCCTTCATGAGAACATATAATATTTTTAATATAATGTTATGCCATCGCTGGTAAAATACTGTTTATATACTGTGTATCAAGCGATCTCTAAAAACGAATGGCAAGTGGTATAAAAAAACCTGGTATGATAGGTTGCATCATAAGGTAACATATGTAGATGTATAATTGCTTCTCTCTGCATAATTTCAAGCACGCACAAGTGCTTGCTTGCATGAGTATGTTTATTTATATAGTATCAGCCACAGTCACAGAGCTTTACAGAACAGACACTGGAGGATGGCAAATTAGGAAGCAACCAATGCATACAGCCATAAAATGTACTTCAGGGAAGGAAAAGTAATTACACCCTTAGGGGTCTACTTCCTAATCTCAGATATGTCTCTTGTATAATCAGATTGCAACAGAATGTAGGTCGGTGCTAAAAATTAGCAACTCTTATTTACATTGGGGTTGATTTATGGAAACTGGAGCAAGGAAAATAGAAAATTCGGATTTGTTGCTCATAGCAACCTCTTCTTTCATATTGTAGCAAATAAAAATAATAATGTTACAGTTAAATTTTCATTATTTTAATCATTTCTGTTAGTGTAGTGCACCATTTACAGAGCCCACTTACAATCTCTCTACTATCATTGAGCTTAAAGTGGATGTAAACCCGATTCATGAAATTTGAGCTGGACACATATACAGTTGTATGCAAAAGTTTAGGAACCCCTGGCAATTTCCATGATTGTCATTTATAAATATTTGTGTGTTTGGATCAGCAATTTCATTTTGATCTATCAAATAACTGAAGGACACAGTAATATATCAGTAGTGAAAGGAGGTTTATTGGATTAACAGAAAATGTGCAATATGCATCAAAACAAAATTAGACAGGTGCATAAATTTGGGCACCCTTGTCATTTTGTTGATTTGAATACCTGTAACTACTTAGCACCGATTAATTAGAACACCCAATTGGTTTGGTGAGCTCAATAAGCCTTGAACTTCATAGACAGGTGCAGCCAATCATGAGAAAAGGTATTTAAGGTGGCCGATTGCAAGTTGCTCTTCTCTTTGACTCTCCTCTAAAGAGTGGCAACATGGGGGCCTCAAAACAACTCTCAAATGACCTGAAAACAAAGATTATTCTACATTATGGTTTAGTGGAAGGCTACAAAAAGTTATCGCAGAGATATAAGCTGTCAGTGTCCACTATGAGGAACATAGTGAGGAAATGGAAGACCACAGGCACAGTTCTTGTTAATGCCAGAAGTGGCAGGCCACATAAAATATTGGAGAGGCAAAGGCGAAGGATGGTGAGAACGGTCAAAAACAGCCCACAGACTACCTCCAAAGACCTACAACATCAACTTGCTGCAGATGGTGTCACTGTGTATCGTTCAACAATTCAGCGCACTTTGCACAGAGAGAAGCTGTATTGGAGATTGATGCGAAAGAAGCCTTTTCTGCACAAAGGGAGTCGCTTGAGGTATGCAAACGCACATTTGGACAAAGATTGAGTTATTTGGTCATAACAAGGGGCGTTACGCATGGCGGTAAAAGAACACAGCATTCCAAGAAAAACACTTGCTACCCACAGTAAAATTTGGTGGAGGTTCCATCATGCTGTGGGGCAGTTTGGCCGGTGCCGGTATTGGGAATCTGGTTAAAGTTGAGGGTCTCATGGATTCCACTCAATATCAGCATATTCTTGAGAATAATGTTGAGGAATCAGTCACAAAGTTGAAGTTACGCCGGGGCTGGATATTTCAACAAGACAACGACCCAAAACACTGCTCAAAATCTACTCGGGCATTTATGCAGAGGAACAAGTACAATGTTCTGCAATGGCAATCCCAGTCCCCAGACCTAAATATCATTGAACATCTGCGGGATGATTTGAAGCGGGCTGTCCATGCTCGGCAACCATCAAACCTAACTGAACTAGAGATGTTTTGTAAGGAGGAATGGTCCAAAATACATTCATCCAGAATCCAGACACTCATTACAGGCTATAAGAAGCATCTAGAGGCTGTTATTTCTGCTAAAGGAGGCTCTACTAAATATTGATATGATTTTTCTGTTGGAGTGCCCAAATTTATGCACCTGTCTAATTTTGTTTTGATGCATATTGCGCATTTTCTGTTAATCCAATAAAGCTCATTTCACTACTGAAATATTATTGTGTCCTTCAGTTATTTGATAGATCAAAATGAAATTGCTGCTCCAAACACACAAATATTTATAAATGACAATCATGGAAATTGTCAGGGGCTCCTAAAGTTTTGCATACAACTCTATCTGTAGTGTTTTCTTATCTCTCTTCAAAGCACTAAGTCCTACTGTCATTGAGCTTAAAGTGGATGTAAACCAGATTCATGAAATTTGAGCTGAGCACATATATCTGTAGTGTTTTCTTATCTCTCTTCAAAGCACTAAGTCCCGTGGCTTTCTACTGCTCCATTATTTTGTTATCAGTATGATAACATCTGACAAGTTCTCCATTAACTGACATAAAACCAGGCTGAATTTTGTGTTGGGGAGGTTGGTATAAATAGATTGGCAGCAAGCTAAGCTATTCACAAGACAGCTCAGAGAGTTTCTGCCTATGTGGAGTTGGGGTGTGTGCCTTTCCTCCAATCAGCTGTCTTGACTGTGTTCCCAGACTTCACACTCACTGCTGAACAGGAAGAGAAAATCTCTAACACGATCTGAACTTTCTAAAGAATGTATAAAGCTGAAGACAGCTGATACAGTTGTGCTCATAATTTTACATACCCTGGAAGAATTTATGATTTCTTGGCCATTTTTCAGAGAGTATGAATGATAACACAAAAACATGTATTTCATTCATGGTTAGTGTTTGGCTGAAGCCATTTATTATCAATAAACAGTGTTTACTCTTTTTAAATAATGATGACAACAGAAACTAGCCAAATGACCCTGATCAAAAGTTTACATACCCTGGTGATTTTGGCCTGATAACATGCACACAAGTTGACACATAGGGGTTTCAATGACTATTGAATGTAACCATCCTCACCTGTGATCTGTTTGCTTGTAATTAATGTGTGTGTATAAAGGTCAATGTGTTTCTGGACTCCTGATAGACCCTTGCATCTTTCATGCAGTGCTGCACTGAACTTTCTGGACAAAGGATCTGCGGGAAAAGGTAGTTGAACTGTATACAACAGGAAAGGGATATAAAAAGATATCCAAGTAATTGAGAATGTCAATCAGCAGTGTTCAAACTCTAATCAAGAAGTGGAAAATGAGGGGTTCTGTTGAAACCAAACCACGGTCAGGTAGACCAACTAATATTTCAGGCACAACTGCCAGGAAAATTGTTCGGGATGCAAAGAAAAACCCACAAATAACTTCAGGACTATCTGAAAACACGTGGTGTGGCTGTTTCAAGATGCACAATAAGGAGGCACTTGAAGAAAGATGGGCTGCATGGTCGAGTCACCAGAAGAAAGCCATTAGTACGCAAATGCCACAAAGTATCCTGCTTACAATACGCCAAACAGTACAGAGACAAGCCTCAAACCGTCTGGCACAAAGTCATTTGAAGTGATGAGACCAAAATTGAGCTTTCTGGCCACAACCATAAACCCTACATTTGGAGAGGAGTCAACAAGGCCTGTGAAACACGGAGGTGGATCACTGATGTTTTGGGGATGTGTGAGCTACAAAGGCACAGGAAATTTGGTCAAAATTGATGGCAAGGTGAATGCATTATGTTATCAAAAAATACTGGAGGAACATTTGCATTAATCCACTAGGAAGCTGCGCATGGGATGTACTTGGACATTCCAACATGACAATAATCCAAAACACAGGGCCAAGTCAACCTGTTGTCGGCTACAGCAGAATAAAGTGAAGGTTTTGGAGTGGCCATCTCAGTCTCCTGACCTCAATATCATTGAGCCACTCTGGGGTGATCTCAAACGTGCAGTTCATGCAAGACAGCCCAAGAATTTCCAGGAACTGGAGGTTTTTTGCCAAGGGGAATGGGCAGCTTTACCATCTGAGAAGATAAAGAGCCTCATTCACAAATACCACAAAAGACTTCAAGCTGTCATTGATGTTAAAGGGGGCAATGCACAGTATTAAGAACTGGGGTATGTAAACTTTTGATCAGGGTCATTTGGGTAGTTTCTGTTGTCATTATGATTTAAAAAGAGTAAACACAGTTGATTGATAATAAATGGCTTCAGCCAAACACTAACCATGAGTGAAAGAAATATTTTTGTGTTCTCATTCATATTATCTGCAAAATGGCCAAGAAATCATAAATTCTGCCAGGTGTGACAAACAGCCCATGTCAGTTGTTGATGGAGTATATCTGCCACATAGAATCTTGAGATTCTTAAGGTAAATGTGTGGCAGGGAGAGGTCTGTAGGCAGCAAGGGGTTAAGTATTGGTCACACCTTGCTCCCCAGCTGGGGTATCATTTTGCCTGACCTGGTTGTAATCAGTGGGGGTGCTGAGAGAGAAGGAGCAGGCTGTGAGTGAACTGAAGCAGACCCAGTGAGGTCTATCTGGTGGCCAGGGGGCTTTTATTCATGTAATGGACTTTTGGGACTGTTTTCTACACCTGCGAGGGAAGCCTTTCTGTTATCCTTTATTTTGCTGAATGAATAAATAAACATGGGCAGGAAGCCCTTAACCTGACATACGGCTGGATTACATGTTTGAGAACATCTCCACTTGAAGTTAATTGCCCACACAGGGTATGTAAATGTATGAGCACAACTGTTTACATGTAAAACTTATGTAGGGAGATTTGTTTCATCCCTGTGAATCATCTGAGGCTGTTCACTTCACTGGGTATAGGAGAGGGTGTACACCCACTTTAAAGTGTATGTAAAGTCAAAAGTTTTCTTCTTTTGTTTTGTTTTTGATAGAGTAGTGAAGGGTTAAAACACAAGGTTATTTTTGCTGTTGTTGTTGTCTGTGTACCATTGGGAATATTTCCCTTCATTTTCTGTCATATGTCCAACAGGACATTAGAAGAAATCTACCAAAGTGAGAAGAACCCCCCTCTTAGACAGCCTTCCCCAAAACAGGTATACCCATTGAATTACTTCTTTTTACCTCTTGTCCTAGAGACAACTATAACATTTTGGATTTCCCTTCACGTTCTCATTTAGTGAAAATGGTCCCAGTACAATTATAAGGGTGAATATTCCCAATGGGGACACAGAAAGCAATAAAAACTTCACAAACAGTGTCCCCACTCTATCCAAAAGGAAGGATGAGCAAGTTTGATTTCCAGTGGGTTGAAATCCACAAAACCCATACTGAGCAGCAATTCCCATTGTAGTGTATGGGGAAAATCTTGAAATTAAAGTGACTATAATGAAAATTAAAAAAAACAAAAACAAATTTATACTTACCTGCTCTATGCCTCCTCTTCTGTTGTCCTTTGCCGGTGCTCCTGGCTCCTCCTCCCCGGTCAGTTCCCCTCTAGAAAGCCCCTTCCTATGCATCTATTGACACAGACGACGGGACTCGGCCCCTGCTCCCTTGTCCCTGGCTTTGATTGACAGCAGTGGCAGCCTTTTTGCTCTCGCAGCCTCAGCAAAGCCAATGAGACCAGTAAGCGAAGGGAGAGAAGAGCTGCAGATATGCACAGTGCTAGAATGAGGGCTCAGGTAAGTGGTTGGAAGGCAGTGAGGGGAGAAAATTATACCTAAACATTTTTTACCTTAATGCAAGGAATGCATTAAGGTAAACAATGTTTAGGCTTTAGAACCACTTTAAATTCTTGCTATTTTCAAAGGTATTAGCCCAGTTGCAGTAAAAAAAAGACACAGCTGGACATTGCCATGGGAGATGTTTAATAAAGAAAAAATGTTTTCTAAAAATACTGTACAGTGGGTAGAGGGTCCTTTTCATGCAAGTTTGAAGGTGACATGGGAGAAACACCAATGTTTTAAATGACATGCTTGAGAGATGCCTTTTTGCTGTACATGGTGTCTTTGAACAATACGATTTCCATGGACAGCACCAGCGACACTATATTCTGGCATCACATATTTTAAATGTGCAATTCATTAAGTAACATTTACATATAGTTTGGCTTAAATACAGCCGTTTCACCACAATCTGATTAATTTCAACTTGAAAAACAAAAACAGAAAATACTATCATACTTGCTTTTTAATTCCCTTTTCCTGTTGCCAATTATTGGCAGTATGCATGTGGTAGTAGCCACACCCACTACCAATGCAAATCTATAAAGTGCCCTGTAAAAAGCCAAGAACAAACTGGGTGGACTAGTTTGGGTGTACGCATTTCGTCTAAAGAGACATTATCTGGGGACCCCAGATGATGTCTCTTTAGACAAAACGCGCCGGGTCGTGCTGTTCCGCTGCCATTGCGTTGTGCTGACTGAGATTTTATATAAGTGCTTTTTACCCCATGGACATGTGAGTGTTCCTAATTTTTTTAATACATTTCATATCTTGTGAATTTACACATGTGGAGTCTTTCTATCTTTTTTGGATATATCGCCTCCCACTGAGACACGAGTCTTGTTGTCCTTTTTGGATCATGTCATCACATGAATGGTTCACACTACAGATCCAGGGAATATTTCCCACTGATGCAGAGATAGAAGTGACGCGGAAGCCCCCTTGTTGGTGTGGTTACACCCCCTACTTGGTCAGCTCACTGGGCGTAAACCTTTCTGATCGCACTAGTTCCGGTAAGCCCCTATATACTGGTGGTGGACCCCCTGAGCATGGGTGCTTTGCTGTTGAGTTTGGGATTTTCTCTTTCCCTTTTAATCTTACATGTGAACATTATCTCTATTTCTGATACTTCATCATTGCATCTATTGGATATTTTCTTTCTATATACAATTAATGACTGGACAACTTTCACATTTATGTAATAATCATTTATTGTGGACATTTTTGTTGCACTGCGATAGGTGCACATTTCTTTTCTTTTCACTTTTGCACTATAATATTCTTCTACCTCACTCTGGAATAATATGTATTATTAATCATTTTGATTGCTATTTGCACATGGTACAATGATCAGTTAGCTGTTTGTATTCTATGTTATTTTTACCTTATAAGTAGTGTTGAGCGAACCCGGACTGTAACGTTCGGGTCCGTACCGAACTTTAGGGTGTCCGTGGCACGGACCCGGACCCGGACATTTCAAAAATCGTTCGGGTCAACTAACCGACGGGACGTCGAAGAGTTGTGCACCTCATTTTATCGTCTTGGGGCCTGGCTTGGGCTTGCTAAAAACTTTACAGGCCCAGGCCCAGGCACGGTGCCTGTGGGATTTCAAGCCATGCCTGGGCTTGCAATGTCAGGCCCAAGCGAGTTGTGATGAATATTCCATTTTTATTGTATCTTATGTTTGTCGATTGACTAGTAACATGGTACACGTTTATCGTTAGTTTTACTAATTATTATGTATAATAAGGTCTCACTCCATCTTCTTATAATATCACGTTTTCACTTTTCTTTTCTTTACA
>BLSH010029916.1:1801316-1828725 GCA_018402905.1 Glandirana rugosa
TCTTCGGTATATTGTATTTGTAGGGCACTTGCCCTAGTTTGAAGATGATTTTAGAACAGTTATATGGCTTCTACCGTTCATTAATACTTTTCAGACACAGTTTGAAGATGATCCACATTCACCTCCATTTTTGCTTTTTTTATGTTTTTATTTTTTTAAAAATATTTAAAGTTATTTCCCTGTCCCCATTTTTTTGTAGGGTGCTTGCCCTACCCTTACCCCCATTTTACTTCCTTTTGCAGCCCTCTGGGGCTTTCCAGGACTTTGTTACAGCCATTTTTGTGCCTAAAAGTTCGGGTCCCCATTGATTTCAATGGGGTTCGTTGTCCGTGCGATCGTTCGGGTTCCGTCCGGACCCGGACCCGGACTTTGTCCCGAGGTTCGGACGGACCAGCAGAACCCGAACTTCCAGGTGTTCGCTCAACTCTACTTATAAGGTTTATTTTTATTTTTTTTAGCGCTGCACTGATTCACCATTTTTATATTTATGCAATATTGTCTGCTTGCTTACATATTGTAGAGACTAGCACGGTATTTGGTTTTATATATTCAGAACTTTTATTTACTTGTCAGGAATCGGTGCACAGAGAAATACTCTGCTTGCACCTAAAATGTTTAAATAATCCCCTCTCTTCCTTGCTGAACTGATAAGGCCTAGGGAACTTTTGTTTAACTGGTTCAGGACCGGCTTGCATACTTTTACTGTTTCAGAGTGACGGCGCGCTCTTGTGCCCACTGCACGCTCCATGAGTGTGGCTGCAGGTCGGGCGGACTCAATGTCCGCGGCGACCCGCAATCGCCTGATAGGAAAAAAAAAATTTCCTATACCAGGTGTTTTTAAAATGCAATCAATGCACTTAATGTGGGATGTTATTCACCTGGGTGGGTGTGTCTTGTTCAGTGAGCCCCTCTATAACAAGAGGGGCATCAGCACTATGTCTTTGTAATGATTAAGCTCGTAATGCACGAGTGAAACGCGTCTGCATCTTACCTGCATTTGCCTGACCAATAAACAGCAAGCTTATCACTGTCCGTGGAGTGCCGTTTCACCTTTTTCTTTTCCTATGCACATGGCGGCGAGCCAAGAACGGCACCCGGACACACAACAGATTTTCTCCTCACCAGCTTGAGCGGTGTATCTCTTTTGTTGTTCATGTGAACTCTGCCCAGCTTTCTGCAGTCTGACCCAAAAGCTGCCAATCATCCTCAGCACAGCTACCCACACACTTTCCCACTAACAGAAGCGGCTGAAATTGGTGGAGGGACAGGAATAAGTGTCACCAGAGGAGTAAGTTATTGTGTGCATGTACAGTGTGTGTGTGCAGTGTGTATGCAAAGGTTGTAAGTCTGTGCCTGTGTTACATACTGCTAATCCTTGCACTATGTATATTATACACCTGACCCCTGCACTTAGTACATTACATACTTGTCACCCCTACACGTTGTACATTACATGCTCCTGACTCCTGCACAATGTACTTTACACAGACCTGACTTCTGCAATCTGCGTGTTACATACTCTTGCCTCTGCACTGTGTACATTACATACACCTGACCCCTGAACTCTGAGTGTTACTCACTGTTGATACCTAACTGTGTACATTACATACCCCTGACACCTGGATTACACACACAACTCTATTTACTTTAGTCATGCTTTTAGTGGACATCTCCAAGACACATAACTAGAAAAGAGAGTGGAAGATAAATGTAAAGTGTGTTAATTATACTTTCCTCTGTGCTGTCCTCCTTGAGTAATCGATTTGTAAAAACTGTGCAGTGAGTGCAGCAAAACTGTTAACTCAGTGGTTCCAGTCTATAACCAAAACCCTTCTTTCCCACCCATATGTATTCATTTTACCAAAAGATTTTACTGATAAGAAATGATGAAGTTACAGTATGAATCCAAAATTCTAGGTGTGATAATATTCCAGGCATCAGTATGTTATACATAGCTTGGACCAATGTAACTATGTATATACATACCTGGCTGATGCCTCTGGAAGCTGAAACTCACTGATGTAGATACCGCTACTCTATTGATCTCCACTTGCTCTTGGGTATCGTGCAGAGAGATTGCACCTCTGCTTACTGAAAATAGGAGATCAGCCATTAGTCACAGGCACCATTCTGGTTTACTCTCACGTTCCACTGGCAGGTTAGTTGGCTCCTGTCTAAATTGGCCCTTGTTCTATCATGGTCACATGTTTATGTGATGTGCAAACACTTGCAGGTAAGATCAAACTGTATATAACTTTTAACTGATTAATGACAGATAGCGGTAATGTAATAATATTGGAAAATTATAACAAGAAATGTTGCTACAGATATGATATACAGTATCACCCCTCACATTTTTGTAAATATTTTATATCTTTTCATGTGACAACACTGAAGAAATGAAAAATTTTGCTACAATGTAGTGAGTGTACAGCTTGCAAAACAGTGTACATTTGCTGTCCCCTAATAATAACCCAACACACAGCCATTAATGTCTAAATCGCTGGCAACAAAAGTGAGTACACCCCTAAGTGAAAATGTCCAAATTGGGCCTAATTAGCCATTTTCCCTCCCTGGTGTCATGTGACTCGTTTTTTTTACAAGGTTTCAGGTGTGAATGAGGAGCAGGTGTGTCAAATTTGGTGTTATCGCTCTCACTCTCATACTGGTCACTGGAAGTTTAACATGGTACCTCATGGCAAAGAACTCTCTGAGGATCTGAAAAAAGAATTGTTGCTCTACATAAAGATGGCCCAGGCTATAAGAAGATTGGCAAGACCCTGAAACTGAGCTGCAGCACGGTGGCCAAGACCATACAGTAGTTTAACAGGACAGGTTCTACTCAGAACAAGCTTTGCCATGGTCAACCAAAAAATTTGAGTGCACATGCTCAGAGTCATATCCAGAGGTTGTCTTTGGGAAATAGGATTGGGGGGTCAGCCTATCAGTGCTCAGACCATACGCCGAACACTGCATCAAATTGGTCTGCATTGCTGTCGTCCCAGAAGGAAGCCTCGTCTAAAGACGATGCACAAGAAAGCCTGCAAACTGTTTGCTGAAGACAAGCAGATTAAGGACATGGATCACTGGAACCATGTCCTGTGGTCTAATGAGACCAAGATAAAGTTATTTGGTTCAGATGGTGTGAAACGTGTGTGGCGGCAACCAGGTGAGGAGTACAAAGACAAGTGTGTTTTGCCTACAGTCATGCACGGTGGTGGGAGTGTCATGGTCTGGGTCTGCATGAGTGCTGCCGGCACTGGGGAGCTACAGTTCATTGAGGGAACCATAAATGCCAACATGTACTGTGACATACTGAAGCAGAGCATGACCCCCTCTCTTCAGAGACTGGGCCGCAGGGCAGTATTCCAACATGATAACGACCCCAAACGCACCTCCAAGACTACCACTGCCTTCCTAAAGAAGATGAGGATAAAGGTGATGGACTAGCCAAACATGACTCCAGACCTAAAGCCTATTGAGCATCTGTGGGGCATCCTCAAATGGAAGGTGGAAGAGCACAAGGTCTTTAACAGCCACCAGCTCTGTGATATCCCCATGGAGGAGTGGAAGACGACTCCAGTGGCAACCCGGGAAGCTCTGGTGAACTCCATTCCCAAGAGGGTTAAGGCAGTGCTGGAAAATAATGGTGGCCACACAAAATATTGACACTTTGGGCCCAATTTGGACACTTTTACTTAGGGGTGTACTCACTTTTGTTGCCAGCGGTTTATACATTAATGGCTGTGTGTTGAGTTATTTTAAGGGGACAGCAAATTTACACTATTATACAAGCTGTACACTCACTACATTGTAGCAAAGTGTCATTTCTTCAGTGTTGTCACATAAAACAATATAATAAAATAGTTACAAAAATGTGAGGGGTGTACTCACTTTTGTGAGATACTGTAGATGCCTTTCTCCAAAGAGTCCCATTTTTTTTTACAACGGCTTGGCAGATGATCAAAGCAGACATGTGTATGTAGCAGCTCTGCTGAGAGACTAATGTTATAAACAGGAGTAATTGGTAGTAATGACCAATTGTAACCCTTGGCACCTTTTAAGGAAAAGAGCATACATTCTGAATGCACAACCATCCCCACAACCCCCCCCCCCCCCTTGCCTATAGCCCCTCAATCAGGCTTGGATACATTCCTATGTATTAGTGATCATGACAAGGCAAAAAAATGACAATTTCCATCAGCACTATTAATTGTATGCTTACATGCGAGGTAGGAACTGATGTGAACCTAAACCACTGAATAAACGATACCTTCAAAGGGGACATGTCAGAAGGAAACTGTTAAGAACAAATATAAAGTTACAGAAAACACAAAAACATGCATAGCTCCCGGAAACAGGGACTGTAAGTGCTGAACAGGGAAGAAGGAAATAATAGAAAAAAAGGAAAGGACAAAAGCAAGTCAGGAATTAAGAAACCGCCAGAGGGGTGACACCATCAAGTAGGAAGTGATATCCGACTACGATGGTGTCACCCCCATCTGTGACAGTGTGTGGATCGGCCCGCAAGTTCCAACCGCATCATTTACAGGGGCCGGTTTTGGGTGTGCTCTGTGACCGTGCACTGCCAGCCCAAAACTAGCCTGCCCAGCGCCCTGCATACAGAAGAGAGCCTGATGCACTAGCCTTCCCAGTGTCTACTGCTCTGTCCTGCTCCTGCTATCACTCCGCAGCGGCAGGACAGAGCACTGTGGCAGGCTAGGGGGGAGAGCCATGCCTATGTGGCAGTACGGTAAAACTGCCACATGGGGGGGTGACACCATGTTTTTCTGCACCAGGTGACACCAACCTTAGTGACACCACTGCAGGGAACAGAATAAAAATGGGGAGGGGACAGCGAAAGATACTAAGGGTAAAGGAAAGAGGAGAAAGAGGCTACTTAGGCTGACTGGAAGAGATTTATGGGTAGAAGGAGTTCTCAAAGGTGAGGGGCCTCAGAGTTGAAGAGAGTTGAAGAATACGGGAAGTCTGCTGAAAGGGAGGGAAGTAATTAAGCCATGGCTGCCAGATCAAGAGATATTTTTCATGAGTGCTGTTCAATATGGCAGTTAGTTTCTCATTAATAAAGATGCTCTGTATGCAACTCTTAACTGCTAAGAAATCAAGAGATGGGGGTTTCCTTACCTGGGTGAGCAGACCTGGGCTTTTCTGCTCAGGAGTCATAAATATGTGAAGTATGAATATACAACTGCGACAAATAATATTATTAATAGGGGAGCCTCCCAAGGATAATTTCAAATGTTGATCAGCAAGATTTAGTTAACCATAGTGTTAATCTTTATCAACAGACACCTTGGGGTAGATACACCAAATATGTATTATTTCTCCTATGGTTTGCACCCTCTGAAACAGGAAATGGGATAGGATCTGATGCCTTTAGCAATTCTTGCTGCAGTGAAATACCAGTGAGACAATACCTTACAGGAGTTTGCAATGGCATTTGGATAAAGCAAGCCAGCTCTTGCCTCAGTCTTCTGGAGAGAGCATTTTAGTGAGCTAATGTATCCAGCATAGGCAATAGGAGAAAGCTTGGCAAGAGGAGTTACTTTACATAGCGGAATACAACAGGATATTGCTCATTTTATCATAAGGTTGGGTCTACAGATACATCTGATTGCTTTAAGAGATAAAGGTACATCTTCATTTTCAAATACAGAATCAACAAAGTGCCATAACTGTAATTAATGCAAAGGTTCCCTACTAGGGATTTTGTGGAGTAGTGGTGCGTATGCCTGTTCAACAAAATAAACATTGTGCTAAAGTCATGAGGCTCCACCAGTGGAAATGTTGAGGATCATCCAACCCAGGTGGGAACGAAAGGCAGTTAAAATGGGAAGCAAGAGAAAATAAAGTGAAATGAGACCCACTGAATATTTGATTGAATCCCAGATAAACAGGGAACATGTTAAGACTGGATTAAGAGGCTTGAAAAGTAAAGATAGAGGAATCCAGATAAGTGATAGATATCAACACATACAGAGAGTTCCACAATAGTATATATGATGCTGAGTGTAATTGGACCAAAGGTGCAGTCTGGACAGCTTTGAACAGTCCCATCTATATGTATTTGTTTCTGTTGTTGTATTGGACTGTATCAGGTTACTATTGTTATGAGTATGCTGACATCTAATGGAGGTAAGGGGCCACTACACATTGTTTACTAATGTGATTTGACAACTCCCTCTGTCCTACCCTCTTGTTTAGTTCTAGTTACTCGGGTCTTAGCTAGACCCTCCTTGTTTTTTCCATTTTCCTTCAGTCAATATTAGTTATTTGCAGACAGAGCTTAGAAAAGTCATTGTCTTCTTACGCTTCAAACATCCTCTGCACTGCACTTATCTGAAAAAAATGTGTTGGATTCAACATCTGTGTCTTATTGAAGAGTTAAACTGCTTGTGGATGGTGACCAAAGACTGTTTGAGCAGACTGGGTCAATGCATGTCAATGCATAAAGCGACATTTGAAAATAACTAAAAACATTTTCATTTCTGGATAGAGCAGGAAATGTTTAAAACCTATCCATTTATTTTAGTTATTTGCAGTATGAGGCTCTAGGCAAGGTAACAGCTCCCCCATGTCTTCATCTGCAAATGATATGAATTTCAAGGGGCATAGAAAAGCCCACCAATTATACTGCCTGTAGACCTTAGCATCAGACACAAACCATAAGTATATCCTGCCTTGTGAAATGACAGGTAGGTGCACAGCCTAGACTAGTTTTCGCCACTCCTTGGTCCACGGCAGGAAAATGAAGGTTGTAGCTGGGCCCCCTGGGACTTGCTTCTACTGTAGTTTTCTATGCACCTGGCCCCCTAGGTTTCTTTGTGGATGATAAAGCTGTCTGTTTCTCATCAGGGGATATTTCTCTATATCCTGCCCTGAATCTTTACAAAGTGAGGAGAATTACCCTCTTAGACAATTTTCACCAGAACGGGTACCCCTATTGGACGATTTCTCCTCACCAATCATCTCATGTTCTGATGACATCTGTGAACTGTTGTATTTATCATAATTCTGCCTTCGTGAGAGAGAGAGAGAGGGAATCTCCACTGCAGGCACATAGACAACAAAGCAATCCAACAGAGGTCCTAACTCTTTCCTGTCCAATCCAAAAGTTTTCAGCTATACATATACTTTTACGCACTTTAAAGTTTCTTCCAGTCTTTTCCAATTATGTTTCCTGGTTCCATCATAGATTTTCATTAAAATTGCTGCAATCATATTTTAAAAATATTTGCAGCCATAATATATGTCATCGGTCCATCCAAGACTGACATTTCAGTTGAGGGCAAAATACTAGACAAAACAGGTGTGCATATCTAGGAACTCAAGTGCAAATATCTCAATTCCCCAAAATATTGTATATAAAAGAAGCTAGTGTGTCCAGCAACTTGCTGCTGGCGTCCACTCAAAGCCAAATTCTAAGTTTTGGATGCATTAATGCATTAATTTGTTACTCTTTCATGTCTTTCATGGCTCAAGATTAACTATTTTATTGAAATGGCTATAAACACATATCAACACCATATTGTAATAAAAACACCTGCATTCTATTTAGAAAGAAATTTATTTCAAAAGGCAAAGCACTTTTTATTAAAAAGAGACCATGTTAAATTCAATGTTGCCATTGAAAATCAAGTCACAAGAAAATAGTTAAGTCTAATAATGTCTGTTTTCTGTTACATTGGGTACTTGCTGAATACATTTGACTTGTTTGTAAAACAGATGGTTACTGAGGGAAGCGTAATGTTCTGATACAAACCAAATTGGGAGAAAAAAAAAAGTAGAAATCTCTTATGTTACATAAAGGAGCCACTTTAGCAAAATCCTAAGTTTCATATCTGCCTAGAACTGAAAAATGTGTTGCATATAAGTTGGATTATGAAGAGAACTTCGGGGGGGGGGGGGGGGGTTGACAATTTGTCCCTTCCTTAAATGAGAAGTTCACCTTTCATAATATGTTACACCCATATTCACAGTGTAACATGTTACTGTTGCACCAGCTCACTCACCCCTCGATCCCCCGTTGTGACAGTAAGTGGGGATCTTCTTCCCACACTCGCTGTCACCATTTTTAAAAAACAAGGCTGTGCAGTGCTCGGCCCACCCAGAGTTCTGTGAATATGGAAACTACCTTTAAAAAGATGTGCATTTATTATTTTTTTACAATGATGGACTTATCCCTTAAAATGGACATAAGAACAAACATTACTTGGCAACTCCTATATTAATAAATTACATATATATATTATTTAACAGACAAACTTGGCAATTCGTTTTTTAGCATTAATGCATCCTGTTTACAGCGAAGTTTCACCCAAAAGTGGAACTTCCGCTTTAAGGCCTCCTCCCCAGCTCCTGTTTGTGAAACAGAGCTTTTGGGGAGCGGGTATCTGATTTTGACAGGTACCCGCTGACGGGCGATCAGCAGCCGAAGTTCTCCTTCCCCCTCCCTCCGAATTATTCAGGGACACATGACAGGTCCTAGAAGACTTCAGGATCAGTCACAGCCAACTTCAGGACCACAAGCTGTCACAGTCAGGTGCCAACAGTAGAGATGCCGGCACCACCAAGGGAGGAGAGAGGGCGAAAACTGCTGGGGTGAGTGGACCACTGGACAATGGGACAAGTGAGTGTGCTTATTAAAAGTTTGCAGCTACACTTTTTGTAGCTGCTGACTTTTAATAAAAACCAAAATGACCGTAACTGTGCATTAAATCTATAGCCAGCTATGAATTTGTAAAACTGTAAAAATAAATGGCTTCCTTATCATTTGATTTCCTTTGTACTTCAGGACTGAGTTTTGGAAATAGAACTCTTCTAGAAATATAAACTTCATTCCCCTTTTTTTCAATCCTACCTTGATGGCTGAGTTGTCCCCAAAAATCATACTCACCTGCCCACCTAATCCAGCATTGTGTGATGTAAGCCTGAGCCCCATCTCAGCACTCTGGAACCACACCATAATTTTCTTTTCTGACATTATTAGAAGGCCAGCTGTCTTCCTGGTTCTTGCAGCTGGCCCCCCTGATGATGCACTACGGTGCATGCACAGAGTGATGGAGTTCACCCAGTACATGCACACCTCAGTGGAGATTGCCTCTAAGCCTCCGGGGATGCATAACATCAGCCTCTCAGGAGGCTAGGCATAGGGGGGTAATAGTGCAGGACCAGGAAAGGTTATTTACACCGACCCAAAACATGGATATCTAATTGTGTAACAGGGGTGGGGGAAGAGAAAAATCATGGAATGTGACAGATGAGGGTAAATGCCCACTATATTGTAATGAGCGGATGGCTCTTACCAACAGTTTCTCCCTTATTTAAACCCCTTCATGACGGAGGGTAAAATAAACACCTGAACACAGTTTTGCAACTTTGACATATGTTAGTAAAACTGCACATACCATCACTAGTACCGTATTTATCGGCTTATAACACACACTTTCCCCCCCTGAAAATAGAGGGCAAATCATGGGTGCATGTTATACACCAATATTTTACCTGGCTGCCTCAAAGGGGAGAGGGTGAGCGAGCGCCGCCAGGTTACACAGAGCCGAGATCTTCTGTATGTGACTGCAAGCATGGAGTAAACAGGAGATCCCTCTGTGTAATTCGGCACTTGTGAGGCTGCATTGGTGGGCACTGATCAGGCTGCAATGATGGACAATGGCAAGGCTGCAGATGGGCACTGATCAGGCTGCATTAATGGGCACTGGTGAGGCTGCAGATGGGCACTGATCAGGCTGCAATGATGGGCAATGGTGAGGCTACAGATGGCCACTGATCAGGCTGCATTAATGGGCACTGGTGAGGCTGCAGATGGGCACTGATCAGGCTGCAATGATGGGCAATGGTGAGGCTACAGATGGGCACTGATCAGGCTGCAATGATGGGCAATGGTGAGGCTACAGATGGGCACTGATCGGGCTGCAATGATAGGCAATGGTGAAACTGCAGATGGGCACTGATCAGGCTGCATTAATGGTCAAGTTGGAGGCTGCAGATGGGCACTGATCAGGCTGAAATGATGGGCAATGGCAAGGCTGCAGATGGGCACTGATCGGGCTGCATTAATGGGCAATGCTGAGGCTGCAGATGGGCACTGATCGGGCTGCATTAGTGGTCAAGTTGGAGGCTGCAGATGGGCACTGTCAGGCTGCAATGATGGGCAATGGCAAGGCTGCAGATGGGCACTGATCAGGCTGCATTAATGGGCAATGCTGAGGCTGCAGATGGGCACTGATCAGGCTGCATTCATGGTCAAGTTGGAGGCTGCAGATGGGCACTGATCAGGCTGCAATGATGGGCAATGACAAGGCTGCAGATGGGCACTGATCAGGCTGCATTAATGGGCAATGCTGAGGCTGCAGATGGGCACTGATCGGGCTGCAATGATAGGCAATGGTGAAACTGCAGGTGGGCACTGATCAGGCTGCATTAATGGCCAAGTTGGAGGCTGCAGATGGGCACCAATCAGGCTGCAATGATTGGCAATGGCAAGGCTGCAGATGGACACTGATCGGGCTGCATTAATGGGCAATGGTGAGGCTGCAGATGGGCACTGATCAGGCTGCAATTATGGGCATTGACCCTTATTTTGCTTCTTTATTTAAAATTTTAGTTTTTTTCCTGAAACTCCCCTTTTAAAATTAAGGTGTGTGTTATATGCCTGTGCGTGTTATACGCTGATAAATATGGTACTTAGTACATCCAGATGATATATACCATTTTTTTTTTTTTCAGGACAAATTGGGCTTTCATTTGGTGGCAAATGGTAATGATATCTCATGATTTTTTTTTTCTTTTTACTATCAAAGGAACACTGACACAAAATAGTAAAAAAAAATGATTAAAAAATATAGCTGTATATTTCTTGCAATTACCATAACTTACCTCCAAGAAGAACTGAAAATAAATTCTCCTGCTCTTAACAATCACAGTGATACCATATATGTGTAAGTTATTTGTTGTTTGTACCTGCAGTCGAGTCCAGAAACAATAGTGCACATTTTGCTTTTTTATCCTACCTAAAACACACCAACAGTGACACTAACACTGAAACCAAATGGAAAAAAAAAAATTCTATCTAAAATATTGTGACCCTGACCTTGGACCACAACCTTTGATCTTTGACCATGACCTTTGACCCTAACCTTAACCCTAACTCTAACCCTTACACTGACCTAGATCAATAACTGACCTATTTTTTCTTTCTTTTTTTACCTATCAATAATGCACTTTTTGTTCCTTCATGGCTACACTCACTTCTGTATTTATGGAGAAGCCATGGTTAGCACCCCAGGATGCCTACAAGATTTGGACTACAAACACATCTGTGGGGATTTTTTTAGAACACAGAAGATAGCTTGGAAGGTGCATAACGCTGATTTTAGTTTGATTCAGGAGTGACAAGGACACTGAATTTCTGATAAAAGGTATTCTCTGTACTTGCTGAAAATGTTCTTGGGTTTGGATATCCATTAACATTGGAATTGATCAACTGAATACAGCAAGCTAATCTCCCCACTCAGCACTCAGGTATTAAGAAGTTCAAAGGCAGCAAAAATATTTTCCTTAAGGAGATCCAAAATGACCTGCTGGGGGTAATTATCAAGAAGTGAAATTAATATTTACTCATTGAATTGACCATACCCATTTCAGTATTACTGCCATCTAGAAGTTCAACAACTGCTCTTTTTCCATTCATTCACTCCATCATATGTGACACTATAGTTGTAAGTACTGTGCTTAGCATTACATTAAATACGCAGGCTTTCCAATGAATAGGGGGGTTCTGAGATTAAGAACTCCAGTTGTGTTTTGCCTTGCGCTATAAAAATCTAACACTAAGGACACTACTATAGGCACTCTCCCACTCTGTTATACTTTAACTAATGCTGTATTGCAAATCACTTCCTAAAATTGGTCACCACCCTTCCCTGCCTTTTCCCTCTCCGTATAACATGAAATGGTGGTCTGCTCCTCCGTGTTGACATTTTTATTAGGGTAGCATCAATTGTAGACTGGGCCACTGGTGAGTAGTTAGCTAGGATTGTATACCTACAAATTGTAGATAGGCCCTGTAGTTAGTCTTATCCCTCTCCGTCTGGTTTAGAGAATATTTGTTGTATTGATGTTATTTACTGCTTGCAGCATTGTTCTCCATTCGCCCAGTCCTTTTCAGGCAAGGCCTTTTACTACGAGAACATGCACTGACGCTATTCACCTTGCCGTGATATTGAATTGTAC
Source organism: Glandirana rugosa (assembly GCA_018402905.1). Classification (NCBI taxonomy): domain Eukaryota; kingdom Metazoa; phylum Chordata; class Amphibia; order Anura; family Ranidae; genus Glandirana; species Glandirana rugosa. Next base: position 1,813,590 of record BLSH010029916.1, read on the forward strand.
TGCTTTGATTGAACTACAGCTCTATTGTCAAGTCTGTTACCCACCTTCTTTCTGCAGGACTAATTCATGTTTTTATTAAAGCACATTTACCACCATTGTGCGTGTGTGTTTTGTCGGGTCCAGTACCAAGGCAGTCATCATTGACAATGATAGTAGAGCACAACATCCCAGCAATTCATGAAGTGGTCCTTGGTACATATGATTGTACTTCAGTCTTGCTGACTTACTGCTGTAGATGATGGAAAAGATCTTTTCTGGCTCAGAGAGGAGGGTAGGGAAGTCTGCCAATGTCACATTAACAACAAACCCGATGACCTAGAGGTCAAAACGCATCGGGTCCCACTGTTCCTGTGTCATTGCATCCTGATCACTGTACCATTACAAGCTCTTGTCATTCTTTGGAGATGTCTTAATGGGATGTGATACCTGTTGAATATTTGAGGACTGATCGGGCCAAAGCTGGAGGATACATTGGTGTGTTACACCCCCTGCTGGTTGTACTGAAGTTGATTGATAGATCATCCATAGGTGGTTCCTGCTAAACTGGCCAAATTTCGATCCATCTGTGGTCAGCTTTAATCCAGAGGAGGAGTGTGTTAGCTGTACTAGCAGATGTTGTTTTACAAACAAATTGAAGCCAAACTACAGCTAATAATACTTTTTATGCAGTTACAGTAACGGTTGTTGTTGTTTTTTCATTTTTGGGATAAATGTTTTACATAAATAAATAAAAGCTGATCATTGTAAGTACCCCTGTCAGTATTAAATGGTTTGTCTCATCCCTTTAACTGCTACAGCTGCATTAGAGTGTTACCCAAAATCTTTATATTTTGAGTTTTAATATCTTGCGTGATATGATTTGGAAATTAGAGCTTGTACCCATAAGCGAAAGCTTTAAAGCAACAACAGAAATGTATTGGTAAATAGGTCTAAATCTAGCAATCAACAATCTACCTGGTTAGAGAAAAGAAAAAATATTAAGCAAAGGAGAGTTATTGAACATACTCTAACATAATATTAACAATTACAGTAATACAGCTAATGCATAAGACAAGCATATACATATGCCAATGAGATATCCAATATTTACCTGGTGTATTGCATGGGGACCCCTATGTTGATCTCGTATTTCTCTGTCCCCTCCAGGATCTGACTATTATAGATCTCTCTTTCATAGAATTGCACCTATTTAAATCTGACTGATCCCGTTGATGATTGGGCAATTTCCCCATCCCTGTAGTTAGCATAACTCAGTCCCTTTTTATGAAAAATTTGTTATCACACCCTTTTTGGAAGGAAAATTAAGTATACAAGTTCACAAACTTTTTGGATGGAAAATTATGTATGAAAGTTCATGAACCGTTTGAAACGATGGTCACCCTCATTGAATATTTAACCACTTAACAATACCAGGCACTTAACCCCCTTCCCGTCCAGACCAATTTTCAGCTTTCAGCGCTGTTGCCCTTTGAATGACAATTGCGCGGTCATGCAACGCTGTACCCAAACAAAGTTTTTAGCATTTTGTTCCCACAAATAGAGCTTTCTTTTGGTGGTATTTGATCACCTCTACGGTTTTTATTTTTTGCGCTACAAATAAAAAAAGACCAAAATTTTGAAAAAAAAAAAGTTTCTCTGTTTCTGTCACAAAACTTTGTAAATAAGTAAGATTTCTCCTTCACTGATGGGCACTGATGAGGCTGCACTGATGAGGTGGCACTGACGGGCACTGATGATGAGGCACTTATATGAAGCACTGATGGGCACTGATAGGCATCACTGATGAGCAGCACTGATGGGCACTGATAGGTGGCACTAATATGCAGCACTGACTGGCACTGATAAGCGGCACTGATGGGCACTCATAGGCAGCACTAATGGGCACTGATAGGTGGCACTGGTGGGCACTGATAGGGGGCACTGATAGAGGACACTGTATGGTTGTCATTCCCTGTTGGTCCTGGGTGGCATCTGAAATTGGCACTGAGTGCGAACCATGTTGGGCATTGTGCCCCTTACCAGGTGGTCTAGGGTGGGCTCATTGATGGTCATGGTGGGCTCCCTGGTTGGTTCCCTGGTGGTCCTGAGTGGGCTCTTCCTGGTGGTCCTTGGACGGGCTCTCTGGTGGTCCTGGGTGGCGATCCTAGGGGGGACTGTGCTGATAAACAATCAACACAGACCACCCCCGCCGTCAGGAGAGCAGCCAATCGGCTCTCCTCTACTCGCGTCTGCAATAAACGGCTCTTCCTGTTTACACTGTGACAAGCCATGATGGAAGCTCTTTACCGAGATCGGTAACGCGGTGGGTCAGACTGACACATCGCAGCACCAATCGCCGCGATGGGCACGCAATTGCAGGTTATCCTGAAAAACGTCAATAGACATCTGGTAGGGATAACGGAACAAACACCGGGCCGTCAATTGTATGAGGCTGGGTTCACGCATATGCATTGTGGGAACCAGCGCAATTCCTGTGTGGGTTCCCGCATCGCATGTCACTCGCAGCTAGTTCACACTGACGTCTGTGAACCGCTGCGGGTGTCAAAAGAAAGGTAATGACACCCCCAGATCGGTTCACAGATCACAGTGTGAACTGTGAAATGGTACAGAAATTGGATCACATGGGTGTAAACACCCATGCGATCCAATTCCAGTGCAGACCAAAGAAAGGGTCTGGCACCATTTTGGAGCGAATGCGATGCGATTTCAGCCATACATTTTGTATGGCTGAATTTGCATCGCACAGACATCGCATGTGGTCTGCACAGCAATGCGGTGCGAATCACATGCAATGTCTGTGTTTGCACCAGTGTGAACCCAGTCTCACTGGTAAATAATAGAACATTCCCTTTGGCATCCCACATGTACAGTAGATCAAAACATTCCTACACCTCAAAGTTAGTTTATCAAATCACACCACTAAACCTACGGTATAACCTCTTTAAAATATATTTATGCTAATGCCTACTTACATCTGCTAATGGAGAAAACACATAAACCCCTCATAGGGCAGTCCCCCCTTGTGGTTGACTAGGCCACACTCAAGTTAACTGTTCATGTCTAATCTTCATTTGTACTCCAGGGCAGGGCATACATGATTCATTTTTTGTCATTCAACCTATAGGACAAAACAATGAACCTCTTTTCAAACATTCGATGTGGATGGGGAAATCACTCTCACTGAGCTATTGCACTCTGCTGGTGGGGGGACTTTCCCACTGGTAGAATACAATGTTCAGTGTTGCTGTTGCTCTTGCTGGCAGCTCTGATCATTCGGGAAAACCCAACAGGCTGGTTGTACACAAGTTGATCAATAGATCGACTTGTGCACCACCAACTAGCCCACACATGGATCGTAATTTAGAATTATGTATGGCAAGCTTAAATTTCTCCCTCTGCTAAGGTATATTACCATGCCCATCATAATAGCCAGTAAACCACATTGTAATATGAAGAGATCTTTTATCCCTATTTCCACCTAGGTTCTAGTGGCAACTAAAATAAAATCCCCATTATGTAAAAGGCCAATAAACAATTTTTCTGTCTTTGCCATGTTATTGCTAACTTGTATTACATGTGTATCCTTCCTTGCAAGTAGATTATGAAGGTTTACTGACCTTGAATTGATTTTAATGTTAAAATGTTCAGGATGTCGAAATCGGGAACTGGAACATCAGGGATACTTTCTATGACAATATTTTCTTTCAGCGCTGGTATGGGTGTTACAACAGTATCCCCCAATAATAGTGCATTCATATGGAACTAAGCAAAAATGTGATCATGGTATTGGACACGACTGTCCCCCATAGAGGAATGCTTTGTGACTGGTAATAACACAATACAGTCCGTTCATGTCATAGGTGACCTTTGTCATCGGGGCACTCCATTTTGTCAACTTCATGGGGAAGTTGGTTTTCATCTCACTGGGAGTTTCTTTGTGTGCTTGGTGTGGACTTCCATTTGGGACTCCCTTGCTTCTGTCGTGGGATCTTAGTGATTACTCAGACCACAGACCGGGGTGTCAATTTTGAACACGTTGCAATGACATGGGTACTTTGACAGTACAACAGGCAGTGTGAGGTGCTTTCCATCTCCCTTGGACTTGTATGAGCATTTCAGGGAGATGCAAACATTCCTTGTATCGTTCTTGAGGTACCCAAGGGAGTGTGCTAATGCCATCTTGTCAATGGAACTCTGGCAGTGACATTGTGAAGGAGACATACAGGGGGTAACTTTAGACACAAGCTTTGCACCCATCTCTGGGATGTACATTCTATCCATGACCAGTCCTGTCAAACAATTGTGCAATTTTTTTTATTATAATAGTAAACCTTTCCCCCTCTGCAATTCCCTCAATACTCTGCAATACCAATTTCAGCACTTCTCGACCCTCTCTCTGTGAATCACAGCCAAATCAGCTTGGATCCAACTAAATATACCTGATCCAAAAAGTCCAGAGATGGACCCAATTGGAACCATTTAACTTTCTGGATCTGAAAATGCCCCTTTGGGAAGGGATGTTTGATTCTGCAAATAGATACAGGGCTCGACTTGCATGGAAGGAAATCAAATCTACTAACAAGGAAGAATAAAACATTGACACATTTTTCCAAGCACCTGACCAAATTCCGCCATGTTCAACTTGGACAAATTGAGCACTACCAGTACATGAATGAATTTTACATTATTAACCTCCCTGGCGGTATTCCCGAGTGTGGGTCGGGGTGGAATTTCAGTACCATTAGCGGTAACCCTGAGCCACACTCGGGATTGCATCGCTGGATCCAAGGCAGCATTACTCACCTTGTCCCCTGGATCCAGCAATGTCCCCTGCCGTTTCTGCAGGCTGTGTCCTCCACCCGATGCCTCTGTGTGCCATGTTTCAAACTTTATCATACCCTTGATGTCTTGTTTGGATAGATTTAAGTGAGTTATTCCTAAGAATTACAGGCCTACAATATTAAACGCCAGATTTCCGTGCAAAATAATGGAATGTACAACTTTAAGCTGAAATAATCATACCGCCAGTGAGGTTAAACAGGGTTCTGGGGATTGATGTTGCAGTTAGTCCACTGGGTGGTCCCTCCTAAACTGATGGACAGTCCAATGATGCTGGTTTGGGCAAATGGAGGTTTCTAGCTGTACTTTTTGGTGATTTTGTGGGAGCAAGAGTTTTTGTCTTTGGGGACACATGTAATTTAATTTTTCTTTTCCTTGGAGTTGCTGAACAAGGGAACTGATATGACAAAGGCATATTTCCATTCTCCAGCATCAACTAAACAGGTTTCTCAAACGATTAAAGATACATTTTGAAAAACCACCACTCTGTTCTGGTAGTCTCTGATATTCCTGGTAATGTTATTAACCCAGACTTGGTCATCATCACTAGAACACCTGTTTTCCCTCAGTCCCTATAATTGCAATGTGTAACAGAACAAATTCTCCCTCCTGGCAATAGACTGGAATTTTGTTAATGTAGACTTTGGTGAGTAGTCTGTTTTATTCTCCAGCTGTATGTCTGATCAGATTGAGTATGATAATACACCATATTTACTTGACTATGGCTCTAAAAGAAAAGAAAAGAAGTTTGTTTGTGTGAACCCCTTTACAGTATCTTTTGTCTTTTTGCCCTCATCTATTCTGAACTTAAATACTGAAGGATGCATTTGTCAGTAATTGGGAATGGGCCACTCCATCTTTGGCTTGAACTGTTGCCCAGAGGACACAGTTCTAGGAATATGAGTTGGTCCCCTACAGGCCACACTTTGGCTTTCTTTTGATTCTTCCCCATTTCTCTAGCTGCAAATACATGGATCTCATTTAAAGCTTCCTCCAGGTGTATGAGGTATTTATCCATTAAAAGTATTTTAATATCAGGGGTATACATTTCTACCCATAGGTGTTCTGGGACTCTCATCTGCCTACCTGTCAACACTTCAAAAGGTGCTATATAATAAATGTTTGTTTTGGGGTTTAATACTGCTTTAAAGTGGTTCTAAAGTCACAAGGTTTTTTACCTTAACCACTTGCTTACTGGGCACTTAAACCCCCTTCCTATCCAGGCCAATTTCAGCTTTCAGCGCTGTCACTCCTTGAATGACAATTGTGCGGTCGTGCAACACTGTACCCAAATTAAATTTTTATCATTTTTTTCACACAAATAGAGCTTTCTTTTGGTGGTATTTAATCACTGCTGGTTTTTTTTTTTGTTAAAAAAATTTAAAAAGACAGAAATTTTTGATTTGAAAAAAAAAACAGTTTTAGAGTTTTCGATAAAATTTTGCAAACAGGTAATTTTTCTCCTTCATTGATGTGCGCTGATTAGGGGGCACTGATGGTCAATGATAGGCTGCACTGATGGTCACTAATATGCTGCACTGATAGGCATTGATAATGCGGCACTGATGGGCACTGATAGGTGGCACTGATAGGTGGAACTGATAGATGGCACTGATGGGCACTGATGGGTGACACTGATGGTCACTGATAGGCACTGGTAGGTGACACTGATAGGCAGAACTGATGGGTGGCACTGATGATGAGGCACTGTTAGGCACTGATTGGCAGCACTGATTGGAACTAATAGGTGGAATTGGTGGGCATTCATAGGTAGCACTGTGAGCACTGGTAGGTGGCACTGGTGAGCCCTGATAGGCAGCACTGATATGCACTGGTAGGTGGCACTGGTGGGCATTGGCAGGTGGCACTGGTGGGCACTGCTAAGCAGCAGTAGGTGTCCCTCTAACAGAAGCCAGTGGTCTGCTTTTTTTTCTCCTTATGCTGTCAGCCTGAGGAGAAAAAAAAAGATTACGTTCTTCTGTTTACATCATGTGATCAGCTATCATTGGCTGACAGCTGATCACGTGGTAAGGGGCCCCTTACTCCGATCTGTGATCAGCCGAATCTCACTGACTCGCTCATCACAGAGCGGACCGCGTACATGGACACCCTCCCAGCAATTTAGGCCTTCGCTGTAGCCGCCTTTCAGCTATAGTGCGGGCATAAGCAGGTTAATGCATTCTAGGCATTAAGGTAAAAAAACTTTCTGCATGCAGTGCAATGGGCTCTGTCTGCTCTCTCTCTCTCTCTCTCCTTATTGGTTCAGAGACAGCAGCAGGAGACATTGGCTCCTGCTGCCATCAATCACAGCCAGTGACAAGGGAGCAGGGGGCAGGGCCAAGTCCTGGTGTCTGTGTCAACAGATGCAGACAGCTAGGCTTGGGAGCAAGCCCGCATGAATGCCCCCATAGCAAGCTGCTTGCTATTAGGGCACTCAGCGGGGAGGGGCGGGAGGCAGGAGCGCCGGCAGGGGGCCCATGAAGAGGAGGATCAGGGTTACTCTGTGCAAAACTATTGCACAGAGCAGATAAGCATGACATATTTATTATTTAAAAAAAAAAAAACATTACATTCAGAATCACTAACTCTATGAAGGACAGATAAAAAGTAGCTCAGAACTTTAAAAGCAGATATCTACACCTAACTGTTTAAGTGTGATGTTCTCTGAGCCCTCTGTAACTCTCTGACAAAGAACATCAGTGAAACAGTTCAGAGACTTTAAAGCAAAAAGAACTACATTTAAGTTTTCTTAGAAAAACTGAGACAGGAATAAAATCATACCTTCACTTTCTACTATTCAGTCACATAAACCCTGCTGAAAATGAACCTCTCTCTCCATTTTGGAACGACAGCTGCAATTGTCACCTAAAGCTTTCAGCTATTAAAAGTGATTTTTAAAAGGATCATCCCTTTGATTTCTTACATGTACTGTTACAGATAATTTCTCATTGCCTTTTCAATAAGAGAATCTGGCTAAAATTGTACTATATGACCTTTGGATTAATAGCCCTGCCATTTGTCTGTCAAACTAATAGAGAGTTTGGGGAATTGTAGAGACTCATCTGTTGGCGATAGAATTTCTGCCTTTGTCTCTCTTCTCAGGACACTAATGGTTTTTTGTCAGCCCTCTTCACTCAGTGTATGAAATGTAGCCATTTGATTTTAGTTGTCTATTAACTCCCAGCATTATGACAAGAACAATGCAGCCCCTAAAGAAGAGAACTTCAAGCAGACAGATTAAATTTCTGCAACTGCTTTAGTAAGAAAGTGCTGTTTTTAATTGTCAGCAATGTTTCTCCAAGTGAAAAGTATCAATTACTAATTAAAACTGTCTACCTTGGCAATTGTGGAGTTCACAGAGCATGTAGATCAACATATTAATGATTGTGCTCATTGTGTTTGCTTTCTTTGCTTATTCATGTCCTTGTAATATGTCTCTACTGTAGGTTCATTTATATTTATATGCTTTGTGCACAATTGATAGAATCCTTGTAGACCCAACGAATGAGATATGCAAGTTACAATCCCTGAACAGATTCTGCAGTACAAAAAAAACATAACCGGGTTTATTTAATAATACAGCACAAAGATAATGGTGTACATCGACCCACAGTAATAAGTCAGAAATTGCATTTCATTAGTTTGCCTATGCTAAGTTAATAAAAGTTGACTTCTAATTGGTTGAAATGAGGTAATGCACTCCTATTGTCTTTGACTTAGGTTATTAAATTGTGAATCCACAAAAAATGATATGTTTGAGAAGATATATGCAAAAAGAAGTATCCATTGATTTCTAATAGATGTTTATGGGGAGATCTCCTAGAACAGAAATATACTAGGGATCCAGGAAGGGTTAGACTAACTCATTACTCCCAATCTGGAAGGCCTAGGATATGTTTTGGCACAGAGTTCCCAGCATAGCAGATGCAGGATATTGTTGCAAACAGCAGAGGGCCACTGGTCATATTTGATTTTGATCAATTTATTCTTCAGTTGAAGTAAATCCACATATTGCTTATGTTTTTCCAGTATGCTTTCCACAGCCCCTTACTGCCATAGTTAATGCCAATAGAGACTGCGCCTTATCTTGCAGCCCATTAGCCATCTATTGTGGACAGCCTTAAAGAGACAGTATCACATGCACCACCTTACAGATGGGCCCCAACAATAGATGGCTTTATACTATTAGGCGCTAAGTACTTTGCAGCCATCCCCAGGGGTACCCCTCTCAGGAACATATACACCCATCCTCTAAAGTGTATGCGCATAGTGAATTTGGGGTCACTTTCTGAATATCTATTGCTGAGAGTTACAGTTAGACTTTTCTTTAAGCTGTTCATGTTTTTCACGGTTGATGTTGTTCTTATAAATGCTGCGAATATCAGTCTAATGTTGGTTAGCCTTATTGTGGTTTAAGTTAATTGCAATAGTTAAGGTCAGTTAGTCTAACACATCCTAACATAGTTACAGTGTCAGGTTGAAAAAAGTCCATCTATTTCAACCTTTAAAAGGGAAAAAGAAAAAAAATATATATCATACAATCCAGCAGGGAAAAACATTCCTTCCTGATCCCCCAAGAGGCAATTGGATATTCCCTGGATCAACTTTACCTATAAATGTTAGTATCCATTTATATTATACACATTTAGGAAGGAATGCAGTCCCTTCTTAAAGCAATCTACTGAGTTGGCCAGAACCAGCTCTTTAGGGAAAGGAAAAAAGCAACAGCAATGGGATTTTCTCGGTACCATAAACAATGCTATAACTGCACATTAAAAGAAGGGTGGGGGGATCCCGCGCTATAGTGGATATGAGTATTATTATAATAGGGCAGCTGCCCTCCTGCTTTTCCAAAGGAAAAAAAGAGTACTTAAAAACGGTATATCAGGAGATGGCGCTAGCCCTGGGGTACTCGTCCTCTGCAGACTTGACCCTTTTATACACAACACCTATGTTTTAAAACCAAATAAAAACGGAATAAAGTGCTATGAGTGACAGTGTATGTAAACGTGTATGTAAACCTTAGGCTGTGCGTATCAATCTGTTTATGCAAGGAGTGAGTAAATTATACCATACATGTGAAATCAATAAAAATTATAAACAATATAGCTATAAGACTTTTCATTGACATGCAGCAATAATGTTTGTTGATATTTTGATCATGCTAAGATATTGTCCATAAGTGCAAAACAGTAACAATCTTGCGCAGAGTTCCAAAAGTTTGAAATGTGTTCAGTGATCTTCAGTGACAGTATTTCAACACTTGCAAACGTGATCCAGTGTCCCCACTCACCAGAGTTTGGTACCCCTGCAGGGGTAACTCGCCTTGCTGAATCTTTAACCCAGTCAGCTTGGGTTGGGATCCCCTTTTCTGGTCTGTTCAGGAACGATCTTCTTGTAGGTCCTCCTCTGCTCCAAAGCAGCGTCCCAGGAAAGTAAAAATCCTCCGGCGTGTGAAAGGATGAAAATCCAATATAGTGTAAAACCGTTTTAATTAATGTCAAAAATAAGATATATAAAAAAGTTTAAAAGGTATTGCTGGGTCACAGTATAAAAGTGTGGAGAAACAGCACGCTAATGGTAGCTCGGCTACCGTTTGAGGAAGAGACGTCTCCCTTCCTCTCACTGAAGCTGACGCTCCCTACACCAAAAACCGCGAACCCGAGCGTGACGTCAGAACGTTGGTACATGTGCGATAGCTATATTGTTTATAATTTTTACTGATTTCACATGTATGGTATAATTTACTCACTCCTTGCAAATATTTAAGGAGAAACTGGATATTGCATATCTCTTTTTATAAACAATGTTCTGTTGGAGAACTACCACTACATGCAATATATAGTAGGATTTTAGTTGATGTGGGAGGACAATTATTATGGACCCATTGGTGATAACCAACTGTTTATATAGATTCTATTTCAGACTATATCTTGTACATGTGTGTCCCCACATCTGTTGGTGCTAGGTGGAACCCAGGGCTTTGGACCGTCTGGACCTATGGCAAGCTAGGGCTACAGTGTTGATTAGTGAGTCTATATTACAATATTGTATCTGTCAATGAAGACATTGTTCAACTTGTATAACATATCTCATTATCTGTATTTTCAGATCCATAGCTACTGAACATCATATGTACAAAAACACCCCTTATCTTCTGAGGAAGCGTTGGTGTGAAAACGCGAAACATGTAAAGAGAAACGAGTTTCACTGCATGACTGTGGGCACAAGCTGGTTATTCCTACCACAAGTCTGGATCTCTGTTGAGTTTTATATGTATGGAATGATTGCATATATGTTCCATCTACCAATGCCACTGTGATATTTTGGAGGTAGTCATCACTAAGTGAATAAGACAAATATTAGCTACCCACTATCATGCAGGAACTCGGGGGTAAATCAAAATCAATCATAATTAACCATGTTTTTAGAGAATGTTATTTTTAATATGAATTAATAAACTTTCTATTTTTATACAAATATGTGCAGTTATATAAAAACGTTATATCAGGAGATGGCGCTAGCCCTGGGGTACTCGTCCTCTGCAGGCTTGACCCTTTTATACACAACACCTATGTTTTAAAACCATACATAGGGTCCCTAGTAGCCACCTAGTTAGGATCCTATACAATTTTCCAATCATATAACAGGGTGGAAGCACCCAAAAATATCCCATTAGTGGCTTTGAGTATTTTGGTATATTGGTGTACTTTATATTGACATGTACATTTGATGGATCCAATTCAGTTTTATTGCTAATTCTGTGAAATGGACTTCGTGGGGGCGGCTTGGTCGGCTTTGATGTCTGAATTTCAGACACAACTCAACACAGATACCCAAAATGATGCAAATCTCACCCAATACATGGCAAAACTGAAAAGACTTCTAAAGAAAAAGTCCAACTTATATTGGCATATAGAATTCTTTAAACAGTATTTACATGAGGAAATTTGCCCATTGGGTTTGAGAGTTCAAATTTACCCCTCCTTTTCTGATGCCTCACAAGAATTCAAAAAAGCATGGGAAGAAACACTAACCAAATGTAGCCTTAAACTTATGGCTTTATTAATTTCCCAATATCAAAGGGATATGGATACCCTAGGTGGTGAATTAAACACAACAAATACCGTATATGAGAATATCAAAGATCATCCACAATTTGAAAACAAATACCAGGAACTGAAGGAATATCTCAATAGGCTAAATAAGGATATTGTAGCCAAAAAACAATCCAAAATTATGAAAGACAAGATGGCATTTCTTGAGAGATTTGCCTACCACTGGCTGTCCGCCCCTTTGAGGCGGAAATGGCCTAGTGGTAGGGGCCCCCCGAGAAATAATCAGGGTTAAACAACAGGGGATGAAGGTACTGAATCTGACTCATCTATGTCTTCTTTTGCTCCACAGAATCCAGAAGGTCCTTCTACTTCACAGCATGGACACAGTCACAATGGTGCACGTAAGCGTGATTATTATGGTGATGGGTGTGACAATATGCACAATTCCAAACGTAAACATGACACAACCAAGATATTTAAATCCTCAGACGCAGCAATGTGGTGGTCCCAATGGTGGTAGTTCCAGTACACCCAACACACCAGCACGTGTCAGACCCACACACCTGGGCCCATTGGCAGCCCAGGCCCTTCGGATTTTTAACACACACTAATAATACAACACAACAACGTAACAAACAACCCACGTCCAAGTTGAACACTCCCCCAAACACACAAGGGATTTTTTTACCAGGAACCCAATCCAGGGAGGCAGGGAACCTTGGATCCCCATATCACTGGAGGGACGACCCCTACAGGGGAACAAGATCAGATGCTAGTACTATCTCCCAACAGCACCCAGACCAACTAAGCATCATCAATCTTACTCCATATTCACTATCAAGAGGGGAAACTCGGGTGCTGCAATTAGGCCTGAGTTTCTGTCCTTCAAGTAACATTGACAAGTATCAAACAATTAAGGACCTATATATGTTTGGTAGGAATCTCATCTACAAATTTATATATTATCCCGACAGGACAAGAGCAAAGCAGGACAAATAACTTACTGAAAATATGAAAAGTCTTACAATGCAGGACTTTAGAATATTGAGAGATCTGATCTTCCTGTTGGAGGAGAATGAATCTGGTTTGGATCCTGACCCTGCACCTGGGGGTGATGCAGTTCAGGCCAAAATCAAAAAGTTCCAAAATAAGTCACAATGGTTTCCAGACCTATCCACAAACTCACATATTTGGGCCTTCCTGATTGCAGTAACTGGTGAGATTAAGACTTCTCATTTTGTGCAACTAACAAATCATAACCTCACACCCCTCCAGAAAAAAGGCCTTAATTCCCTGAAAAGAAGAACAGATGTAGTGATAAAGGCATCAGACAAAGGGGGTAATGTAGTATTGATGACATGTCATAACTATGAGCAAATGTGTAAACGAATACTTACCAACCACGAATGGTATATCACCATAAGTCCTGAACAAACTCAACAATTTGCGGACCAGTTTAAGGAACTGATTGGCTTAGCATACACAAATGGCCTTATAGATAAGGATACCTATGAATATCTCGACGTCCAATTCCCACGTTTTATGCGTTACCCAAAGTACATAAACACCTAACAGACCCACGCGGGAGACCCATTATCTCGGGAATTGGGGCATTATGTGAAAACGCCAGCAGATTCATTGATTTTTTTTCCTAATGCAACATGTTATCAGTTTACCATCCTACATTAAGGACACTTTAGACCTACTTAAGCATGTTGAGGGTCGACAGATCCCTCCAGGGGCGTTACTAGTGACACTTGATGTGGAAGCACTTTATTCAAGTATTCCCCACAATAAAGGAATTCAAATGATAAGGTCCTTTCTAATGGAACAACCCAATACACAATGGGATTTCAATGAATTTTTGCTGGAGCTGCTTTTTTTCATTTTAACTCATAATTGGTTTACATTTAAAGATACCCATTACCTCCAGGTACAGGGCGTGGCTATGGGCACATGTTGTGCCCCGGCCTACGCCAACCTGTACCTGGGGGGGTGAGAAAGGGATCTATGGCAGGTGGAAGAGTTGGAGGAACTTATGAAATATATTCTACGTTGGTATAGATATAGAGACAATATTTTTATCCTATGGACAGGCATGGAGCATGAGCTCATTAACTTTGTGCAGACTATCAACAGCAATTCCTTCAACCTTACTTTCATGCTGTCGTATCATCCCTTTAAAACAACCTTCTTGGACCTTGAGATATTTGTTGACCAAGACCTTTGTCTAGCTACCAATTTGTATTGCAAACAGACTGCGGGGAACACAATTCTACACGCAAATAGCTCTCACCCACCAGCACTTATACGCAGCATTCCGTATGCACAATACATACGTCTTAAACGCAATTGTACACGAATTGAGGATTTTCAGACCAAAGCAGCGGGTCTACGATCAAGATTATTACGTAGGGGATATAGTAAATCCCTTTTAAGAAAAGCGTCAAATTTGTTACTCAATTTTCTTCGCAAAATCAGGACTTGCGGAGAATCTTGGGCAAACACTGGTACATTCTTCAACAGGACCCCTATGTTTCAAAGTACATTAAAGAGTCCCCCGAAATAGTTTTTCGCAGAGCACCCTTAATCAGAAACCAACTCACAGCCAGTCATTATATACTCAAACAACAGTGTATATACCCCAATCCGGGAATTTTTAGATGTGAGAAATGTGATATGTGCCCATGGGTCAATCAAGGCACAAGGTTCCAGCTACCAAATGGTGAAACTTTTGTGCCCCGTTTCCACACAGATTGTAACACACAAGGCATAGTCTATTTGATGACATGCAGGTGTCATGCATTCTACGTGGGTATTTTTTTGTCCCAATTCCCTCCTCTTGGGTCCTGTGGGACTACCTCTAGCACAATAAATGAAACCCAACTAACGTCAAAGCCATGATATAAGTCCAGATGACGGCTTACCGGGGTAACCATTTTACCCCCAGAGGAATAATAATGGTCATGCATCCTTTTCCTAAAGGGTCTGATCGTTTTCCCCACGTAGAATGCATGACACCTGCATGTCATCAAATAGACTATGCCTTGTGTGTCACAATCTGCGTGGAAACGGGGCACAAAAGTTTCACCATTTGGTAGCTGGAACCTTGTGCCTTGATTGACCCATGGGCACATATCACATTTCTCACATCTAAAAATTCCCGGATTGGGGTATAATATATGGGTTTGTTGTCACATATATGGGGTTAGGCCCTTAAAAATCTACACTCTTTACAC
>BLSH010029916.1:1828735-1842538 GCA_018402905.1 Glandirana rugosa
TACCCCAATCCGGGAATTTTTAGATGTGAGAAATGTGATATGTGCCCATGGGTCAATCAAGGCACAAGGTTCCAGCTACCAAATGGTGAAACTTTTGTGCCCCGTTTCCACACAGATTGTAACACACAAGGCATAGTCTATTTGATGACATGCAGGTGTCATGCATTCTACGTGGGTATTTTTTTGTCCCAATTCCCTCCTCTTGGGTCCTGTGGGACTACCTCTAGCACAATAAATGAAACCCAACTAACGTCAAAGCCATGATATAAGTCCAGATGACGGCTTACCGGGGTAACCATTTTACCCCCAGAGGAATAATAATGGTCATGCATCCTTTTCCTAAAGGGTCTGATCGTTTTCCCCACGTAGAATGCATGACACCTGCATGTCATCAAATAGACTATGCCTTGTGTGTCACAATCTGCGTGGAAACGGGGCACAAAAGTTTCACCATTTGGTAGCTGGAACCTTGTGCCTTGATTGACCCATGGGCACATATCACATTTCTCACATCTAAAAATTCCCGGATTGGGGTATATACACTGTTGTTTGGGTATATAATGACTGGCTGTGAGTTGGTTTCTGATTGAGGGTGCTCTGCGAAAAACTATTTCAGGGGACTCTTTGATGTGCTTTGAAACATAGGGGTCCTGTTGAAAAATGTGCCAGTGTTTGCCCAAGATTCTCTGCGAGTCCTGATGTTGCGAAGAAAATTCAGTAACAAATTTGACTGTTGTATGTTGTTGCCGAACCGTTGATTTATAAAGTAAAGATTGTCTATCCTGTTGTAATGCACGGTTATACGCTTTTCTTAAAAGGGATTTACTATATCCCCTACGTAATAATCTTGATCGTAGACCCGCTGCTTGGGTCTGAAAATCCTCAATTCGTGTACAATTGCGTTTAAGACGTATGTATTGTGCATACGGAATGCTGCGCATAAGTGCTGGTGGGTGAGAGCTATTTGCGTGTAGAATTGTGTTCCCCGCAGTCTGTTTGCAATACAAATTGGTAGCTAGACAAAGGTCTTGGTCAACAAATATCTCAAGGTCCAAGAAGGTTGTTTTAAAGGGATGATACGACAGCGTGAAAGTAAGGTTGAAGGAATTGCTGTTGATAGTCTGCACAAAGTTAATGAGCTCATGCTCCGTGCCTGTCCATATGATAAAAATATTGTCTATATATCTATACCAACAGAGAATATATTTCATAAGTTCCTCCAACTCTTCCACCTGCCATAGATCCCTTTCCCACCCCCCCAGGTACAGGTCAGCGTAGGCCAGGGCACAACATGTGCCCATAGCCACGCCCTGTACCTGGAGGTAGTGGGTATCTTTAAATGTAAAACTTTGTCTAGCTACCAATTTGTATCGCAAACAGACTGCGGGGAACACAATTCTACACGCAAATAGCTCTTACCCACCAGCACTTATACGCAACATTCCGTATGCACAATACATACGTCTTAAACGCAATTGTACACGAATTGAGGATTTTCAGACCCAAGCAGTGGGTCTACGATCAAGATTATTACGTAGGGGATATAACAAATCCCTTTTAAGAAAAGCGTATAACCGCACATTACAACAGGATAGACAATCTTTACTTTATAAATCTACGGTTCGGCAACAACATACAACAGTCAAATTTGTTACTCAATTTTCTTCGCAACATCAGGACTTGCGGAGAATATTGGGCAAACACTGACACATTCTTCAACAGGACCCCTATGTTTCAAAGTACATCAAAGAGTCCCCCGAAATAGTTTTTCGCAGAGCACCCTCAATCAGAAACCAACTCACAGCCAGTCATTATATACCCAAACAACAGTGTATATACCCCTATCCGGGAATTTTTAGATGTGAGAAATGTGATATGTGCCCATGGGTCAATCAAGGCACAAGGTTCCAGCTATCAAATGGTGAATCTTTTGTGCCCAGTTTCCACACACATTGTGACACACAAGGCATAGTCTATTTGATGACATGCAGGTGTGATGCATTCTACGTGGGGAAAATGATCAGACCCTTTAGGAAAAGGATGCATGACCACATATATTATTCCTCTGGGGGTAAAATGGTTACCCCGGTAAGCCGTCATCTGGGTTTCATTTATTGTGCTAGAAGTAGTCCCACAGGACTAAAGAGGAGGGAACTGGGACAAAAAAAAAATACTCCAGAGGGAAACATTATGGATAGAAAGATTGGATGCCATCCATCCCCCAGGTTTGAATGAAATTTGCTCATACAAACCATTTTTATAAGGGAATACAGATATACATAAAAAACAGAATTTCATAAGAAACTCCTCAGAGAAGTCAGTGTAGATTTGGTATGGCTCTAGAATCACTTAAGAGGTTTTAGCCCTTGAGTGGACCAGATCACTCAAGAGGTTATAGCCCCTGGGTGGATTAGCAATATTTGATTAGGATCCCATCTAACCAACACAATAATCAGTATGGTAATATACACAGTTCAAAACTGACATGCATATTTTGTTTTAAATTATTGTGATATCCATTGTATTACGGGATGACACTGTTTTGTTCCCAGCCACAGTCGTAGATGGTTCTTTGCCCCCCATTTGGTCTTCTCCTTTTCCCCTCCTCCCCCCCCCCTCCCCGTGGATATCCCGCTGGGATCGGGGAGTGAGGGGATGGGGATTGGCAGATGTGCAGCTGAAAGTGCCGCCCAGGCCAGCCCCCATTGTCTCTATGGAGCGCCCCACTAGGGGGAGTACTCAGCCTGGAGGCTCTCGAGTTGGCCTGCCATTCCAGTCTGTGCTGCATTGTGGCGGCTCGGTTGAGAGGGGTGGAGCATGTTGCCAGGCCGACTGACGTCACGAATGGGTAGGCGTGACCCACGGCGTGACGTTGCGGTCGGGACGCACTTGAGCCGGCGCCGACAGCAGAGCAGTAGACGCGCTCATGCTCTCAGACACCATTAAGAACTGGAGACATCAGGAAGCAGGCGATCCCTAGATCCTGGGACTACTCAAAGTCACATAAGGTACATAGATTTGGTTGCTCAGGCAGAGTTGGAGGAATGAGGGGAACATAGTTGTTCCACTACTCTCCCTCTCTCCCCGTTTTTGTAACTCCTTAAGTTTCCTTATATCTCCTATCCATATTGCATTGACACCTATTTATGTGTTTGTATCTACATTGTAGGAGAACTGTGGAATGTCAATGACAATGTATAGATCAATAGAGATGGGAGAATCTGGGAATTGACCCCACCATTACAGTCAGCAATTCTATATATAGGCAACTATACCAGGTATATTAAATATTTAAGCTGGATATTGTATATCTCTTTTTATAAACAATGTTCTGTTGGAGAACTACCACTACATGCAATATATAGTAGGATTTTAGTTGATGTGGGAGGACAATTATTATGGACCCATTGGTGATAACCAGCTGTTTATATAGATTCTATTTCACACTATATCCTGTACAAGTGTGTCCCCACATCTTTTGGTGCTAGGTGGAACCCAGGGCTTTGGACCGTCTGGACCTATGGCAAGCTAGGGCTACAGTGTTGATTAGTGAGTCTATATTACAATATTGTATCTGTCAATGAAGACATTGTTCAACTTGTATAAAATATCTCATTATCTGTATTTTTAGATCCATAGCTACTGAACATCATATGTACAAAAACACCCCTTATCTTCTGAGGAAGCGTTAGTGTGAAAACGCGAAACATGTAAAGAGAAATGAGTTTCACTGCATGACTGTGGGCACAAGCTGGTTATTCCTACCACAAGTCTGGATCTCTATTGAGTTTTATATGTATGGAATGGTTGCATATATGTTCCATCTACCAATGCCACTATGTGATATTTTGGAAGTAGTCATCACCAAGTGAATAAGACAAGCATTAGCTACCCACTATCATGCAGGAACTCAGGGGTAAATCAAAATCAATCATAATTAATCATGTTTTTAGAGAATGTTATTTTTAATATGAATTAATAAACTTTCTATTTTTATACAAATATGTGCAGTTATAGCGTTGTTTATGGTACAGAGAAAATCCCATTGCTGTTGCTTTTTTCCTTTCCCAATTCTGATTATTAGGGATGTGGTACCCAATTCATACATAGGGTCCCTAGTAGCCACCTAGTTAGGATCCTATACAATTTTCCAGCTCTTTAGGGAGTCTAATCTACATTTTCACAGCTCTTACTGTGGAGAAACCTTTCCATATTTGGAGATTAAATCTCTTTACCTCCAGACGTAAAGAGTGCCCCCTTGTCCTCTATGATGACCTTAAAATGAACACCAAGTTCATTATATGGACCACTTATATATATTTATACATGTTGATCATATCCCCCCCTTAATCTCCTCTGCTCAAGAGAAAATAAATTCCTCCAATCTTTCCTCATAGCTGAGCTCCTCCATGCCTCTTATCAGTTTGGTTGCTCTTCTCTACACCTTCAACAGTTCCCTCATATCCTTTTTGTGAACTGGTGCCCAAAACTGAACTGCATATTCCAGATAAGATCCTACTAATGATTTGTACAGGGGCAAAATTATATCTCTCTCTCTCGGGAGTCATTACCTCTCTTAAAACTAGAAAGGATTTTGCTGCTTTGGAAACAGTAGCTTGGCTTTGCATGCTATTATTAAGCTTATGATCTACCAAAACCCCCAGATCCATCTCCTACATTGATTCCCCCAGCTGAACTCCCCCTAGTATGTATGATGCATGCATATTCTTAGCCCCCAAGTGCATAACTTTACATGTATCAAACCTCATTTGTCACATAGTTGCCCAATTAAACAGTGCATTCAGGTTGGCTTGTAAGTTGGAGACATCCTGTAAGGACATTATTCCACTGTATAGCTTGGTGTCATCTGCAAACACTGAAATGGTACTTTTAATCCCAAACCCTATATCATTTATAAAGATATCAAAAAGTAAAGGTCCCAACACTGAACATTGCGTTACACCACTGATAACCTTAGACCATTCAGAGTATGAGTCATTAACCACTATTCTCTGAATTCGGTCTTTTAGCCAGTTTTCTATCCATTTACAAACTGATCTTTGCAAACCTGTAGACTTTACCTTACACATTAGCTGTGTGTGGGGAACGGTGTCAAACGCTTTTGCAAAATCCAAGTATACCACGTCCACAGCCACCCCTCTGTCCAAGGTTTTACTTGCCTCTTCATAAAAATAAATCAAGTTTGTTTGACAACTTCTGTGTCAGGAATCTATGCTGTCTGTAGCTTAAAACATTTTTTTTACAGCAAGACCTCATCTATGTGGTCTTTTTATTAAACTCTCTAGTATCTTCCTGACTATAGAAGTTAAGCTAGCAGGCCTAATATATTCGCTAACCTGTTTATGGGCTTGTGTATTGTGTTTATCCTAACTTGCTATAATATTTTTACTTTATCTACCATCAAGTTGCCTGTCGCCTATTTCTTGGATGTTAATACAGTGTGGTAGTTTACTAACATTTAGGTCATACAGGTTTGAGCAGCTTTCAAGAACCATGTATGTCAAAGGAGTTTAACTGCTTAACCACTTACTTACTGGGCACTTAAACCCCTCTCCTGCCCGGACCAATTTTCAGTTTTCAGCGCTGTCACTGTTTGAATGACAATTGCATGGTCGTGCGACGTTGTACCCAAACAAAATTGGCGTCCTTTTTTAATAAAGAGCGACAATTTTGAAAAAAGAACAATATATTTACTTTTTGCTATAATAAATATCCAAAAATAAAAAAACAAATGTATTCATTAGTTTAGGCTGATATATATTCTTCTACATAATTTTGGTAAAAAAAATCGCAATCGGTGTATATTGATTGGGTTGCGCAAAAGTTAAAGCGTCTACAAACTGTGGACATTGGTTTATGGGGTTTTTATTTATTTTTTTACTGGTAATGGTGGTGATCTGCGATTTTTATTGGGACTGCGATATTGGGGCGGACATGTCAGACGTTTTGACACTTTTTTGGGACCAATGACATTTATACAGCGATCAGATCTAAAAATAGACACTGATTACTGCATAAATGTCATTGGCAGGGAAGGGGTTAACACTAAGGGGACAGTGAAGGGGTTAAATGTGTTCCCTGGGTGTGATCTAACTGTGAGGGGGCAGGGTTGGCAGGGGCATGACAGATCTAACTGATCCCAGTGACAGGGATCAGTAGATCTGGCATGCCCCCCCTCACAGAACGGGGAACCGCCGTGTTTACATCGGCGGTTCCCCGTTCCGGCTCCCAGCAGATTGCGGGTCTCCGGCGGACATCGATTCCGCCCGACCCGCGGGCACGCTCAAGCGGCATGTGGCGGCGGCGGGAGCGTGCCCAGCACAAGCCAAAGGGGAGGACGGCCTCCCGGCATTTTGGAGCCGCGCTGTAGCCGTCATTCGGCTATGGCACGGATGGGAAGTGGTTAAGGACTGCCCCACGTACTTATACTGCGGCAGGGCGGCCCTTAAGCGCAAAATCATGTACCTGTACATGATTCACGCACCACTGGAGCCCTGCCGAAGCCAATCAGCGGGTCTGGTGGCCGCGATGGCCGCTGGCCACCCGCCTTCATTCACAAGAGAGGCAGACCACCATTTTGTGAAGGAGGAAAATGGAGATCTTGTGTTTCTGCTAAGCAGAAACATGGATCTCTGTTTTCCTCCAGTCACAACATTCCTCCCACAGTTAGAAAGCACTCTCTATTAACACACTTATCCCTTTGATCGCCTCTGATGTTAACCCCATTCCCTGCCAGTGTCATTTATACAGCGACAGTGCATTTTTTTAGCACTGATCATTGTATTGGTGTCACTGGTTTCCCTAAAAATGTCACTTAGTGTCATATTTGTCCGTCGCAATATCGCAATCCCGCTAAAAATCACTGATCACCGCCATTACCAGTAAAAACAATAAAATTGGGGTTTTTTTCACCAAAAACATGTAGCAGAACACATATTGGCCTAAACTGATGAAGAAATTAGATTGTTTACATTTTTTATAGGAGGTGTTTTATAGCAGAAAGTAAAAAATATTGGTTTTTGTTTCAAAATTGTCTGTCTTTTTTTGTTTATAGCGCAAAAGATAAAAACTGCAGCGGTGATCAAATACCACCAAAAGAAAGCTTTATTTGTGGGGAAAAAAGGACATCAATTTTATTTTGGCACATTGTCGCACGACCGCACTATTGTCAGTTAAAGCAACGCAGTGCCGTACTGCAAAAAATGGCCTGGTTAGGAAGGGGGTAAAACCTTCAAGAGCTGAAGTGGTTAAAGAGCTGTGTCAGAGAACAGAGGACCCATCATACCAAGCGGCTACTCTGGGGGTAGCGCAACATAACTTTAATACATTTCTGTTAAAGGATAGCAAAATCAGACCGATTTAAAAACAGAAACTGAGGAAAAATATAGTGTTTCTGGTATTATGGGTTATGTAGTAGGTAAGGCTATGTACATATGCAGCATATGAAGAAATGGCATCTACAAAATACTTCAAAACAAAAGAATATAAAGTATTGTAGTCATCAAATGCAAATGACTTGCAAAGAGTTCAGTAACAGTTCATTGAATATCATAAAAGACTTTTGATTCTTGGAAAGGAACACAAAAAATGAGAAACTATAGGTGGCATACATTAAAGATTACCTTCTTTGAAACATCTGGTGGTGCTAATAACACCTGTTTAATTACTTGAGAGTAAAAGAAAGCTGTTCATTAAGCCTTTTCCTAGTCATTAAACTTGAGGTATGTGAGCTGGAGAAAGGTGTGAAAAATTACTGATGGTATTCTTAAGACAGCATGCTTCCACATGCAAAGTCAAACTAAGTTCTCTGCAGAAACGGAGTCAGTTCCGCTATGTAAAGGGGAACTATTATTAACTGTCTCCTTTATAAAGCATACAAAAATAATTTATTTTGCTTTGATTTTATATGTGACAAAAATTGATAATAGATTTATGGGTAAGCTTACCACATTTTGCTCATTCTCAGTTAATTTTTGGTCACCTAATAAAACAATATTTGAAGACATTTACAAAAGGAATGTGAAATATGTCTGTTCTGATACATGATCAAGAACCGATGATCTGATATATAAATAAAGCTTGAAATGAGCAAGCATAAATAGCATGTTATTTTGGTAAGGGCTCGTTTACACTTGCTTTGGCTTCAATGCACATTAAAGCCCCTACTGTTTCAATAAGCTTTTATGATGTGTTTTTTAGGCTTCAGTGGTGCTTCAATGAGGCTTCGGTGGTGCTTCGATGAGGCTCTTTTGAAGCTTTTTTGAAGCTTGGCAGTTGCCCTGTGTGTTTGTTGATATCTCACACCTGCAATTTCTCCAAAAAAAAGCTAAGCTAAAGCTGAATTAAAGCCTCTGAAAAGTCGCAGGTGCTTCAAGTGAGCTTCAAAGAAGCTTTGTCATAGATTTCTATGGAGGCGTTGAAGAGGCTTTGAAGCCTGGCTAAAGCTATATGGAGTATAATTTTTGATGCAAAGCTGAAGCAAAGCAAAGCCAAAGCAAGGTGTAAACAGGACTGTATGCTAACCATTTTATTTAGTGACATGGGCTTTGACTGGCGTTAAGGGAGCTTTAACAAAGCCTGTCTGAAGTGCAAACGAGCCCTTACTGTTAATTATTCAATATTTACATTCAGTAATAGAAATAGATGAGTAATATGAGGCAAGGGGTTGGGGAAAGATATGTGATCATATTAGGGCCATGCATGTCAACAATACCAAGGTTAATCAAGGAACATGACCAGAGAATTCACACGTCGCGCAGGGCATTTTTCAATTGAAGTGGACTAACACATAGGGCCCATTCATACTTTGCCATTCTTGTGGGTTGTGTAAGCACTCATTGTGTCACACTTTAGGTCCCAAATATCTTGCAATTATTCACACATACATGGAAAAAAAATGTGTCACTCTTGTGGGGCCATTCATTGATAATGGCACCCCCAATGTGACAACCAAGAAGTGAGCTCTAACATTGCCAAAAACACACAGGAACGTGGGGTGCTAAAAGCGCAGAATGACCGAAGGTACAGTACATGATCCGCATTTGTCATGTATAGAACAGCCCATTGAAATGAATATGCATAATTGCAAAGCACAACGTTCATATGCACAGCATGCATGTAACACTCAGGGGTTCATTTACTAAATCTGGGGAGTGCAGAATCTGGTGCAGCTCTGCATAGAAACCAATCAGCTTTCAGGTTATTATGTCAAAGCTTAATTAAACAAGCTGAAGTTAGAAGCTGATTGGCTACCATGCACAGCTGCACCAAATTTTGCACTCTTTCGTTTTAGTAAATCAACCCCTCAGTGTAATGCGGCACTAGTGAGAATGGGTCCTGTACATCGAGCAAAGCACCAGAATGGAAAAAAGTACATGCAGCATTTTTTCAAAGTCCATCATAAAGCACCATGCATTGTGGTGCACTGCAATGCATGTGAATATCAGAGCTGTGTTGCCTTAGTGCTATTCGAAATACAATATATTGACATTACAACATGCTAGTTCATGTAACTTGCTTTGTAGTAGCACAGGCATTTATGTTTGCATTACCACAATGCACTGCAATGCAAACGTGTGATTCATTTTTTTTAATTATATTGCTAGATCCTGCCATCCCTTGTACAAGACTTTGGTATTTGTCTTAATATTGGCTGAATGTTTTTATTTTAATTTTTCTTATACATCTGTTTTCATAACTCATCTGGTGATTTTTTTTCCAAACAGTTATGTTAGGTTGATAATTTAATAAATTAGAAAATCTGGCAGTTTTAAGGAATTACTAGGATTTGTGTGTACCTGAACCTTGCAATGCATATTTTTCTTTCACTTAAAACATTAATGTCCATTCATAACAAATGAGATTATCAATTATATACACAGTATGCTACATCAGGAAGGTGGTCTGTTTTTCAAACCATAGTTTAAACGTTGATTCTTAATTGTATTTGTGCAGTTGCTTAAGATGGCCCTATACTACTCAAAATTAGGCTGGTCCCATTTGACAGAAGGTGATTATTTAATCAACATTTGTCGAAGGGACATATCAGAAAATTTTCTGACAATCAGCAGCTGCTGTCACTGATCAGTGTATTCTGACAGCATCATGTAACGCTGACAAAATACAATTTCCTGACAGTGGAGGGGTGGGGGGGTTCCTCCATCCACCTCATTTTTGTGGATGGAGGAATTTATTTATGTTCAGTCCTCTGACTGAATGAAAAGTGACTAATCCTGTATTGCAAGCCTTGGTGGTTAGCACTTCTGCCTTGTAGCAATTTGGTCATCATTTCGAAACCCAACCCCAACACTACCTGCACAGGGTTTGCTTGTTCTCCCTGTGCTTGCATGGGCTTCCTCCCACTCTCCAAAGTAATGGTGATTAGAGTTGAGTGGACACCTGGATGTTCGGGTTCAGCGGTTTCGGCCGAACTTCGCGGAAACGTTCGGGTT
The DNA here is from genome assembly GCA_018402905.1 of Glandirana rugosa. Classification (NCBI taxonomy): domain Eukaryota; kingdom Metazoa; phylum Chordata; class Amphibia; order Anura; family Ranidae; genus Glandirana; species Glandirana rugosa. The sequence goes on from BLSH010029916.1 coordinate 1,839,208, forward strand.
CGGTACCGAACATTACCCGAACTTGACCCCGAACCCCATTGAAGTCAAACTTTTCGGCACAAAAATGGCTGTAAAAAAGTCCTGGAAAGTGCTAGAGGGCTGCAAAAGGAAGAATAATTGGAGATGTTATTAGATCTGCAATCTGTCCCTCAAAGCAGTAGTAATCTCTACCTAGTCCAGTATCAGATCGTTCTGTAATCATATCGTTCTGTAATGCAGGATGAGAGATCATTCTGTAATCAGATCGTTCTGTAATGCAGGATGAGATCGTTCTGTAATCAGTAGTAGTAGTAATCTCTATCTAGTTATTAGATCTGCAATCTGTCCCTCACAATCTGTCCCTCACAGCGCCGGCAGCATCCTCTCCCTACACTAACCTGAGAGCATGTGACATGCAGCACTGTGACTCCAGCCTCATATAGAGGCTGGGTCACATGATGCACTGGCCAATCACAGCCATGCCATTAGTAGGCATGGCTGTGATGGCTTCTAGGTAAAACCAGTGAAACGATTGTTGATTGGCTGCCCTGCAGCTATTCAACATGCGTGATAAAATACCAGAACCCAGAACCCGAACCCGGACTCTTTCTCAAACATTCGGGTTCGGGACACGGACACCCGAAAGTTCGGTACGGACCCGAACTTTACAGTTCAGGTTCGCTCAACTCTAATGGTGATAGATTATCAGATATACAGATCTATATATTGGAATGTCATACATTCTGTACACAGACACTGAGACACATAACGTTATTTTACAGAGGGGATTGTGTGGTTATACTATAATTTCAGAAAGAATTTATATTTTTAACTCTTTATTAAAATAGTTTATTTTATGAAGGTCCTTATGCAAGCACTTTGCATTACTGTCCACTATTACCACTGCACTAGAAACAGTTGCAATCAATACCTCCTACAGCTAATATGCCAAAGCTAATGATGATGAACACACAAGATCATTACAGGGGTTTAGGAACTGGTCTTGATCCCGTGGTCAGTCACATCCACTCCATAACCAGAACAAACTACAATCTTACTGCTTTGATGTAATGAATTCCAGATCATAACACAACAATAATTGCCTAATCCAAATGTTCATACAACACACACACAACTGACAATATCTTTTTTCAGAGGGCGATATTGCAGCAATTGGCAGGCATTCAGGAGACGATCCTGCCATTTTCTGAACATCTGGGTTTTTTCAATCCCAAGGAAGATATTGTAGTAAAAAATGCAACACAACCACAAGCCAAACTCATAAGAGTTCCCCACGGAAGCTCTCTGGATCCCTGCAGCGGCTTCCCCCAGTGCTCCAGCGATTACAGCGGCTCTGACTGGGATAGAACCATCAACTGTCGGCTGTGGACTCATTCTAAGATGTTTACATGCCCACTACCAAAAGATGTTTGTGAATGCATACTATTTGTTTTTATCATATTTCATGCAATAAAATTATACTGCACCAGTGGCTGCTTGATGCCTCTTTCTTGCTGAAGACGAGCAGACTAAGTACATGGATTACTGGAACCATGTCCTGTGGTCTGATGAGACCAAGGTAAACTAATTTGGTTCAGATAGTGTCAAGTGTATGTGGCGCAACCAGGTGAGAAGTACAAAGACAAGTGTGTCTTGCCTACAGTCAAGCATGGTGGTGGGAGGGATATGGTCTGGGGCTGCATGAGTGCTGCCGGCACTGTGGAGCTACAGTTTATTGAGGGAACCACAAATGTCAACTTGTACTGTGACATACTGAAGCAGAGCATGATCCCTCCCTTCGGAGACTGGGACGCAAGGCAGTATTCCAACATGATAATGACCCCAAATACAATCTCCAAGAGGGCCATGGCCTTGCTAAAGAAGCTGAGGGTAAAGATGATGTACTGGCCAATCATATCTCCAGACCTAAACCCTATTGAGGATCCGCGGGGTATCCTCAAATGGAAGGTGGAGGAAGGCAAGTAGAGTTGAGCGAACCCGGACTGTAAAATTCAGGTCCGTACCGGACTTTGGGGTGTCCGTGCCCCGAACCTGATCCCGGACATTAAAAAAAAAGTCCAGGATCGGGTTCTGTATTCAGGTATTTTTGGCACCTTTTCTATAGCTGCTGGGCAGCCAATCAACAAGATTTTCACTAGTTTGCCCTTAGAAGCCATCACAGCCATGCCTACTAATGGCATGGCTGTGATTGGCCAGTGCATCATGTGACCCAGCCTCTATATGGGGCTGGAGTCACGTAGCCCCGCTTGTCAGATTGTCTCAGACTAGAGTAGGGAGAGCTTCATGCCGCTGCTGTGAGGGAAAGATTAGCATTCACAACCATCTCAGAATGCATTAGGGAGACCTTCATTGCGGTCCTGTGAGGGAGACATTAGCGTTCAGAACCATCTTATAGTGCATTAGGGAGATGTTCCTGTCTGTGCTGTGAGGGAGACATTAGCGTTCAGAACCATCTTATAGTCAGAGGCGTAACTAGAACCTTCAGGGCCCGGTGCAAGAAATTATGTAGGGCCCCCTGACCCCCGGCCAGGGCCCTTCCCTCTTCCCACTGATCCTGGGGCTCTTTACGCCTATCGTGGGTCCCTTTATTACGGTACTGCAGTGGGGCCCTTTCACAAGTTCTGCAGCAGGCCCCTGGGGGACCAGGGAAGCACACAGGGGCCCTGGGAACAGCAGAAGACAAGTAAACTGGATAGAGGAAAATGGAGGAGATCGGGTCCTCTAAATGCCACCCCTCCTACTCAGGTGTACAAGGGAGGCACATGGGCCCCCTGGACCATGGGGCCCGGTTGCAATTGCAACCCCTGCAACCCCTATCGTTACGCCCCTGCTTATAGTGCATTAGGGAAACGTTCCTGTTGGTGCTCTGAGGGAGAGATTCTCATTCTAAAACCATCTACTACTGCATTAGGGAAATGTTCCTGTTGGTGCTCTTAGGGAGAGATTCTTATTCTAAAACCATCTACTACTGCATTAGGGAAACGTTCCTGTTGGTGCTCTGAGGGAGAGATTATCATTCTAAAACCATCTACTACTGCATTAGGGACCGGTTCCTGTTGGTGCTCTGAGGGAGAGATTATCGTTCTAAAACCAACTACTACTGCATTAGGGAGAGGTTCCTGTTGGTGCTCTGAGGGAGAGTTTATCGTTCTAAAACCATCTACAACTGCATTAGGAAGAGGTTCCTGTTGGTGCTCTGAGGGAGAGATTATCATTATAAAACCATCTACTACTGCATTAGGGACAGGTTCCTGTTGGTGCTCTGAGGGAGAGATTATCAATCATCTACCAAAATCTTACTATTAGAGAGGGAGTCTCGTGGTTGTCCTTG
>BLSH010029916.1:1842548-1862041 GCA_018402905.1 Glandirana rugosa
AAAATCTTACTCTTAGAGAGGGAGTCTCGTGGTTGTCCTTGCAAAGGGATTACGTCATCATCAAAACCATCTACTACTGCATTAGGGAAACGTTCCTGTTGGTGCTCTGAGGGAGAGATTCTCATTCTAAAACCATCTACTACTGCATTAGGGAAACGTTCCTGTTGGTGCTCTGAGGGAGAGATTCTCATTCTAAAACCATCCACTACTGCATTAGGGAAACGTTCCTGTTGATGCTCTGAGGGAGAGATTCTCATTCTAAAACCATCTACTACTGCATTAGGGAAATGTTCCTGTTGGTGCTCTCAGGGAGAGATTCTCATTCTAAAACCATCTACTATTGCATTAGGGAAACGTTCCTGTTGGCACTCTGAGGGAGAGATTATCATTCTAAAACCATCTACTACTGCATTAGGGACCGGTTACTGTTGGTGCTTTGAGGGAGAGATTATCGTTATAAAACCAACTACTACTGCATTAGGGAGAGGTTCCTGTTGGTGCTCTGAGGGAGAGTTTATCGTTCTAAAACCATCTACAACTGCATTAGGGGGAGGTTCCTGTTGGTGCTCTGAGGGAGAGATCATCATTATAAAACCATCTACTACTGCATTAGGGACAGGTTCCTGTTGGTGCTCTGAGGGAGAGTTTATCGTTCTAAAACCAACTACTACTGCATTAGGGAGAGGTTCCTGTTGGTGCTCTGAGGGAGAGTTTATCGTTATAAAGCCATCTCCTACTGCATTAGGGGGAGGTTCCTGTTGGTGCTCTGAGGGAGAGTTTAGCATTCTAAAACCATCCACTACTGCATTAGGGAGAGGTTCCTGTTGGTGCTCTGAGGGAGAGTTTATCATTCTAAAACCAACTATTACTACATTAGGGACAGGTTCTTGTTGGTGCTCTGATGGAGAGATTATCGTTCTAAAACCATCTACTACTGCATTAGGGAGAGGTTCCTGTTGGTGCTCTGAGGGAGAGTTTATCGTTATAAAGCCATCTCCTACAGCATTAGGGAGAGGTTCCTGTTGGTGCTCTGAGGGAGAGTTTATCGTTATAAAACCATCCACTACTGCATTAGGAAGAGGTTCCTGTTGGTGCTCTGAGGGAGAGTTTATCGTTCTAAAACCAACTACTACTGCATTATGGAGAGGTTCCTGTTGGTGCTCTGAGGGAGAGTTTATCATTATAAAGCCATCTCCTACTGCATTAGGGAGAGGTTCCTGTTGGTGCTCTGAGGGAGAGTTTATAGTTGTAAAGCCATCTCCTACTGCATTAGGGAGAGGTTCCTGTTGGTGCTGTGAGGGGGAGATTATTGTTCTAAAATCATCTCATACTGCAGTAGGGACAGGTTCCTGTCGGTGCTGTGAAAGACAGATTATCATTCTAAAATCATCTCATACTGGTGTAGGGAGAAGTTCCTGCTGCTGGTGTGAGCGGTGCATTTCTTGCACAAAAAAAAAAGTGCATCTACAATTTTCGTTTTTTTTTTTAAAAATAAGAATAATAATTTATTATTCTTTTTCTTTTTGTATTAATAAATAGTGCTACATAGTACATTTGTGTCCAGAATGAGGAGAGCATCAAATAAGGGACGTGGTGGTGGTCGTGGTGCTGCTGGTGCTGCTGGTGTTGGTGGTGTTGCTGAAGCTCCTGTTGCAAGGTGAGGACGTGGTCGTTCTGTGCCAGCTACATGCACAAGTGAAACACCTTCCCCAGGTAGCCCACAGAACCTTCAATGTTATATGGTAGGCCCGAATGGTGCTCAATGAATGGTGAGGCCAGAACAAGTACAGGCGATAGTAGATTGGGTGGCTGACAATGTCTCCAGTTGCTTCACATTGTCTCCCACCCAGTCCCTTGATGAAAGCTCAGAGTTGGCTCCTGAACCCCATGGCCATCTGTCTTTCACCTCAGCCCCTTGTAAATCAGCCAAGCAGTCTGAGCCCCAAGTAATGCAGCAGTTTCTTATGCTTTTTGATGACTCTGCTGCTGTGCTTTCCGTGGGCCATCCACATAGCCCTAGCCCAGAAGTGGAAGACATTGAGTGCACTGATGCCCACCCACTTTTGGTTCAGGATGAGGACATGGAAACACCACGGCAGCATGTCTGTGATGATGATGATGAAACACAGGTGCCAACTGCTGCTGCTTTCTACAGTGTGCAGACTGACAAGGAGGGCAGTGGTGAAGGGTGGGTGGAAGATGATGTGGAGGATGATGAGGTCCTAGACCCCACATGGAATGAAGGTCATGCAAGTGACGTGTGCAGTTTGGAGGAAGAGGTGGTGGTCGCACAGAGGCACCAGCACAGCAAAAGAGGAAGCAGGTTGCAAAAGCGGAGCGAGCGTCCCCTAGACAGTATGCCTGCTACTACCCACCGCACCCAGGGACGTAGCACATCAAAGGCAGCTCAAAGGCGTTCCCCGGCGTGGCAGTTCTTCAGACAATGTGCTGACTACAAGACACAAGTGGTTTGCAAACTGTGCAATGAGAGGCTGAAGCGAGGCACAAATGTTCTAAACCTGAACACAACCTCCCTGACCAGGCATGTAAATGCAAAGCGCTTGCTGCAGTGGAATAAGTACCTCAAAAAGGTTGCTGCCTCCTCCTGCTTCCTCTTCTGCTGCTGCCTCTGCCTTTTCCTCCACCTCTACAGTGCCAGTATCACCTGCCACCCAGCAAACAGACGATGTGACAGCAATGCCACCATGTCCGCCACTGTCCCCAAGCATTTCCACACGGTCCCATGGAAGCTTACAGCTCTCCATCTCCCAAACACTGGAGAGAAAGAGGAAGTACCCCCCTACCCACCCACCCACGATCCCTGGCCCTGAATGCCAGCATTTTCAAAATTCATGGCCTTTGAAATGCTGTCATTCCGTCTGGTGGACACGGACAGTTTTAAAAACCTGATGGCGGTGGCTGTCCCACAGTACGTGGTTCCCAGCCGCCACTATTTTTCCAGACGAGCCATCCCTTCCCTGCACAAACAAGTCGGGGACGAGATCAAGTGTGCACTGCGCAACACCATCTGTGGCAAGGTCCACATAACCACTGATACGTGGACCAGTAAGCATGGACAGGGATGCTATATCTCGCTAACTGCACACTGGGCAAATGTAGTGGCGGGTGGGCCTGAGGCAGCTAGCCGTTTGGCGCATGTCTTTCCGCCACCGAGGATTGCAGGGCATTTCTCTTTGCCTCCTGTTGCCTCCTCCTACTGCGTTTCCTCCTCCTCCTCCTCTACCACCTCATCCGCTCAGCGTAACACCTTCACCACCAACATCAGCACATCCAGGGGGAAACGACAGCAGGCTGTTTTAAAACTGATATGTTTGGGGGATGAACCCCACACTGCACAGCAGCTGTGGATGGGCATTGAACAACAGACCGATGAGTGGTTGCTGCCACTGAGCCTTAAGCCCGGCCTGGTGGTGTGCGATAATGGGCAAAATCTCGTAGCAGCTCTGGGCCTAGCCGGTTTGATGCACATCCCTTGCCTGGCGCATGTGCTGCATTTGGTGGTGCAGAAATTTCTATAAAACTACCCGGATATGTCAGAGCTGCTGCAGAAAATGCGGGCCGTCTGTGCGCGCTTTCGGCATTCTCACCCTGCTGCTGCTTGCCTGTCTGAGCTGCAGTGGAACTTCGGCCTTGCACATCCTGGAGAGACTGTGCGAGCAGCAGCAGGCAATAGTGGAGTTTCAGCTGCAGCATGCACGGGTCAGACGCTCTGCGGAAAAGCACCACTTCACCACCAACGAGTGGGCCTCCATGCGAGACCTGTGTACCATATTGCGGTGTTTCGAGTACTCCACAAACATGGCCAGTGCCGATGACGCTGTTCTCAGCTTTACTATCCCACTTCTATGTCTCCTTGAAAAAACACTTTGGCCGATGATGGAAGAGGATGTGGCACATGAGGAGGAGGAAGAGGGGTCATTTCCACGGTTATCAGCCCAATCATTCACAAGTGGCTCGGAGGGTGGGTTCCTGCACCAGCATAGGCCAGGTCAAAAGATGGATGGACGAGGATGATGATGATGAGGAGGAGGAGGAGGAAGAACCGTGTTCACAGCAGGGTGGCACCCAACGCAGCTCGTGGGCATCACTGGAGCTTGGCTGGGGGGATACGGAGGACACAGATGATACACCTCCCAGAGAGGACAGCTTGTCTTTGCCTCTGGGCAGCCTGGCACACATGAGCGACTACATGCTGCAGTGCCTGCTCAACGACAGCCGAGTTGCCCACATTTTAACTTGTGCTGATTACTGGATGGCCACCCTGCTGGATCCCCGTTACAAGGACAACGTGCCGTCCTTAATTCCCTCACTAAAGCATGATCGGAAGATGCGCGACTACAAGCACACTGTGGTAGACACGCTGCTGAGGGCATTCCCAAATGACACCAGGGGCTCAGGGGAAGCACAAGGCGAAGGCAGAGGAGGAGGAGGAGGAAGTGTCGCCAACGCAGCTGTGGCACCGCCAGCACCTCAGAAGGCAGGGTTAGCATGGCTGAAATGTGGAAAAGCTTTGTCAGCAGCACGCCACCACAAACAGCACCACCAGCTGATAGGCAACGTCTTAGCAGGAGGCAGCATTTCAGCAACATGGTGGAACAGTATGTGTGCACACGCCTACATCTACTGACTGATCGGTCTGCCCCATTTAACTTCTGGGTCTCCAAATTAGCCACAAGGCCTGAGCTTACCCTTTATGCCTTGGAGGTGCTGGCCTGCCCTGCAGCCAGTGTATTGTCTGAACGTGTGATTAGTACAGCAGGGGGCGTTATCACAGACAAGCGCAGCCGCCTGTCCACAGCCAGCGTGGACAAGCTAACCTTTATTAAAATGAACCAGGCATGGATCCCACAAGACTTGTCTGTACCTTGTGCAGAATAGACATTTAGACCGGCCTCACACAGCCATTGGTATCCTTTTTTTTTAAATATGCCTCAATATTTTGGGGGCTACCCCAATTCTAAAAAAAAACAAACAAACAAAAAACAGTGTTGGCTACCTCCTCCTCCTACACCACCGCCACTTCCACCTACACTGCCACGGCCACGGCCTAGTCAACCTCTAGGCTCCTACTCCACATCCACCTCCTCCTCCCATTTTTATTTTTTTTATGTGATTTTAAGTTATTTCCCTATCCACATTTGTTTGCAGGGCTCTTGTCCTACTCTTACCCCCATTTTTCTTCCTTTTGCAGCCTTCTAGCCCTTTCCATGACTTTTTTACAGCCATTTTTGTGCCCAAAAGTTCGGGTCACCATTGAATGGGGTTTGGTGTCCGGGGTCAAGTTCGGATCGAGTTACATGCCGAAGCCGAATGTTTTTACGAGGTTCGGCTGAACCCGACAAACTCGAACATCCAGGTGTCCGCTCAACTCTAAAGGCAAGGTCTCTAACATCCACCAGCTCTGTGATGTCATCATGGAAGAAGGGAAGAGGACTCCAGTGGCAACTTGTGAAGCTCTGGTGAATTCCATGCCCAAGAGGGTTGATGCAGTGCTGGAAAATATTAGTGGCCACACAAAATATTGACACTTTGGGGCCAATTTGGACATTTCACTTTTGTTGCCAGCAGTTTAGACATTAATGGTTGTGTGTTGATTTATTTTGAGGGGACAGCAAATTTACACTGTTATAAAAGCTGTACACTCACTACTTTACATTGTAGCAAAGTGTAATTTCTTCAGTGTTGTCACATGAAAAGATATAATAAAATATTTTCAAAAATGTGAGGGGTGTACTCACTTTTGTGAGCTACTGTATGTGTGCTTAACTTGATCTTTGCATGTCCAAAATGGTACCTAATACATGCAGGTGGATCATTACAGTTGTTTTTAGTGGTGCAGTCCTATGCACAGTAAGGATGTGGCAATACATGTTCCCTGAGGATATAAACCTGAGTGGTTGCAACAACCCTCCAAAACTGCTGTCAAGAAACTGAAATCGGCCATCTCTATCTATATTATACACGATCAATCGAATAATGCATTAATTCTGTTTTGAATTATGTGTGTGTACTACTTTCGAATTAAAAAAAAAAAGTATAGTTCTGACTGAAGGATACAGAATTATGAAAAAGGAATTAAGCACAAAATGAGAAATAATGGGTTTGCTGCTTATGGTGAACATTTGGTATATTTCAATCTGCCAACCACAGGGAGAGATATTGTTATCTATGATGACTGGCTGTGACTACTGGTGTCAGAAAGTGACAACGGTAAGAAAAGCTTTCACAGCTGTCTACACTTCTTCTTTCCAGTCATGAATACGTTTAAATTAGCTATTTATTGGAATTTTCAAGATCTGACTTTTTGCACTTTTGTTATTATTTCACCTTTACATACTGTATATCACAATTTTAATATTGTCATAACCAAACCAAAGGCACTTGTCAAAACTTAACAAAAGTTTGACGTCGTGGTACTTCTTTACCAGGTCTGCACAGGATTAGCTAAACAAAGTAAGTAACAAATATTATAATCCATTATAAGATGGTGCTTCCTCTCCTGTATCTTGGGTTAAACAATTTCAATTTTTATTCCCCTTCTCTTCTTTTATTCTTGAACGTTGTATGATAGTGAAGGACAAAAAAACAAGAATTAGTACTGTGCACCCATTCTAGTATGGACACAACCAGTTATAGTTGTTGTGGAGTATTAAAGGGTCTGTGTCATAGATTATTATTGACTTTCTGTTCCACCAATGATAGGCTTAGGTTGACTGTGCGCTATGTTCTCTGATTGTACAATCGCCTATAGATCTACCAGAAACTGCCTGCCTGATCTATGAAAAATAGGTTATGGCTGTTTAAAGTGGTACCACATCCCCTTCCTATAGATCTACCAGAAACTGCCTGCCTGATCTATGAAAAATGGGTTATGGCTGTTTAAAGTGGTACCACATCCCCTTTGATAACATGTAAAAATTGGAAAAGAAATTGGACTTTACTGGTACCCAAAAGGAATGACTGGATAAAAAAGTACACATTTTATTTCAAAAGCGTTAAAATACGAATAAGATTACAGTCACAAAATTCTGTGCATTTGCCACATCGTATACCCCATAAAAAATAAACCAAAGGGGTGTAACTGTTATACATAAAACTTTGCAGCTCTGAAAGAGCTTTTATGAAAAACATGTCGGCCTTCAGCAATGGTACTGCAAAGTTTTATGCATAACAGTAACACCCCTTTTGGGTGTATCTTTTATGGTTTATACCTGGGTGTTAATATGTTACTGGCTATGACAATGTCGTCTCGGACCCCCACATTGTTTCAGAAGATGTTGTTCGGTGATATGGTTTCAAAAGTCCACCCATAGAGTACCATAAATTATTTTCACTTAAAATTACCAATTTAGTAAATTAGTCTGTTAAGATTTGTAAAAAAAACATTACTGTGAGTACTGCTCCATAAAACTTTCAAAATGGCCTTTCAGACACCTCTTGTGTCTTTCTTCAGAAGCGAGTGACCTACTGTATGCCTTACAACTATGTCTCTCTATTTTTTATTTCCAGGTGGGACTGCCCCCTTTTTTATAAAAAACAGTTCAAACTTCACCTTTAACCATTTTTGGTGGATCCATGAACCTTCTTTTTGTGAGATAGTGTCTATATTGTGTTGCCCCCTCTCCAGTTCCTCTTAATTTTTTCTATTGCATGGAATTTCTGATGTTTGACATAGCAAGCATGTTTTGCAGCAAAATGGTCGGTCTACACAGTCAGCCATTGCTCATTGTGATGAGGATCTACATCGCTACATCTTAATCACTGTGATTAATGTTGGGTTTACATCTGGTGACATGGATTTTTTTTTCTAATAAAGGATATTAGGGTAGTTTGTTTGCCAGTCAAACTGCAGACATGCTGAGTCAAATTCAGTGCAATTCAAACCCAAAACTCACCCTTAGCCCACACTGCAGAGCTCTGTGGACTGGCCCTGGGGATAGAAGTGGCTTCTAATTTTGTAGACTTTTCATAACTAGTTTTTTGGGGCTATGGAAAGCTTAGCATAAGAGGAGGGGTAAGAAAGAGGCACATGAGTATTACTGACAGGCAAGTGGCTGCTCTGTGCCTAGGAGGAGTAGAGAAGAAGGAAAAGGGTGCATTAGCATCACCTGCAGGCAAAGGCAAATTTGCTCTGACTCTAGATCATATTGACTGACTACCATTTAGCCCTTCGGTCCCTATTTCCTTTATGTGTCTGATATTTTTTGTAATGGAGGGGATTGTCTATATTCAATGTCAGTCATGGCAATAGAGGTGATAAATATGCAGTACTTTGGTGCACACTATATTGCACAAGTACAGTATGTAGGGAGTATGTGGTGACATACTGCAAATAAAGGGCACTTTTGCCTTTGTCAGCAACAAATGTATGTTGTGATCCCAAAACAAAAAAGGCCATAAAAACAGAAAATAAAATATACCTCCCAAATAAACGTAAACCTGGATTGGGGGCAAGGTGGGAAGGATTCTACACATTTTGCTACTGCTTGCCCTTTCCCGTGGCAATAGCTTTTTCTCCTCTGTTTACTGCTGACTATCCTTTACCCTGCATTGTGGAAAGGCAGACAACCTATGGCTGGCTAAGTTTTCCCTCTACAGCTTTGGCACCACTTCCCTGATGGTAAAGCTGCCCATTCCTCTTGGCAAAAAGCCTCCAGTTCCTGGAAATTCTTGGGCTGTCTTGCATTAACTGCACGTTTGAGATCTCCCCAGAGTGGCTCAATGATATTGAGGTCATGAGACTGAGATGGCCACTCCAGAACCTTCACTTTATTCTGCTGTAGCCAATGACAGGTCGACTTGGCCTTGTGTTTTGGATCATTGTCATGTTGGAATGTCCAAGTACGTCCCATGCGCAGCTTCCTGGCTGATGAACACAAATGTTCCTCCAGCATTTTTTTTTGTTTGTCCAAAAAAAGATGAATTTTATTAAGAAATAAGAATTGTACAAACACAGATCAGCATACAATTAGTACAGAACAGTAGTATATGATCCGTTTGTTCTCATCACATCATTAAATGTATACGCTATCCTGTTATTTGTACTTTGTCTATACGCTTTTCCACTAAACAAAAAAACCTCTTCGGTTACTTTCTATTCTGACTAATTCAACTACAAATCCAGCAAAACTTTCCACATGGCAAAAAGAGAGACCACCCCCTTGATACCCAAAAGCATTACATAGTCATATTTCTAGTTCTTTTAGTACAGTGGTATTACCAATATCACTACATGGCCTTCCCGTGGGACTTATCCTTCTAGGAGTCTATCCCTGACCAGCTGCACAGGGGCTAAGCCCGGGTCTCCATCCAAGGCTGCCATAACTTTGTAAATTTGCGTGCAGCATGGTGGCATTGGTACGTTAGTTTTTTTCTAATTAGCATTTTATTTACTTGGTCTACCCATTGTCGTACACGGGGAACCCGGGAGGACATCCAGTATTGTGCTATTAGCTTGCAGGCCATGTACAGTAGTCTCAATATTGCCGTGTGATGATGCGGCGTGAGGGATTCTTCCTCCAGAGCCCCCAATAGACAGACAATCAGATATCTCTGCAGTTGGAACTGGTATACCTGTGCAATTATAGCGAGGACCCCTGCCCAGTAGCGATATAGCTTGGGGCACCACCATAACATATGTGCCAGGTTCCCTGCATCCCTTTCACACTTAGGGCACAGAGGAGTGTTTTTCCTGCCCCACCTATGCAACTGAATAGGTGTCCTATACGCCCTATGTAGCAAGAACAAGTGGGAAAGTCTCTGGGAAGCAGATATCCAGACCAGAGGTTCTGAAGCCAGACACATTTCCCACCGCTCTCCATCCACTGGACCAAAATCCTCCTCCCATTTCCCTCTGCAGGGAAGTGTGGCGGGGTCATGCGTTTCATTGAGTAGCATAAGGTACCCCCTAGAGATCATCCCTTTTTTGTCCCTTTCCAGGAAAATGTCCCTCATCAATGGGTGTTCGCTGGCTATCAACTCGCTAGCTCTTTCCTGAGCCCGAATTGCGTGTCTCAGTTGTAAATATTTGAAAAACGGTGTGTGTGGTAAATCAAGCTCCAATTGGAGTTGCTAAAAATTATTTAAGCATGGAGTTGGAATATAATTGCTGTAGGTATATAATGCCTGCTCTTTCCCATGCCTGGAATCCCTGTAGCTTGTATAGCTCTGCATAGTTAGGGTTGTGCCATAACAGAGTAAAAGGGTGATATCCCCGAATATGAAATATCCTCCTAATAAATAGCCACAGAGTTTTGAATAGCACTAGTGTCAGAGTTTTGGGAGAGATGTGTTCAAACCCCGTATCTAGGTGTGCTATTACAGGGCTTATAGACCCGGGTGGGACCAGCAGCGCTCGAATGGGATCCAACGGGTCCTTATGAGCCCACCCCCCCAATTGTTGGATTTGCGAAGCCATAAAATAATGTTTAGGGTGCGGTAACTCCAAGCCACCCTGATCGCCACCCTGATCTTTCCCCACCTGCAGGGTAGTTAACCTAATCCTGGTGGGCCCATTCCACCATATCAATGACCTGAAAAGGGAATCTATGCGGGCAAACCATTTACGGGTTATCCAGATCGGGGAGTTGTGAAAGACCTATTGAAGCTCAGGCGCCCACACCATTTTAATAAGGTTAACCCTTCCCACTACAGACAGTGGGAGCTTGGCCCATGCGTTTTTGTTGGCTTTGCATTTACATAGTAGGGGAACCAGGTTCAGCTCTATATATGACTGAGGGTCAGGGGTTACCTCTATTCCTAGATATCGGAAGGACGAGACGATCTGCACTGAATTGGCACTTTCAGGGAGCAGTTCTTTATTTGGGTCTAGGTGCATGAGAACAGATTTGTTCCAATTTATTGAGACGTCCAAGGAGAAAATTGCCCCTTTCCCTGGGTTGTCTACATTGAGTTCTATATTGAGGAATAGCCTACGCAAATTTTGCGCAGTCGACCTAGTCGGGATAAAGCCCGACTGGTCCCTGTGGACTAATTTATGTATAACCTTTGCGAGCCTATTTGACAGCACTCTGGCCATTCATTTCACATCAAATGACAGCAAAGAGATGGGACGGTATGAGTCGGGGAGAAGGGGGTCCTTTCCAGGTTGCAGTAGAACCACCACTATGGCTTCGTTCATGGAGGGTGGCAACCTGCCCATCTCCGGGGCACTATTGTACACCCTCAGGAGTGTCGGGATCAGTTGAGAGGAATATTTTTTATATACCTCCGCTGGCAGTCCTTCTAACCCAGGGGTCTTACCATTTTTGGACTGTGCTAGGGCTGTCAGCAGTTCCTCCTCTGTCAGGGGAGCGCCAAGGAGCCCAGTATCAGCTGAGGACAGTTTGGGCATTGGATATTTGTCTAGGAAGCTGTCGAACTCAGCCTGGGATGGACTGACCTTGGAAGAGTAGGTATCCACAAAGAAGGTGCAAAACACCTCACTAATCTTATCAGTGGTGGTCTGTATTTCCCCCTGGGGATCCCTAATATTCTGAATGAATGAAGTGGACTGTTGATTCTTAGAAAGCATTGCCAAGAGACGAGTCGTAATCTCCCCCTCCTCGAAATATTTCTGAGCTAGAAAATATCTCTTATTTTCAGCTAATTGAATGGACAATTGTTGGGACATAGATTGTGCTGAGAGCCAAGCCGCCCTGGTGTCATATTTTGGGTTATCTATAAACCTGCTTTCGGCTTCCCGTACCGCCTGCAGAACCGAGGTCTCCCACGCTTGTGTCAGTTTTGATCCTGTTAATAGCAGTGATCATAAGGCCTCTGAAATAGGCCTTGCAGGCCTCCCAGACCACCTCCAGTGCACCTAATCCCATGTTTGTAAAATACCCAGCCAGAGCTTCCCCAATAGGATCAGGGTCCGGGAACAACGCCAGCCAGAAGGGGTTAAGTCTCCAGCAAGTTTTGGAGGGTATACCCAATATATTCAGATCTACCCAAAACAGGGCATGATCTGACACCGTTCTGGGTTCATAACCGGAGTCAGACACCACCGGTAGCAGGGCCTCGTTCCTAAGACCTAGAGCTATCCTAGACAAGCCCCCATAGGAGGCTGAGAAACATGAAAATATTTCAGAGTTCTGATGATACATCCTCCACACGTCTCTCAGGCCCAGCTCCTCCAGCAGTTCCGCAAATTTGGTGGGCCCACTAAGTGCCCGGGTGTCCCCTGCAGAGGCTCCCCGTAGTTTATCCTTAGAATTATTAAGGAAATTATTAAAATTTCCCACGGCCAGAACGGACAGTGACGGATATTTGGCTACATAATTGGCAAGTGTCTTCAGGACCTCAGCTGAAAACGGTGGAGGAATGTATATTGCAGCAATTATACATCTATACCTATATACAGAGCATATGAAGAAAACAATCTACCTTTAGCAATCAAAACACTGACCCCTTTAGAATAGGCTGAGTACACAGAATGAAATTGGTAGGGGAACAGTCTTGGCGAAAAGTGTGAGGCATCCGTGGATGCGAAATGAGTCTCCTGGAGACAAATTACCGAGGCCTTCATGCGTTTGACCTCTCTAAGGACAGCATGGTGCTTTGTGACATTTCCCAGGCCTCTGACATTCCATGTCAGAACTCTCAGTTTATTAGAGTTGTTGGTTGCCATGGCACCATATTTGGATATTCCTTGCAGCATACTGTCCATCGTACCACAAAAGGTCACACAGGGAAACTGGATACATAGTCAGTGTCTGTCCTGAACAGGAGGCATCAAGGGAAACCCAGGGGGGCGAGGGCAAATTCTGAGCCAGTGTATAGGGTCTTTCTTTTGGAGAGCGCAGCAGGCCAGGGCAAAGGCCTAGACCCTTCCCAATGCCACATGAAGATGCTGGAAAACCTGGCGAGCCAACAGGGCTCTAGTCAATAGTTGTAAACAAAACTGAGGTCTACATGGGACCATGATAGGGGCGATAGTAGGAGCTCTTTAGATGAAATTAAAGGCTTCACTTCGGCTAACAATAAACAAAAGCGTGTATAAGTGAGTACATATCTTTTCCGCCTGAAAAGGGTAAAAGTAGGCACCGTATCACCGTTTAGCAAAGTATAGGGTGGTGAGGTACAGTCAAGTAGGCGCTGGGCAACGTTCTCTGGCAGCTTTCAGTTGTTGCTCTTCCCTATCCAGCCAGTGCATTGCTTGGGAAGGTTTATCAAAGAAGTGCACTTCTCCCCTGGCCTCTATTCTCAAGCAAGCCGGGTACAGCATAGCATACTTCAGGGCCCTGAGACGTCCTTGAACTGTGCTCTTCTCTTTTGCAGGTCAGCAGAAGTTGAGGAGTTTTAGTAAGAAGGGATGGGGGTTCGTCCTCGGTGGGAGGGGATGCCCGGGGACCCTGTGGGCGCGCTCCTCACAGAACATTGATGAGAAGACATTTACACCAAATGTGGAAGTCAGCCATTGTTCAATGAACTGAACAGGGTTTTTCCCCTCAGCCCGTTCAGGAATTCCTATGATGCGGAGGTTATTCCTTCGTAATCTGTTTTCAATGTCTTCTAAACGGGCTGCTTGTTGGGATATTAGGTGAGAGTTGTAATTAAGATATCGCTGGACAGGCGCCATGTCATCCTCCAGAGAGCTCACTCTGCCCTCTAAGGCTGACGTGCGCTCCCTGAGTTTCTGGGCATCCTGTCTAATAAATGTAATGGCAGCCTTCACCTCTTTCAGCTCAGCAGTGAGTGCAGCTATGCATGAATTACCAGCCGTCACAGCCGACACTATGTCTCTGAGCGTGGGCTCAGTGTTTTCCTCAGAGCCTCCCCCGTCCTGCAGTTTAGTGTAGGTATTAGCCGGAGTACTCACTGTGCTCCAATCGTCGTTAGCGCCCGTGCTCCCCTCCAGTATCATCCGCATCCGACGCCCCTTCTGTGGAATCTTCCAGGACCTCCAGTATTTTTTGATAATATACTGCATTCATCTTGCCATCAATTTTGACCATATTTCCCGTGACTTTGAAGCTCACACATCCTCAAAACATCAGCGATCCACCTCCGTGTTTCACAGGCCTTGTTGACTCCTCTCCAAATGTAGGGTTTATGGTTGGGGCCAAAAAGCTCAATTTTGGTCTCGTCATCACCCCAAATTACTTTGTGCCAGAAGGTTTGAGGCTTGTCTCTGTTGTTTGGCGTATTGTAAGCAGGATACTTTGTGGCATTTGTGTAGTAATGGCTTTCTTCTGGCGACTCGACCATGCAGCCCATCTTTCTTCAAGTGCCTCCTTATTGTGCATCTTGAAACACCACATGTTTTCACAGAGTCCTGAAGTTATTTGTGGGTTTTTCTTTGCATTCCGAACAATTTTCCTGGCAGATGTGGCTGAAATTTTAGTTGGTCTACCTGACCGTGGTTTGGTTGCAACATAATTTTCCACTTCTTGATTAGACTTTGAACACTGCTGATTGGCATCCTCAATTCCTTGGATATCTTTTTATATCTGTGGCAGGCGCAGCACTATGAAGTGCCTATTGCGCTATGACATTAGAAGAATTTTACTTTCTGACCTTTTTGTCCAAACAAGACTGTTACTCTATAATTCTTCTAGTGCCGTTCTATGGAAGCAGTAGGTTTAAAGAGCACACCAAACTCTTAAAAATAACTTCTTTATTAACTTCAGCTTTTCTCCATGTATAACACTGACAATTTTGCAGCAGACAGTCCATATACAAGCATGTGTTGAATAAAGTCTAACAAAATGGTGATTCAACTGTTCAATGAAATGGTGGATATATTTCTCTCTTCAGTATCTGTACTTTCACTTTCACTCTAGGATCTCTCTGAGAGGTATATCTAAGGCTTAATCAAACGTTTTACTCCAACTGGAAACTAAATGGATTTTCCAATTGGAGGCTACCAAAGCACCTGGCCTCAATGAAAACATAAGCTATAAGCCTTTCCTCTAGCCAAAAAGACACGGAAATGAAGCTGCCATATGCTTCATAAAACCTATACATATATTCTCTATTTAAAGATGAGCCAAAGAATAGGAACACTCTGAATTACCTCTGACCCATGCTTTATATTTGGACATTTATCCAGTCATATATTTTATTTACATAGATCTTTCTTTGTGGCCCTTGGCTGGCTGTGGTCAATACGGTGCGACTTGGTGCATAATATATGCATGGTTGTTATTTGTTACCGGTACATATTGTAAGTTTGATGCTTGGATGTTCACAACGTTCCTGGATCCTTTTTTGTGATCCTTGGTAAGAATAAGTTGTCCGACATTCGACTCACCCCAATATATTTGAAAATAAAACACAAAAACAAATTTTTTTTTTTTTTTTTTTTTTATTATACATATATATAAAAACTTATACAAACTCGAGTTTATACTGGTAACTATGGTGGGACGGGGAGGCTATTTCAGCAGTGGGTCCCATGGGTGGATGCGGTATGCCATCCCAGGTTGGTGCCTCGCTGGCCCACCCGGCGTCCCCACGGGGGGCCCCTGCTGGGCCTTCACCGTCCCGCCATTTGGCGATCAATATCTAATATGGCCTCCCTTTCTATAATAGAATCACAAAGGCTGATACGGTTCGCCTAATAACACCCGATGTTGCCATAAGGGACGGACGGCTCCTATCTATCATACACACTCACAGTACTTGGCTTCTAAACAACCTCTGCAGACAACTGGGAGGGAGATTACTTCCAAAGAGGCGGATTGAACATCGTCCCGCCCTATACTAATCCACAATTCATGACACATTAGGGGCAGGTTCAGTACTCCGGGAGTGGACCTAATATTCAGGCTCCTGTAGAGCCGGGGAACTTTAGCAGCTGCACTGCAGCGTCACTTCCGGTGCGCCAAGACAAGCAGAGCGTTTTGGCGCCAAATGCTCTGTATTTAAACCCTGCCCCCTGTCCCTAAGCCAAGACGCTGATGAATCTGCGGATGCTTGATGCCACTCCATACATATAAGGTACTTTGAAACAGTTCCAGAGGGGACCGTGTTGTCACTTGAATGTCCAGATATGGGGATGACTGTTGTGAAGGGGGGGGGGGGTGTATATGCTCCTGGATATAGGATCTCCCTATTAGGTCTATATTCTGTCTCCCAGGTTGGTACAGATCTGGAGGACAGTCTCATATCACCCACATCCACGCAATCTAGTGGTGTTGTTACGAGACTAGGTCAACACGATCCCCAAGTAATCTGGGACCATTAGATGCTGTGAGCAGATAGCCGGAGTCCG
Organism: Glandirana rugosa; assembly: GCA_018402905.1. Classification (NCBI taxonomy): domain Eukaryota; kingdom Metazoa; phylum Chordata; class Amphibia; order Anura; family Ranidae; genus Glandirana; species Glandirana rugosa. Next base: position 1,858,789 of record BLSH010029916.1, read on the forward strand.
TCTGTCCTCTTTTTTGGCGCATCAAAACTGTAAGTTGCACCCCTTTTTAGACCATTGCCGGCCTGGATAGGACCAATAATGATATGATCTAATGACAATGTATGATTTTGTATTATACAGCTGCCTCGCCTCTACGCTTGAGGATTGGGGCTCATTACACACATGACAGTGGCAAGATAAGCATTTATAGACCTGTTATAGCATCCTGATCAGAGGTCTGAATACAGAGTGTTCCTCTCTTTCATAATAAGTATCAAGGTACCCCTTGTATGTTTATCTATGTACAACATAAATTAAAGGTCTCATATAGACCAATTAACCTATATGCATATGATCAGACCTAAACAAGATGTAGATATATGTGTCCGTTAAACGGATTATCTTATATAAATGTAAAAGACAAATAAGATATTAGTACTCTATGTCTACTGAATTATGTCATACCTACTTAGGATACGGATACCTGTAACTGGTTTCTGCTCGATCTCCCCTGAGGAAGCCGTTTTCTCGGCGAAACGCGTTGGGAAGAACAGATACGTATCCCATACCCACCAGTCATTGGAGTCTACTATATTCCGCCGACTGACAACATGTGGACCTATTTTGGTCATTGTACTGTATTGTCCAATTTTTGTGATTTTGTATTTATGTATTCTTTTCGATACTGATGATTTTATACGCTGTTTAATAACATTAAACTTTATTTCTATATTATCACACTAGTCTGATCATTCAGAGAGAGTAAACCAGTACCGTTTAAAGTCCCATTCCTTATCTCTGTGGGGGCGGGGTTTACCCCACACAGATACAACTTTTTACCTTAATCAATAGTTCACTTGTTTGATATTGCCGTTTACACGTTTCTTTGCTTGTCTGATTCTTTGCTATGATGTTTAGTTAGTTTGGTTTGAGTGGTTTGAACTTTGAACGGTCTGTACAGTCTGCTTAGTTTGGATAGGTTGGTGGAACTGTTTTGGTCACTTGCTTCCATAAAACAGGACTCTAAACTGGATACTGTGTTCAGCTTCTCTTATCTCTGGTGCAATGAATTCTAAACAGCTCTGCTAGAGAATTTTCCAGAGAGAATGGGTGTAAAGCTAGCTGTAATTGGCCAAGACTCCTGCTCAATGTGAGATTGGCTGTAATTGGCCAAGACTTCTGGTGAATAACAAAGCTTTAACTCTACGCTTTCTGGTTTCAATACTGCTGCGTCTTAAGCTTACCTTTACAGTCACACAACAAATCTTAAAAGGCATATTCTCACTTTTACTTCTGTGAACACAATATACAACTGTTACATGACATTCAAAAACTAAATCACAATAAATAGCTCTGCTTTGTCTCTCACATATGAGCATATGAAATTGCATTAAGGTTATTAGCAGGTCTTGCTGTATATACATGTAAGTCATATTGACAACCTAGGACAGGTCTTAGCTGGCCAGCTACAATATCCCTTTCCTGTTTTATATAGTTCAACTACCTTTCCCCACAATTTCTTTGACAATTCTTTTGCTTTCCCCATGACTCAGAATCCAGCCACGTACGTGCAGCACTGGATGACAGATGCAAGGGTCTGTCAGGAGTCCAGAAACTCCTTGACCTTTTATACACACACACTAATTACAAGCAAACAAATCACAGGTGAGGATGGTTACCTTTAATAGCCATTCAAACCCCTTTGTGTCAACTTGTGTGCATGTTATCAGGCCAAAATCACCAGGGTATGTAAACTTTTGATCAGGGTCATTTGTGTATTTTCTGTTGTCATTATGATTTAAAAAGAGTAAACACAGTTGATTGGTAATAAATGGCTTCAGCCAAACACTAACCATTAGTAAAAGAAATGTTTTTGCGTTATCATTCATATTCTCTGAAAAATGGCCTAGAAATAATAAATTCTGCCAGGGTATGTAAACTTATGAGCACAACTGTATATAACTAAATGATATATATCTAATATATATAAGTGCCTGGGAGGAGAAAGATTATGCTAGCACAACAGAGGAATTGAAGACATGCCTAGCTCCTACTGTGTGTAACCCAACCACCGCATCAAAACCAAAAAATACAGGTCAAGAAATTAAAGTATAAATACATGTGAAAATAAAAATTAAAAAAAAATGATGCAAGTAAAAAAAAAAAGGAAATAAATCACAGCGTCAGGTAATTTTACTGGATTAAATAGATGAGGGGTTGCAGCAAAAAAGAGCTTGAACAAAGTGGGGCTTGGACTGCCAAACTTGGGGTGGTTATGGTGTAGCTTTCTTTTGCAACTCATGATGGCAGGTGATGCCAGCTGTCATCTGGAGCTGAACTGCCCAGTCATTTGACAATTACTTGGGGCTATTGTATCTCAGATAATACACTCTAATTTGTATTGCAAGATAAAACCTTCTTGTCTCTTATTGCTGCTTATTCAAGGACTTGTGTACTATCCTGATGCTAACCAATTTCAAATTAAACATATACCAAAATACTACAGGGTGGGCCATTTATATGGATACACCTTAATAAAATGGGAATGGTTGGTGATATTAACTTCCTGTTTGTGGCACATTAGTATATGTGAGGGGGGAAACTTTTCAAGATGGGTGGTGACCATGACGGCCATTTTGAAGTCGGCCATTTTGAATCCAAATTTTGTTTTTTCAATAGGAAGAGGGTCATGTGGCACATCAAACTTATTGGGAATTTCACAAGAAAAACAATGGTGTGCTTGGTTTTAACGTAACTTTGTTCTTTCATGAGTTATTTACAAGTTTCTCTTTGTTTACAGCCAGTGACATGTCGCTGAGGTTAACACGTGCGGAGCGGATAGAAATTGTGTTGATGTCTGGTGAACGCAGTAACCGGGTCATTGCAGCAGACTTCGATCCTGTCGGTGACTACAAAGAAGTAATCACTGTCTAAAGTACGCAGGTGTAAAACCGTTTAGGTTGTGACTTGGTCAAAGTGCTTTGAATCGTTCGTCAAACGATTGACATCGTACCCTCTACCCACCAGAGCATCCGACAGAACGTAACTTTAGACGACGTTACTGGGCCAATGACGCAAGTGGTCTGTAGTTGTGTTAAAGATAGGCGAGGCGTGCACAATTGGAGTCGCTGTACAGTGACCGACATTTGTTTCTCTTTGAACATTTATTGAGTACTTTCTTGTTTCAATGCAATTTTGGTTCGTGTGGTAACAAAAAGAACACTTTAAGGGTTATTCAAACTACACGGTGTACTGGGAGAAGGATAACTTTTTT
>BLSH010029916.1:1867724-1905513 GCA_018402905.1 Glandirana rugosa
TGGGAGGAATATTCCGGCTTCCTAGGAGATTGAGCAGCTACCCCCTTGGTCCCTGCAGAGGGCTATATCTGCATGTGTTGTCAGACCTGAGCTAGCGATAGCGGGTCTCAGCATCTGGTAAGAGTCTACACTCACCCTTACCTTATCACTGGAGGTGTCTGCACAGTTCATGGTGGTGGAAGTTGGAGTTATTTATCTTGGGACTGCATTGAAAGTTCTGGATGGGACAATTTTCTACTACTTCCATTACAGTCTCTTCTTATCACGGTTGATTCTTCATTTATCACGGGATTTTTTATTCACTTTTGGACTTTATTTTATGCCTATTACTTACACAATATGTTGTTTGTCAATTATTTGAGCTATGCACATTGATATTTTGCCTATAGCACTAATATTTTAGCGCAACAATTTTTTACTTGACACATATTTTTGGTGAAATATCGCACTATTTTTGTTGCAGCTGTTACACATTTTTAATTCCAGAAGCGCGGTATTGTTCCTTAATAGTTACTTTTTGGAACTTACCTGGACAGTTTTGAACTGCTCCCCGGTGAACAAGAAAACACAGTCAGTGTGTTGAAATAAAACATTAACATATTTTCAAATTGCCTTTGTTTTGTTCCCTTATGGGATGTGTACATCTAGCAATGAAACTAAAAGGAGACAAAGGAGAAAATCTGTAGTTCATGCAATCTGCACCAGTTGGGCTTATCTAAAGTTTTTGATTGGTTGCTTGTAGCAGGCATGCCTCATGTGTTGCTGAAAGTAGTAGTTCATCTATCACCCTGCCCATCCAGACATTCATCTCAAGCACTCAGAGACATAGATCAGTCTGTTACTTTGTTGTTGTTTTTTTATTGAGGATTATTGAATTTGAATAGGGATTAGGGAATTATGGGATGCCCCAAGACATTCAGTGCAAATTTGCTTATGACTCCAATATAAAGTTCCAGTATATACATATCTCTCTTCACTTCAGCACAAACTCTTGCTGCTTTTCATCATTCCTTTAGCCCAAACTTGCTGCAGATTGTTCCTCTCTCACCAGCACTCTCCTTGCTGCAGACCATCACTTCTCCAGACTAACTTGCACCGCATGGGTAGACCTGAAATACTGACTCAGTCAGACCTGGTGGACTTGGGTCTCTTTAGTGTAGAAAAGTTTAGGTGCTAGTCGTCTTCTCTTCAGCTACCTTCCCCATATAGCTCGCGCCAGGCCCTGCCAGCCAGCATGGCTGCAATGACCACTCTCCACTGCCCTTTCCACAGTCCTCTCCTCCACTGGTTCTGCACCCTCCTCCAGCTGCCAACTCCCAACTCTCTTCAGGCGTGCCTCCCCAGTTCTCCCGACTTTGCTTCACTTACCAGCACTCTACTTGCTGCGACCAGTTGTCCTCCTGCAGGCTCCTAGAGTGTTCTCTCCTGCTATCCTCTTTCCACTCTCTCATGTGCCTCTTCTCCCAGGATCTCTCTCTCCTCCCGGATGCACCCAGCCCAAGGTCACCCCCCCCCCCCCAGACTGGGTAGCTCCCAGTGGGCACGACAGCCTCCATGCTCCTTTACTCCATCTCTTCCACCTGAATACTCCTCCCCAACTGGGCCAACCCCAGGCACTTAATGAGGCCTGCCCCCCCCCGCCAATCCAAGTTGGGGATTGGTCAGGGCTTCTTAAGATACCCCAGGCAGGATCCACCTCTCTTCCCATCCTCCCTTCTAGAACCTTCCAGATGGAAAGAGGAGGTATTGTCTCACTCCCAGCCCAGAATCAAAATAAACAGGCCTAGCAATCAGCTAGGCCTGTCAAAATTTAAATACACTGCCAGAGATAAAATCCTCACTCTAGCACCTCACTACCTAGAGGGCGCTACACTTGTCACCCGCTATTTCAGATAAATCAGACATTATGATGATTACATCAGCACTCTCTGGGTTTCATTTTCAGAAGAATTATCACATGCATTGTAGCTCCCAAGAATACATAGAACCTTCACAACAGGCCAGCATCTTACTTATGTACCTAAGACAGCTACAAATAGACTTCTGTGATAATAATGCTATCAGATGGGGGAAACTCCTTACCACCAGTAAGATGTGATATCAATACACCCCGCTGACACCACCGAATGTGGAAGAGAGTTCCACATCCTTATCACCCAGGCAGTGAAAAACTCCCTGCGCAGCTTAAGGTTAAACCGCTTCTCCTCCAATCACATTGTGTGGCCCTGTGTCCTCTTACACTCCCTGAGACTGAATCATTTTTTCTACACTGGGATCACCATTGAGGCATTCGTAAATCGCTATCATGTCCCCTCAAGCGTCTTCTTCTCCACCGAGAATAAACTTAGTGCTTGTAGTCTTTCATCGTAATTGGGGTCCTCCAGTATCCTAATTAATTTTATTTCCCCTTTTGGATTCTCTCCAGCTCCAGCACATCCCTTCTGAGGACTGGTGATCAGAACTGGACAGAATACTCCAGGTGTGGCCTAACCAGAGTTTTATAAAGTGTCAGGATTATAGTTTTAGAAGGGGGTGTCCCAAGCCTACAGCTATATATGTGCAGTCATCCCTATTACAAATGGTTAGACAGAAACCCTCTGGGGTGGGATTTTTTGAGGCACAAAACAGTCATAAAAATATATTTTTTATTTTGTATAAAATGTAAAAATATCACATTAGATACAAGATTTGAGACTTTAGACCACAACAGTCACCAAAGTATTAACATGATACAGAGTAATAGCATATAGTTTTATCTCTGGAGCATATCCCCTTTTATATGCAAGCTAATATTCTGCTAGCTTTGGTAGTTGCAGCTTGACATTGCATGCTATTGCTCAGTCTGTCTTCTCCATCCTTCCCCCATATGTTCTCCCCCTAGTGAGTAGAGTGTGTTTATGTTTTAGCCCCTAAGTACATTACCTTACGTTTCCCCACATTAAACCTCACACATGTTCACATATAATGATAATGATGACTGTATGGGTTCACCATACCATCAAGATGTAAATGATCTTACCTGTTTTTTTTTTTATTATCTGTATTCCAAAGGAAGACATCTACACTATGATGATATGCCTTATCTATAAGCCTCTGTACCATGTCATTATTTTAAAATACAATCAATGTAAATCATCAAGGGTGGTGGGAACTTTCTGTTCATACCGACAGAAGGAGGACCCATGCTAAGCAATAGCACAGATTATGGTATTTTAATGGTGAATGGTAAGACATTCAAAGAAGACTGTTAAATTGTGTATAGATAGAGTTCCATGCCAGTTTAGTCAACCCACAAAGTGGATCATATTTTTTAATTTACCAGATTGCCAGCAGGATATCTGCTAGCACTGACCACCAATAAGGAAGGTCAACAATCATTTATAGAGAGTAAAGTAACAGAGAAATAAGCAGACAATTACACAACAACACCAATGCTAGAATAAATGTAGCCCATTGGAGTATGCCACTCAGTATTATGGTTTTAACTGCTGAACTCCACCCAACTTTAATCATCACATTTCTAATACAATAAGTTTACTAGTTAATCTAAAGATGAAATTAGTAAATTGAAGCACCGTAGAACTGTGATGGAATACTGCTAAGATCTGAGATGAAAATTACAGATGTTCAATTTATATAGCACATCCCGGATCAAAGTATAATGACAGATGAAATTAGATGTACATGTATGAAAGTGTGAACGGCTTTAAAATAAATGATGTGAGTCATAAGTAATATAGAGTTTAATTAAAAGACAGCTGAGGAGGTTTTGAATCTTCTGATTTATACAGTATGTTATCGTTATTTCAGTTTAATCATAGTGCTCTCTCTTTACAATTCCACTAAGCAAGAATAAAATGATTTGTCAAGCTCAGGATTGAACAAATTCCAATTATTCTCATAGTTCAAACAATTTTGCAAATTTTGAAAATCATTTATAAGAAAATGATCAAATACGAAGTTTAGGATTTTTTTAAGAAAACTCTTTCAGTTGACACACAAAATAAAACTAGAATAGATAGAAAGATATTTACTCAAAAGGTATTTGGTCTAGCAAACTTTTCCTGGATAGTCACAAACCTGTGGCCAAGCTATGAACCTGTATGTAGGCAAAAGAGAAGCAGTAAAGTTGTTCAAGTCAGGTCTCAGCACTCTGCTCTTTCCACTCTTAAAGTGTTACTGTAATATGAAAATAGTCCACCTGACCCCGCCCCCGCCCCACAGTGGCCTCAGCTTATAAATCTTCCTTTTACATTAAAATACTGCCACTATATACCTTTCTGGATGATCTGTATACCACGGTTACATGATAACCTGCACAGTTTGTCCATAGCTGTGTGTTCACATAGGAGGAGATTTCCACTGCCGTCTCTATACACTCCCACATGTGTGATGTCAATATCATGTAACCTGAACAGTTCAACTGAAACAGGAAATACTATATCCAGCATAAGAGACCAAACTGAGCATGTGCAGCTTTACCACCCTGCTTTGTATTATACGAACTTGCTTAGATTGACAGTGCAGGAGGGAAGAATATGCATACAGGATAAAACAGCCTTTTTTAAACAATTCTGAGGATTAACCCCTTAAGTTCCACAGTGAATATAATAAGCATGGTATGCTGCATATACAGACTGATTTTACTGTTGTGGGTTTAGTAACACTTTAATGTGAACCTGTGTATTGCTTACTGCTGCAAGGAAACTGATTTTGCTGTAAAATGTTGAGGATAAATTACCCCACAGTGGCTGTAACTACTAAGGCCAGTGAAGGTATGTTTTAAAGTTTATTTACTGCTTATCATTAAGCCGTCCCTGCCGGGAGAACACACGGCGATTATTGCTGGTGGCTGTAGTCGCTGGCAATAACTGCATGAAAAATCCAACATGCTGGTTGTACCCAAGTTGATCAATGAAGCAACTTGTGTACAATCAGCCTGCCTATAACATGGTTCAAATCTTAGCAAGTCCCTGCTGAACCAACCGAGACTTGAACTGTCTATGACCGGTTTTAGGTTCATCAACAAAAAGGAGCAATAGCAATAGGTTTATGTTCCTGGCTTTGCATAGGTGCATAGTAACCAATCAGCTTCTAACTTCAGTTTGTTCAATTAAGCACTGAAAATGAAAGCTAGAAGCTAATTGGTTGCCTTGATCAGCTGTTCCAGATTATGTCTGCTCCAGTCTTAATAAACCCCCCTCATAGTATTTGGTGTATGTGCAGTTTATATTCACTTTTGTCATCTACAGTGTCTCACAAAAGTGAGGACACCCCTCGCATTTTTGTAAATATTTTATTTTTATTTTTTTATGTGACAACACTGAAGAAATGGCACTTTGCTACAATGTAAAGTAGTGAGTGTACAGCTTGTATAACAGTGTAAATTTGCTGTCCCCTCAAAATAATCTACACTCAGCCATTAACATCTAAACCACTGGCAACAAAAGTGAGTACACTCCTAAGTGAAAATGTCCAAATTGGACCCAATTAGCCATTTTCCTTCCTTTCCAGTCATCATGTGACTCATTACAAGGTCTCAGGTTTGAATGGGAAGCAGGTGTGTTAAATTTGATGTTATCGCTCACACTCTCTCATACTGGTCACTGGAAGTTCAACATGGCACCTCATGGCAAGGAACTCTCTGAGGATCTGAAAAAAATAATTATTGCTCTACAAAAAGATAGCCTAGGCTATAAGAAGATTGCCAAGACCCTGAAACTGAGCTGCAGCATGGTGGCCAAGACCATACAGTGCTTTAACAGGACAGGTTCCACTCAGAACAGGCCTTGCCATGGTCGACCAAAGAAGTTGAGTGCACATGCTCAGCATCATATCCAGAGGTTGTCTTTGGGAAATAGACATATGAGTGCTGCCAGTATTGCTGCAGAGGTTGAAGGGGTGGGGGGGGTCAGCCTGTCAGTTCTCAGACCATACGCCGCAAACTGCATCAAATTGGTCTGCATGGCTGTCGTCCCAGAAGGAAGCCCCTTCTAAAGATGATGCACAAGAAAGCCCGCAAACGTTTTGCTGAAGACAAGCAGACTAAGGACATGGATTACTGGAACCATGTCCTGTGGTCTTATGAGATCAAGATAAACTTATTTGGTTCAGATGGTGTCAAGCGTGTGTGGCGGCAACCATTTGAGGAGTACAAAGACAAGTGTGTCTTGCCTACAGTTAAGCATGGTGGTGGGAGTGTCATGGTCTGGAGCTGCATGACTGCTGCCGGCACTGGGGAGCTACAGTTCATTGAGGGAACTCTAAATATCAACATGTACTGTGGCATACTGAAGCAGAGCATGATCCCTTCCCTTCGTAGCCTGGGCCACAGGTCAGTATTCCAATATGATAAGATCCCCAAACACATCTCCAAGATGACCATTGCCTTGCTAAAGAAGCTGAGGGTAAAGGTATTGGACTGGGCAAGCATGTCTCCAGACTTAAACCCTATTGAGCATCTGTGGGGCATCCTCAAATGGAAGGTGGAGGAGCTCAAGTCTCTAACATCCACCAGCTCTGTGATGTCATCATGGAGGAGTGGAAGAGGACTCCAGTGGCTACCTGTGAAGCTCTGGTGAACTCTAGGCCCAAGAGGGTTAAGGCAGTGCTGGAAAATAATGGTGACCACACAAAATATTGATACTTTGGGCCCAATTTGGACATTTTCACTTAAGGGTGTACTCACCTTTGTTGCCAGTGGTTTAGACATTAATGGCTGTGTGTTTAGTTATTTTGAGGGGACAGCAAATGTGCACTGTTATGCAAGCTGTACACTCACTACTTTACATTGTAGCAAAGTGTCATTTCTTCAGTGTTGTCACATGAAAGGATATAATAAAATATTTACAAAAATGTGATGGCTGTACTCACTGTAGTGTGAATACTATATATTTGTATTAGGTAAAATCTACTGAATGACAATACCCCTTCCATAAAGAGGAAGAAATATTGTAAATATTAATGAAAAAAGATAGAGAGACATAGCGATAAAAGACAATGATGGGCTAAATTAATCTAAGTGAGAGAAGCAACATGACTGAAAAAATGCATATAATTCTATTTACATTTGACCATGCATACTCTGTGGTTAGGGTAGATATTTATCAGGTGGTAATCCTTGTAACTAAAGGAGAAATATGGCCAAAGCTCTTTTGGCCATATTTCTCCTGTGGGTCACTGGAGTGCAACTAGTTTTGCACTCTTGTGACCCAGACCCAGATTCTGACCTCACAGAGCCGATCCAGGCACTGTAGAGATCCTGACAATACTGTAGGGACTACCCAGACTTCTGCCCAGCAGCTGGCTTAGCCTCTCATATGCCATTGAGAGCCTGAGCTAAATGCTCTTGCACCCTCCACAGCCCAGAGCTCCAGTGAGTGATAGAGGGGCAGAGCAGAGAGCCGGTGACTAGCAGTCACCACTCCCTGCTCAGAGTGAATCCAAGGACTGAGTGATCAGTGATCTTTGATTGCTCAGTTCTCAGTATAGAGCCAGCAGGGGACAGCTGCATCAAATCCATGCTGCATCTACATAGGTGAGTATGAATGTTTATTTTTGTCAAGTCTCATAATTCACTTTTAAGAATAGCTATCTGCAAAATGGATATTCTATTTGAATCTAGCTCAATATGACCTCGTGTGATTGTATATCAGTGGCTAAGTGGCCATATAACAGTGGCTAAGTGGTTAGCACCTCTGCCTAGCAGCACTTGGGTCATTGGTTCAAGTCCCAAACATGGCACTACTTACATGGAGTTTGCATTTTATCCCTTTGCTAACATGGGTATCCTCCCACACTCCAAATACATGCTGGTAGGTTAATTGGCTCCTATCTAAATTGGCCCTAGTATGTGTATATATGAATGTGAGTTAGGGACCTTACATTGTAAGCTCCTTAAAAGGGCAGGGACTGATGTGAATGTACAATATTTATGTAAAGCGCTGTGTAAATTGATGGTGATATATAAGTACCTGTAATAAATAACTATGCACTATAGCAGGGTTTCTCAACTCCAGTCCTCGAGGCGCACCAACAGGTCATGTTTCCAGGATTTCCATTATTTTTCACAGGTGATTTGATAAGTTTCACTGCCTTAGTAATTACCACAGCTGTTTCATCTGAGGGAAATCCTGAAAACACGACCTGTTGGTGTGCCTTGAGGACTGGAGTTGAGAAACACTGTGCTATAGTACGATACGTGTCAATACTTTTTTCACTAATATAAATTGCTTATTTGAATATACTGTAATTCATGGAGTATCTGTGCGTTTTTTTATATAGAGTTGGGTAAATCTGGTGAGTCAGTAGTAAGGAGGGAGCATAGATGCAAGCCTATCACCTGGTGTCCGGTGTTCATGTAGAAGATGCGACACAACTGAACTAATGCACAGAATGTCAATCATATTGCAGAAAAGTATGCTGTATGAAATGTCACAAACTGCCAAATAGTCATCTATTTCGTTATCTGCAACTTAAACACGAAATAGGATATAGTGCTCAATTTAGAAATAACTCTCTTGTATTGCAGATGAGTGACCTTGAAACTCTTCTAAGGAAAGAAAATATAAGCTGTATATAATATTTATAAAAACTTGGGTGTAGAGGTGGATCACCCTCTCTCCCGTCCCGTTGAGAGAGGTGGGCAGCACTTTCTAAACAGTTGAGCAGGGAAGACTGGGTCCACATTTGGGTTAAAAATTTTACTACGTTAATAGCGACCAGAGATCATCCAATCCAGTTCAAATTTCTGCCTCAAATATATCTTACTCCTGTTAAGGTCGCAAAAATGTACCCGAGTCGGTCTGCATCATGTTGGAGATGTGCTTGCCCCAAAGCTGACTTCCTTCACATTTTCTGGAATTGTTCTAATGCACAGAATCTGTGGAGATGGGTCATAGAGTGTACTGAGGAGGTAGTAGCTGTAAACATACATCCTACAGTTGAGATGTGTCTGCTGGGTTTGATAGATCCGTTAGTACCAAAAAAAAAACGACAAGAACTCTATTAACAACGTTACTTTTTTACGTGAGGAAACCGATAGTTCTATCATGGAAAAAAATCCACTCCCACAACAGTGACACAATGGAAAGCTTTGGTAAATAGGGATCTTCCTTTATATAAAGCAACGTTTGTTAGTAGAGGAGCATTAAATAAGTTTGATAAAGTATGGGGTTGCTGGTTAAATAACGTAACCACCATATCTGAATAATTGATGGTTTCTTTTGGAAACTTTCGGAGGGAAGGGGAATAGAGGAAAAAACTTCTCTGTATCTTAATAGGGCTTAAGATGTGGCTTAGTGTGAAAAAAGAGGACAACCGAAGATAGAATGCATGATTGAATGTATGTGTTGGATAGAAATGGAATGAAAGGGTCTGTGTGGTTATGTGAATGTATTTTTTTATATTTTTTCTCTCTCTCTTGTTACTTTTTTTCTTTCAAACAAGTGTCATTTGGTCTAAATGAATGTATGGAAAACAAAATTGGAAAATAAAAGCTATAAAGAAAAAAAAAGAGATGTCATATGATTCGTACATCTATGTTTTGGAGTCAAGTGCCTCCAGTGAACCTGGTCATGAAAAGGGGTCATGAGACATCAAAAGTACCACATACCACAGGTTACTTTGGATGAGGAGTGGATAGATGCAGTTTTTTACTCTGAGCTCCCCAGGTGTCAGAGACATTAGACCTCAAATGGGCCTGACATCTAGTGGGCTGTAGGCTCAAGTCCTCATTTAGAATGAAATGAAGTTGCTCTTAACATGCCTTCCTAGCACAGCATCTCTTTGGATGTCTTCAAGACTATGGGCAAAGTCATGTCATGAATGATAGTCTTTGCCGCACTCATTGATAATGCAAGTACAATCTTCCTGTTTGTCACATTTCAGCCCAACCAACCAAAAAAGACAAAGGGGGTGACTGTGCTCCAGGGTTCAATTACACTGCAAAATTTTGCCTGTAGTAAACAGCAAATAAGAATTAATCAGCTTCTGACATATGAATAGTAATGTGTATAGGAAAGACGTATTATAAATGTATAGCATATTCAAGCAAAGCTCATTCATCTACAAGGCCCCTTTGTAAAGTAAGACAATATAATAATAGCAGCGATGTAAGAAGCAAAGGAAATTCTTGCTAGAAATCATTGAGAAGCGCAGAGGAAAATCACTGCTTCACTTTAATGACTTGTAAGATGACCACAATTAAAACATTCTCCCAAAGCCGCTGGAAGAAATAATTATGACAGGTTATGGCTTCATTAGATAAAGATGAAAAATTAATTGTTTCACTTAACAGTTACCTTCTAGAAGATCACTGTGCTAGTATTAGAATGAACTGAATAGCGTGCACTCTGGCAGTGGACTGTGAGACTGCTCTCATCTATTTCATAGGTACCGTTCTCCCTCTATTGGACATTTAATGGATACACACTATGAGCACACAGAGGCTCAGGTCGACTAAATCTTGAAGAACATAGCCTCTTAAACACAATTTATCGAATAACTTGCAGTGCAATCAAAAGATGTATTCACAAGCCTTTCAAAACAGAATGCATATACTTTAGATCTGCAGTTAAAGTATCCCAACTCACCTTACAAACTTCAGTCATCAGTCCTTTAACTTTAGTTCACCATGTTGATCCAGATACAGGGAAATGATGATAAAAATATGATGGCTGATGAAAGTGATTTGGTTTTTAAATATATTGCTCTAGGGCTGTCATGCATTCTGCCATCAGTACCTAGTGAGTGACTGGTCTGTAACAAGCTGCCACACAGAAATTCACGCTTTGTAGGCCTTGTGCACACAGGCATATTTAAAATACCCCTATCCAAACTGGAACTTTCTGCCAGTAGATGGCAGAAAAATCATGCTTGTTTTGACGTTTAGTTTCACATATTTATGCGCATTTACAGGCGTATGGTGTTAAGCATAAAGTCATTCTACTGGCCAGAATATTCATTTATTCTGGCTATTAGACATATGTGTATAAGTTTGCATTTAGGCGCAAAAAAACTAACAAATTTTCCATCCACACTAAATAGCGCAGATGGATACATTTCTCCTGCCAGCAATTGTATACTGTCAGCCAGCACCCATGGCTGTCAGAGTTCCCCCAATAGTGACTGCCGGTGGTAGGCTACAGTCCATGTTTGGCCCACAATTTTCTGCCTTCAACCTTTGCTTCAAAGTTTTTCAAGCTGGGTTGTGCCAGTAGGGCCACCCACAGATCAAATTTTGTCTGATTCAGCCAAAATTATTATTATTATTTCCGGTACTTATATAACGCTGTCAACTTACGCAGCGCTGTACATATTGTGGCATGGGGGTGTTTAGCTCTTGTGGTAGTTGCGTTTGTAGTGAGTTCACGCCAGCCAGGGTCTCTTTTTGAGGGCATGACAGCCCGTGTTTATTAAAAGAAAGTTCTAAAGTCAAACAGTAATCTCCCCTCACAGGAGGTTCCAACACTATTGTATACTTCAGCCTCCTGCTACTGGCATAAATGATATTCAGCGGTCCTGGCTCTGCCTCCTCGCAGATGCGGTTGACTAGACTGCCTCCTGCAGCCTTGGACCGCTAAATCCAGACCCAGGACTGGGGATTTCATCCCACCAGAATCACAACAAAATCCCCGGGCTCCAGGTCCCGAAATGGACTTTACGAAATAAGGAAACTGAAAGGCCAGTTTCCTCCCAAATGTGAAAATCCCCTGGAGCCTGGAGCCCCTCAACTTGCCTGGGCCATCCTCCTGTTGGGGTACCACACTACCACATATCCCCCCCCCGTTCTGAACCTTTAGAGGATGGGACACACTGAGCCATACTCTTTAGTGGGGCACCTCTGCGCCAGCTGACAGCTGCGTGGGCCCACTCTTTCTTGCGGGTGTGTTTCCATGAGCCCCTCTTCTCCTGAACTCTTAACAGGTTCCCTTTGGTTGTCCTATCAACTCTTTTGGTTCCCTGCTTCCAGCTCCCAGGTCTCCATGTACCCCGGACTCCACACCGTCATGCAGCATCAACACCCTATGTCTGTTCATGATGACCAAAGCATTCCAACTAACACCACACCCCTTAGTGCTGCAAACATCACCAACCATTTTCCCAGGTTTTGTTAAGGCTGAGTCTGAAAAGGGCACACACCCTGGAGGGCCAGTATCACACAGAGGACCCTCACCAACCGTTAACTCCCCTGGTGTCACCAACTCTGCAGAAGCTGTCCTACCATCTGACCATTCCTAAACCTCCCTGGATTTCTAACCAAGACTTGCACAGGTGACCTCTTGCCTGATCCACATATAACTTTTACCACAGTTCTCCTTCATGCTCCTGTCTCCGGAACCTTATCAGGTTTGTCACCTAAACCCATTACTGAATTGGTGACACCAGTCTCCTGAATCACATCCGTCTGAGCCCGGGTCAGGATTTCTGCTTTTTCCTGGTCCATGCTCAGCCCTTCCATCTTATGTGGTTTGTCCGCTGGTGCAGCCAACGTGCCCTACGTCTACACCAATAGCTGACCAGCACCACCGTGGACCATAGCAGCAGAAATGCTTTCCACCTGTCTGTTAGGAGGTGACACCTCTGATATTTCTGACACCTTTTTCTGTCTTGTTTCGCTTTGTTCTGTATAGTCTGCCATTCATTGCTCCACCTGGTGGTACTCCGCAGTACCAGACCATCAGACTGTGGAAAAGATGCACCAGTATCGCATGGCTGTACATCCCAAAGTTCAAGCATTTCCTTGATTTGGTTATAAACCAGCCCTTTGATTCCTGACCATGATCCTGGGAACGCAGAGAGGCTCACTTGTGCGACTTGAGAAGTTGAACCGTTTAACCGAAGCTCCTCCCATCCGGGGGTAACCACAGCCTGGTGCTCTACCAGAGAGCTGCCAGATGCTGTACTTATATCCAGATTCTCAGGCTCTGCAACAGTGAGTTTACCAATGATAATGTCTCTCTGACACTCCAGATGTCTCACTTTTTAAAGTCATGGACAAAATCTCTGCTGTGTTTCGCCCTTATCTGGTCCTTCTTTCTCTTGAGGGTTAACCTCTGCAGCAGCCACCACACCTTCAGCTACAGGCTGTACTGCAGTCCCCCCTGCTGAGACAGTGTCCACCTTATTTGTGTGCATAAAAGCCTTCTCTATTAGGGAGATCATAGTTTTATCCCAACTTTCCCAATCCATCGCATGTGTGCTCATCACCGGTACTCCTCAGCACCGATCCATCTGCCTAAGGAGACACATGTAAACATACGGGCTTAGCTGCAGACTTATTACACAAGTCATTGTGAATCATGCTTCATAAACCTCACATATCTTTGCATTTTCCACAGGTGGCATCAAAGAGGAAGTAAACCCTGATGGATTTTACTTCCTCTTTATTACCCTGCAATGTGAAAGCATAATGGGCTAGTATCCATTGCATATTAGACCATTAATTGGCACTTACCTGCATTGGAAGCCCGCGATGTCCCTGCTCCAGGCCGCGTCTATCTTCTGCCCCTCTTCCTTCTGGGGCCACGGACTCCAGCTCTGCGACTGGCCGGAGTTGCCTGACGTCACTCTCGCTCATGCGCGTGGGAGCCGCCAATCGCAGCACGATCTCAGTGAAGGAAAGGCACGGAGGCCGTTTCTTCACTGCGCATGTGCCCGATGACGTGGACACATTACAGTACACTATATATCTCCTAAAACATGCAGGTTTAGGAGATATGCAGGGAACCTACAGGTAAGCCTTATTATAGGCTTACCTGTAGGTTAAAGTGGTTGTCAAGGGTTGACAACCACTTTAACTCATTATGTACCTGCACATTTTCAGTATTAGCAGATGGCACTAACACTATCCCATTAAAAGGTTCAGTTCCACTCTGTCCCAATAGAGTGACATTGCAATTGTCCAGAGCAACCTCCGGCTCCATTATATGAAGAGGAGAATTCTAGGGACAACGGTGCTGTTTTACCACCCATTGCTTTGGGCAATGGCCCATCTTTAAACAGCTTTTGCTTGACCATAACCTGGGGTTTTCCCAACAGCAGCAGACTTTTCATTATCAACATTTAAAGCATTTTTAGCTCTTGCAGGCTGTCCTAGCCCACTATCAACTTGGGACTTACAGACATTAAACACACCACTATTTCCCTCTTGAAAAGCATGCATAGGTGTAAGTTTGACTTTAACCCCAGCCTCCCCATTGTACAGGGTACTGCACAGGGAAAAGTCACTCTCATGAGCATATTCATTGGCCTCTCTAACTGGGGTCACTCTCACATCACCATGGACAGTCTCGTAACCAGTCTTTTTCAGCATGAAATCAGCAGTTCCAGCCATCATTTCATTAAAGACAGTCTTACCCATCACAGTAGTAGAGGTCACCATCTTCATTTGAGTGTGATGTCTCATGAAGCAGTCCTCTGTCACACTTTCACTGGCCAACACTCCCTGGATGAAACTGCAGCAGCCCTTTCAAACTCCTTAGCACCCTCGGCAGGCACAACAGGTATTTCCTCACTGTTGCTAGGGGTGACTGCAAACATATTTGCACAGGAATCTGGGCCTACATACAAAAATGTTTGCTCTGCAACATCGTCTCCCGCTGTATCCCACAACCAGGGACAAGACAAACAATCATGTCCCAATTTAGCACATTCCAGGCATGGGATCTGGTGACTTTCTCTGATTGCTAAGGGAGATGGCATCCTCTCAGCTGCTCTGTGCTGGCTCTCCCAAACATCTTTCCTTTTCTTTCCATGAAGTCATGTTGCTTTATGCTTGCCATAATCCTCTGTAGGTGATATCTTTGGCTTGCGATCCCTGGGACTGAAATCACTGGTGTTGCTATGGGCAACCACACTCCTCTCAAACTTTGGGTGAGCCTGTTGCTAACTCCTTCTGGAATTTTTCCAGCGTTCTTTATCCAGGATTGCGGCTTTATAGCTGTCATAGTCACCTCTGTTGGAAACCATCCCGCTGTATACTTTTCTGCATTCTTCAATAATAAGTGGCTGTGCCAACTCAGCCCAATGGTTTCTAGGCCAGCCTTCAACTACATAACAGAATTCAAAGTCCTCCAGATAGCCCACAATGGCATCCTTGGGTGACATAAGACTACAAAAATCTGTGACACAAATTACTTCCTTGTTGCCACGGGCGACCACTTTCGCCAGTGCAATCTTTGCACTACAGCTGTTAGGGGATACAGCATGCATTTCTCCTTTAGGTGAAGCAAAAAATGGTCTGCAATGCTCTGCGGCAGGCTCACACCCTTGCTTCATCCTCCCAGTCACTCCACAACACTTTTTTGCTGTTCGGCCAAAAATGGAACACTGTCTTTTTAAGGCTTGTCCGTTTTCTCTTGCAGGATCTCCTCACCTGCACACACAGATTGTGCAGTCTCATGCACCAAAACACAGTTCACTTTTAACAGCTGAACTCAGTTTTTGCAGGGAACTGGATTGTGTTCAAAAGCACTCCTCCGAAATGCTGTTTGCCTGGCTGCACGTCCACACACAGCCAACATGACACAAACTCACTGTGGAGCAGGGACCCGGATTTCACCATTTTGTGCCCGCATCCTCCACCACGTGTGGCATGGGGGTGTTTAGCTCTTGTGGTAGAAGCTTTTGTAGTGAGTTCATGCCAACCAGGATCTCTGTTTGAGGGCATGACAGCCCATGTTTATTAAAAGAAAGTTCTAAAGTCAAACCGTAATCTCCCCTCGCAGGGGTTCCAACACTGTTGTATACTTCAGCCTCCTGCTACTGGTATAAATGATAGTCAGCCATCCTGGCTTACAGATGATATCTAGCCGTCCTGGCTGATAAACAAAATATATCCCACCTGGCTAATACCTGAAGTCAGCCCTCCTGGCTGATAAGTGATCAGCCGCTGCGTGACCGCGGGTCACCTTTGCCTCCTCGCAGATGCAGTTGACTAGACTGCCTCTTGCAGCCCTAGACCCCTGGAGACCACCTGTCTCCCTCTCTGGAGCCATCTCCCAGTGTGTGACACAGAACCCTGGTCCTGACTTCTCTTATCATGCCCCTACCCACTTGGATAATCAGTGTCCTGGTAGGTCACAAAATCCGGGCCCAGGACTGGGGATTTCATCCCATCCGGAGTGCTACGAAATCCCCGGGCTCCAGGTCCCGAAAAAGACTTCCTCCCAAATGAGCAAATCCCCTGGAGACCCTCAACCTGCCAGGTTGGGAATCCTGGGTCATACTCCTGTTGGGGTACCACACTACCAAAATATACATTCACATCAGGCCCTACCCTCACGGAGCTTACAATCTAAGGTCCCTAACTCACATTCATACATACACATACTAGGGCCAATTTAGACAGGATCCAATTAATCTACCAGCATGTCTTTGGTGTGTGGGAGGAAACTGGATTACCCAGAGGAAACCCATGCAGGCACAGGGAGAACATGCAAACTCCAGGCCGGTAGCGTTGTGGTTGGGATTGAAACCAGCGACCCTTTTGCTGCTAGGCGAAAGTGTTAACCACTACACCACTGTGCGGCCCCATATATGGTCAGCATTGTGAATGGAATTTAAGGTTGTGACAGCTCTGGAGCCTGCACCTTTACAAAGCAAATCAGCAATGGCAGCTTTCATATTTCTTTCCTCGAAGCTTCATTTTAAATTAGACCTTGGGCCTTTTACATATAAAGCACATTAAGCCCCGTATGCACGGGCCGAATGTCAGGCGACATCGGTCGGTTCAATAAAAACCGGCCAACATTCAACCTGTATGTAAGGCACTTGGAAAACACTGGAAAACCAGCAGCCAACTGGCTCCTGATCAGTGCCCTCAGCCAATGACAGAGAGGGCTAATCAGAGTGTCGTGGTGGGGAGGGCCACCCCACTGTCAGAATACAACAGCTCGGGCGGGGATCACTGTACTAACATTGGAACATTAGTACAGCAGCTCTGGCCAAAGTTGACAGTTTTTTTTTTTCGTTCAACCCAGAAAAAAAGACTAGTAGTGTGTACCAGGCATAAGCAAAGGCAATGCCTACCAAAGCTAGGATCATTCTAAATTAGTTATTTTTATTAGTAAACATAAAAAAAATATTTAGCACTCTCCCCCAGCACAAAATTGAAGCAAGCCTATCTTTTTCCAGCTTTTTCCATGAGTTGCTAGTTTTTTTATGTACCTAATTATGTGCTCCCCCAGCTCTGAGGTGTGAATAAATATTAGTGTTTAAAAAAAAAATCTTAGCAATAAACCTATTTTTTTGCTCCTAGTATGGCAAAAAGCTGAACCTGCCAGAACCTTTTGAGCTGATAACATCTGTGTGCTCTGCCTCTGGTGACTGCTATCAGTTACCTTGTTCCCAATTATCTCTGAGGATTATAAAACACTCTTCATATTATAGAAGCGGGGATGTTCTATAGTCCTATCCTAATTGGACAATGCTGGTTCTCTGTGGACACCATAGGGTGAGTAAGTGTTGCCCTAGGACTGGAAGACTGGTAGGATCACCAGGTGAAAGTAAAAGAAAAAAATGAAAAAAAGAAAGCTAATGCCACCACACCTAAGGGCTGCTAATCTTCAATATATACCTTTGTTGTTCTTGAGACTATATTCAATTTAAAGCTGAAATGCAGAAATTCATCCACTTTGTAAACAGACATTGCATGAGTTAAGTCCAATGAATTGCATGAGAATTGTGGACTTATCTTTTTAATTGAAATCTGGCCGTTTTATGGAGCTCTGGGAGCATAGCTATCACTACCTTTCTGGATCTCCGAAACTGGACCCTCTGGTCTCAGCTCCTTCAGCTGCAGAGACACATGCAGCTGCTGTTCCTGCCCCCCCCCCCTCCCCTTCCTCTTGCCCAATCACAGAGCATGTTATATTATGTGAACCAATTCACAAAATACAAAGGCTTCTGTGAATAGGCAGCAGAAGGGAGGGGCGGGTAGAGCTGCTGTGTATGAGAAGACAGCATCTCTCCACTCAAAGGCCCAGGGTGTAGCAAAAGCTATCCCCCTGGAGCTCTATAAAACAGTCAGATGTAAATAAAGGAGACAAGTCCAGGAGGGGGCATAGTTGGCTTTACTATTAGGCACAGTAGGCATGTGTTCATTGGTGGCAGAGGCAAAGAGGCAGCATTATCCTGTATATCTATTGACCACACTTTTTATTTTTCATCATCAGTCGAAAAAGTCACTTCATCTCAATTATTTACACTTTATCACAAAATTCTTACTCAGGTTAGGACCAGGAAAACAAATCAATGTTTTGTGTAGAAGGGGTAATTTTTTCATTGGGAAGGAGGGTGTTGCATAGGGTGCTTTAAGGTGTGTGCCTAAAGGTTCTGGTGATGAAAATTTGCCCCTACACATAATACGCCCTGCCAATACAGAGTAAACCACAGTATAAATCTAGGGGCTATGTCAACTTTTATTAAACTGTCCAACACTTCTGCATTGAGACATCTTCAAGCTGTATTCCACCATCTAGAGTGAAATAATTAATGGTCTGTAACATTAATCCTGGTCCTGACAGACTCGGCAGAAACATGGTATTTTATCTAATTAGAAACTGCTTTATGTTGAAACATTTTTGCAGGCAAAGGTTTCTCTTGCAATTATTATTAGCTATATTTTCCTCTGCATGTTTTTGATTCAGTATTATTTTTGTGATTTTCTTGGGACCACAATCAGTACAGCATATTAAAAAGGTCTTTCAAACGATCTTTGTCTTTTCTTATCTGCCCCTAGAACCCTATCCTCATTATACTGTTTAGAAAGCATGGCTCCATGCACTTAACACTGCTGATAATCATACATGGATATATATTGTGCCAAAATTCCAAAATAGCAGCAATTTACTTTCCCTTTACTTTTTCTTTTTACTTTCAGTGCCCGTTCTTGGGGTCATTGGATCAGTCCACCATGTAGGGAGAGCATATGTAGAGCTAAATGAAGAGGTACTACATGATCATTTGGCTTTTTTTTTTTTCCTTTTAATGCTCATGGACATTATTTTTACAGATGTATCTATCATTTAAATGAGTAATGTTCTCTTGCTAAATGGTTGTTTACAAAGGCTTGAGAATATAACCCATGACAATAAGTGCTATACACTAGTGCCTTACCTCCATTGTATAGGAAAAATGCATAAAATAGTCTTCAGTAGCATTTTGTACAATCTTCAGTTCAGTAATGGTTCCCACAGTCATCAAGATGCCATTCTAGTTACAATGATTCTGTTAACTAATTTATCTGCCAGAAGTGGGTTCTTTTGACCTAAGCACACATGTTTTCACCTGCAATGACTATGAATAAATAGCTTTGTTGATTGTATTCAATCAGCTCATTAGACTGATGGGTCAAGGTTGGGTCTGACAGCACACAAGCTACATTCTCATTAATGAAAGCTCTCCATACGTTTCACATACCATTTAATGCATTAGATTGGACTTGGGCAATCTGATTGAATGCAAATACTGAATAACAGATTGTTGCTGTGCAATTACTGTCTTGACGGTGCTGCAATCCATTTCTGATTGTTGCGGTATTATTTGTTTAAACTTGTTTTCTCTTATTTGTTATTGCCTTTAACTGTAATTTAAGATTACGAGGTTGGAACAGACTATGGAATGCATTGTTTGTTTTGTTTATAAATGGAACCTTTAAATAAAAAGGGCAACGTAGATTTATGGTGCTCGGTGCGGTGTAGGGGTCTTTAAATAAAAGACTGAAATAAATAGCAGCCATTAAAGCGATCATCGTGTTGTAACACAAATTGTGTTTATTATGCTAATGGAACATGAAATTAAGAAAAAGACCTTTATGCCGGTGGAATTAATTAATGAGTTTTATGAAGGCATTGGGATGTAATTTATTTCTAGATAAGTAAGTGTAATTTGCAGTTCCATGGGTCTCTGCTATGCTGATTGTAATAGTTGTTTCTGCAGATGTGTTGCTCACAGCATGTCTTTCCATTAGAACTGAGCACCTCATTATATAAACCGCACCTAATTAAACATAATACAGTGTTGACTCCATGCTAGCCCTTTCAAACCAGCCACTGTCAATACGAGAGAGCGTATACCATAGGTAATGCATGCTTTTTGCCTCAGTTTGCTCGTTATTATAGTGCAATGAATAGATCTCCCTTCAGCTGTCAGTTTAAAAGAATAACTGCCTAAATGCAAGAAAGCTATGCATTAGTGAGTGTTGTGGTTATAATTAGGGAAATGGTGTATGTACTCATTGGCAGCTACAGCCAACATCTATCCCCATCATTGTTAGCTTCCCTCTATAGTTTAAAGATCTCACTTTCTGGCACTTAAAGAGTAACTCCACTTTTGTTGAGAAAAACGTTCCCCTCTGTGTGATCTATGTGCATTGCAGGGAATGCAGATTCCTAACTTTTGTTATTCTGAAGGAATAGCTGCTTGTATCCCTGTGTCCATGTGAAAACTGAATCTAATGGGAGGGATTTTATAATTATCAATCAGCTGCTGCACTTGCAGGGTTCTAATGAGAAAAGTGGCAAGGTCTGCATCTTTTTAGATTACATTTTTGTTGCAGGGGATGCCCAAAATCGGAATTGTATCTTAGTGTATACTTCTGGGAAAATCAATAAGCCAATCACACTGGCAAGCAGAAATTGACATATTGGGGGACATTCAGTACACCACCTGTGTACAGAATGCCTCTAGGTTGCCATATTGCATTTCCTTTTTACAGAAAACCGCTGAGAAGTGAAAACGAAAGGTAGTTTTTAATTACTTACAATTACAATATGTAGCAATTGTATATGCTATATTATTTGTTTTTTTTTTTATTTGTTATTTTTTTTTTTCCCAAGTAAGTAGAGTTAACCTTTAAGAATGATAAAACCATGGAATAATGGAGGGCAGGCTGGTCCGGAGACCTTGTCTTGAGGGCAGTAAGAATTAGGCTTTGTCAAACGTGCCAGTTTCTTGTTTTCAATAATGTGGACTTATTGGAAAAAAATGCTTGCAGAGCATATTTGTGGTACATTGTTTACAACTTCTGAAAACTAGGATGGTTGCCGATGGATGCTTTTAGACTCTCTCTCTCTGATTGAAACTCTGTAAGGCTGAATCTAAATAAACAAACAGAGAAGGATGAGCCAATCTGATAACTTATTCAGAAGTGTGCTTTAAGTTTTTTGCAAAGCATTTCAAGTATGTCCAGGTAAATCTTTTTTGTTTAGTTTAGTTTAAGAGTTGGGAAGGATTAGAACCCCTCTTGGCTTTTATTATTATCTGGGGTTCTATTACACAGATTTCCCCTGGCTTAAAGTGGAATTCCAGGCTATGACTAACTAATCTTAGAAATGCTCCATCTCCCCTCTTAAGGCTGGATTCACACCTATACATTTTTAGTGCTTTTTGAATTTTGCAGATTTGCACTGCAGTCCATTTAACTATGGAACACGTTCTGCAGTGCAAATCTGCAAAATGCAAAAAGCACTAAAAATGCATAGGTGTGAATCCAGCCTTACACCTATGCAGACTAACCTGTGTAAGAAAGATATGCTTATATGTGCTTGCCTATTTTAAGGCTGCTCCAGTCCGGTCATGTAATCTCCCCTGTGCAGCCAGCATGGCTGAAAGGGAGAGGAGAGAGCACTTGACATTATCTGGTTATGCCTGGGAGTTGTGATGTCACCCATACATATGCCACCCTATGGCTGATCCATTGTTGAAGTTTCCTCCTCTTACCTGCAGCTGCCGCCGGCTAACACAGGGGAGTCTGATCAAGTGAAAATAGGTGTATATTTTACACCCCCCCCCCCCCCGCCATAATACTCCGGTCAGCACTCTCAGCCATTGGCCTTCTGTCAGACCGGCTGCAGTACACGCGGGTCGAATGTCGGCCGGTTTCTATTGACCCAATCGATGCCACCCGATAGTAGGCCTGCATGTATGACCCTTAAATAAGAGGGAAAATGGTGGTACATCAGTGTGTGGGGAAAGAATGCTGCTGTATCACTAGGTCACGCTGGGCACGCTCTGGGATTATGATTTTATGAATAGGCTTGTCTTTTATCTGTACACTGTAAGTAGAACTTTGATTAAATTCTATTTGGAACTCCTACGGGCTTCACTATGAGTTGCTTTCTCTATTCTCCATGTGTCAACATGGTGGGAACTCTCTAGCGTTTACATCTGGTGATCCCGTCTGTTGGAGATCTGTTATCAGTGCTTGAATGAGGAGTCTCCAAGATGTGATCACAGGAGGATTTGGTTATATGCTCACTTGTCATCTAGATCTGGTAAGGAGACTTGCTGGACATGGTGGTGCGGTGTGCCTTTCCCCTACTTCACACTGAAGCTGGTGTCGGGATATCTTCATCTTGCAATTCTGTTTATGGACTTTAGCGCTGCATTTTTTTATGTATTATATTTGTTGATCAGCAAATTTTTCCAGCTGCTACTGTTTCTCTGTGTATTAGCGCAGATTATACACCCATTTCTGCTATATCACTGGTGTTAGTCTGAGGACTGTCAGTGGGATGAAGGAGGGAAGGCGTGGCGGGCTCTGAGTGGTGCATAGAACTATAGGGATATAGGGGGCTCTGAGGGAGGAAGTGGGGCTGAAAGGGCTCATTTAGACATGCAGCTATCATTGCTGCCCCTCTAATAAATGATTGGTGGTAGAACACTTTTAAGAGGGCATTTGACAGATGGTGAGGAGGCAATGTCACCTCCTTGTTGCCTGTTTTAATCCACTGACCCACTGTGCTGCAGTGTGGCCCAAGTGCATTTTATGAAAGCATCAGGCCTGTGTGCAAGATCATTACTGCCAGAGAAACAAATGAAAAAATGGAATGTGGTTTTCAGTAGCTTTTGGTGGCTTTAGGTAGTGCCCACTGGTAACACAGTACAGTAAAGATGCCCGGCGGTTGTGGGGCTAATTGTCTTTTGTGACCATTTAGCTCCTGCTCAGCTCCTTCCAAGCAGGATTGCCACCCCCCCCCCCACATTTTTTTTTTATACTGACAAAACATCTATTAGAAACAAAGGTAATTGATATTTAAAAAATATAAACAATATGTAAACAAATGTTAACAATGTCCATACCAATTAACCACTTCCTTACTGGGCACTTAAACTCCCCTCCTGCCCAGACCAATTTTAGGCTTTTTGAATGACAATTGCGCGGTCGTGCGACGTTGTACCCAAACAAAATTTTTATAATTTTTTTCCCAGAAATCGAGCTTTCTTTTGGTGGTATTTGATATTTTATTTTTTGCGCTATAAACAAACAAAGAGCAATGATTTTGAAAAGAGAACAATATTTTTAACTTTTTTGCTATAATAAACATCCAAAAAAAAAAATATAAAAAAGAAAATTATTCATCAGTTTTGGCCAATATATATTCTTCTACATATTTTTGCTAAAAAAAAAAATCGCAACCGGCGTATTTTGATTGGTTTGCGCAATTTTTTTACTAGTAATGGCGGCAATCTGCGATTTTTATCAGGACTGCGATATTGGGGCGGACATGTCGGACGTTTTTGACACATTTTTGGGACGAATGACATTTATACAGCGATCAGAAATTTAAATGTCCACTGATTACTGTATAAATGTCATTGGCAGTGAAGGGGTTAACAGTGTTCCCTGGGTGTGTTCTAACTGTGGGGGGGATGGGCTGGTTGGGACATGACAGATCTAACTGATCCCAGTGACAGGGATCAGTAGATCTGTCATGTCCCATTCACAGAACGGATAACCGCCGTGTTTACATCGGCGGCTCCCCGTTCTGAGGCTGCTACAAGTGATCGGCGGGTCTCGGGAGGACATCGAGTCCGCCCGACCCGCAGGCACGCCCATGCAGCGTGCGGCGGCTGCTAGAGCGCGCCGCCACAGGCTGCGAGTGCGCACGGGGAGCGCACACGAGGCAGGACGTCCATGGATGTCTGCCCGGAATTTCAGAGCTGCGCTGTAGCCGTCTTTCGGCTATAGCGCAGTACTATACTGCTTAATCTGCTCGGCTTTGCAATAAAAAGTCAAACAATGTGGCAAAATCAGAGCATGACCAGGATTCTGAAAGACCTGAGGAACACTGGGACTAAGCCGAAAACAATTCCAGCAGTACATGTACTGTGTCATGGCAAATGGTAATCATGTTGGGAGTGGCATAAAAGGGGTTGATAAAACAGAACATGAGCTTAGTCCCTGTATACACTCTCCACACATGCCACAGTCCCAATTGGCAGTCTCACAGACACATATAAACCTCAGGACAAAGGATAATTTTTAAAAAATGTAAAATTTTAATTTATATATGCTTTTCTGCAAATATATAAAGTTTTGCCACACAAGTAAGGTGGATGAGGGAATCCTTCTCGCTGTGTTATTGTATTCTGACAGTGGGACTTCTTCACTAGATTGTTTTTCAGAGGGGTGGCAGTCATTGCTGCATATGTGAATGGACCCTTGGAGCAGCAAAGGGAAGGACATCTGCAAATGTCAAGGATGGGGGAGGGGGTTTAGTATGCCTGCATTTACCAATTATGACCCAAGACTGGTCTCACCAAGGCCCAGACGGCCGGGATCTAGAGCTGCTGTGTGGGCTCTAGATTCAAATCTCCCGGCTCCACTGCAAGCCCATTCATGTCAGGGGGTTGGAGTGTGGGACAGGGCAGACACAGCAGAGATAGGGCAGGGGACTGAGTAGATTCAGCCTCCTCCTCCTTAATCTCTGTAGCATTGATGTAGCATATTGTGCTGTACTGCACAGTCCTGTTCCAAGGCAGAAACACTGGCAATAACAAGAGGATTAAAGCAGCAACTGATCCAGTGCTGTTGATTAGGATTGATTACTTCTTGTGTGTAGTGTGTGACAGGGCACAGTGGCACCCCTTCCCTCTGGCCTCATGTGCCCCCACACTTTTGCACACATGATGATACAACACTAGCGTGGCAGTGTTCCATCTAATTTTTGCTGTGGCTATGAAGCAAAGCATTGGGACATGGCATGTGTACAGTCCTGAGAAGCCGCATCTCTTTGTCCAGGAAGGTTGTAAAAACATGACTCAGTTGCTTGCTTTCACTGTCCTCTATCCACCCATGTGAACAAACCTTAAGGCCTTATTTATATTTACACTTGTGTTTGGGCGGGGGGTAAAAACAGGCAATTAAGCTGTGTTGGGGGTATACACGTTTGGCAAAAATGATCCTGTCATGTTTGACAGGCCGTACAACCTGTTAAATGTAAACAATGCAAATGAAGGGCCTTTGACTGGCCTGCAACCATGCAGTTTTGGTGCAGGATTTTAGATGTTTAAAAAAAGGTGGTGAGGAGGCAACATTAAAAAAAAGTGAAAATTGATCCAATGTGAATTGCTTTGAAGGCGGCCATTGCAACCATAAACTAGCCCAGGCATTCAGCTCACAGATCCCCTGGTTATCAGAGCAGAGCGGGCAGATGGCACATCCGTGTCTGCTTACTTCCATCATCCAATCATGTGCAAGCAGAAATGCTGTTTTATTAATTTTCCTTGCATGTGATTGGGTGTTATTTGCAAAAGTGAAGCTTTACCTCATTCACTACGCTATGGAACAACTGCCCTTGCAGAGTGCAACTGCACTTTGCAAAGTTCAAGGTATATGGTTTAAAAAGAATGGACTTTTTAGGCATACTTAAAAGCAATATCACAAAATGTATTTTATTTACAAAAAATACCTAAACAAAACAATGAGTAAAACACATATACATTATTCATTGTTTGTTTACGTATCTGTTATAAATAAAATAATTGTTGAAATATGGCTTTTAAGTATGCCTGAAAAGTCCATTCTTTTTAAACCATATACATTGAACTAAACTTTATACAATAGAATATCCCTCTAGGGGTGGGACTTTTGAGGCACAAATAACAATCAAATAGTATTTTTATAAAAAGTTTATTGTTTACAATATGGGATGAAACAATTTAACCACTTCAGCCCTGGAAGGATTTACCCCCTTCCAGACCACAGCACTTTTTGCGATTCGGCACTATGTCACTTTAACTGAAAATTGTGCGGTCGTGCAACGCTGTGCCCAAACAAAATTGATGTCCTTTTTTCCGGATAAATAGAGCTTTCTTTTGGTGGTATTTGATCACCTCTGTGGTTTTTATTTTTTGCGCTATAAACAAAAAAAGAGCAACAGTTTAGTCCATATATATTCTTCAACATATTTTTGATAAATAAAATTGATTGGGAATAGATTTATGGCATTTTTATTTGTATTTTTTTTTACTAGTAATGGCGGTAATCTGCGATTTTTATCAGGACTGTGGCGGACAGATCGGACACTTTTGACACTTTTTTAGGACCAATGACATTTATACAGCGATCAGAACTTTAAAAAGCCACTGATTACTGTATAAATGTCACTGGCAGGAAAGGGGTTAAACTGTAGGGGGCAATCAAGGGGTTAAGTGTGTTTCCTCACTGTGTTCTAACTGTGTGAGAGCTGGGCTGGCAGGGGCATGACAGATCTAACTGTTCCCAATCACTGGGAACAGTAGATCTGTGTCATGTCCCCTGACAGCACGGGGATTTACATCAGCAGACCTCCGTTCTGCCTCTGTAACATGTGATCGCGGGTTGCCGGTGGACATCGAGTCCACCCGACCCACAGGCACGGTGATTCACGCAGGAGAGCCTACCTGTCGCTGTATAACGGCGGTGGCTGGTCGGCAAGCAATTAATGTAACACATAGATAAGCATAAAAATTTGACATTTTATGGATTATACCCAAATCTATACAAAATAGGTGTCCGTTAATTGTGTCAATTTTGAATAGATTTGGGTATAATCCATAAAATGTCCAATTTTTATGCTTATCTGTGTGTTAAATTGTTTATCCTATATTGTAAATAATACATTTTGTATAACTTTTTATAAAATACTATTTGATTGTTATTTGTGCCTCAAAAGTCCCACCCCTAGAGGGATATTCTTTTGTATTGAGACTTAGGGATGATGGCACTTTATCCACTATAACCCGACCCTTCTTGAACTAAACTTTAGGACGTGGTATAGAATACACTGCTATGCTGGCCACAGTGCCACTCTGTGGTGATAGCGTTTACCAATAATCAATGTGCTTTGCAAAGTGCAAAGCCTATTTGCCTTTAGTAAATCAAACCCAGTATATATCTTCTGCAATAAATGTTCCTTCTGCCTGCTGGCATGCTTTTAGATGGTATGCTGTGCCACACATGCACAGCTCAACCCACAATCTCCGCATGCTTTGAGTGCTGGGAGGAATTAACTCCCATGCCCATATGCAGGAGTTATATCATTGTGGGTTGGCCAATCAAAGGCATAAAACACATACTAAGACCAATGAAAAAATGTCAGCAACAATGAGGGTGCTTGTGGGTGTCGCATTGTTGGAGGGAAAGTAACTGCAGTGGACTTTAGTTTTTTTTGTTTCATTTTAACAGCATGCTGTGTTGTCACTAGAAAAAAAATAAATGTTCTACAAAAATTAATTTGCTTTACAATGGCTTATTAAAATTAGTCTTTTCTTTTCTTCTTGTCTGAAAACTTTTCACAATGCAGGTTGTTTGACAAGTTATCATATTGGATACATGACTGTAACTAGGAAAAT
The DNA here is from genome assembly GCA_018402905.1 of Glandirana rugosa. Taxonomy (NCBI): domain Eukaryota; kingdom Metazoa; phylum Chordata; class Amphibia; order Anura; family Ranidae; genus Glandirana; species Glandirana rugosa. The sequence goes on from BLSH010029916.1 coordinate 1,895,346, forward strand.
AGCATCTCATTTTTATGCAGTGGCATATTTAAATTGTGTGCCTGTTTCCTGTGGTTTATGAAATCTGGTATACAGTATGCTAAGGAATCTATGCCAAATAAAAAGAAAATAACAGTTACTCTGGTGCCAGTAAAGAAAGAAATCGAAATCTAATTTATAAATATACTGCAAGTAGACGCACATACAAAAATTTAGGTTTTAACCATTTAACTACTCATAGCATATGAAGACATTAAACCAACTGAGCCTCACATCACAGGAATCTCAAGCTGGCCAAAAAGGAACTACTGTAAGGTATTTTAGTGTTTAGTGCTATTGTTTTTCATCAAGATCAACTGATGCTGTGGATCTCTTTCTGCTGTGCCTTTCATCTTTCCCCACAGCCATGACCTACTGCATTAATTGGGTTTGCCCATATACTGTACTTACCACTCTCTAATGTCCGTAACTAGCTGTAAGTGCCTTCTAAGTATCAGGATACCAAAAGGGAATCAGTGACCATGCTGAACAAACAAAAGCAATGTAAGACGCATATTAGATAAATTCTATTCTTATGATTCATTTTTTGAGTTTATTCATGATCATTATGCAGAGACATAGGGCTCAATAATCTTTATATATAAGGTAACCCTATTGTGAAGGAACCATCCAGCACCCAGCTTGGGTGCCTTCGTTAAGATATAGCTTCCTCCAGTCTGGACCTAGGAACCAGGTATTATAGCTGAGCACCCAAGACTAGGCTACACTAGCTTAGATGCAAACTGGAACTCTTTATTGAAAATTCACACAGAATATATAGCACAGAAGATCAGGTTGCATTGAGCTGATCATATTAACATCTGCTCTGAGTCTTACAGGCTAAAGCCGTCATTGCTGGTTTGGGCACAGAGGCCCCAAATATGTATCTGGGTCCTCCAGTTCCAAGAATCTGTGTGTTTTGAGGAGACATGGATTTGAATCTGAAGCAAGACCACTCCAAGGGTCCCCCAGGCACACACCTCCCAAAGAGTATTGCTCTCTTAAAAGCCAGGGCCCATAGTCAGTAGGCAAGAGGCCACCCTGCAGTCCCCTCCAAAAGCCCCTGTCCTGGTTGGGTCTCTCACATTTTTCCCCCAACCAAAGTAGACTAACTAGGTCCCAGACCTCCACCTGGTCTGGACATGTGTTAATCAGGCACAGTGAACCCACATAGTCAGTCCACATGATCTCCATTCTTAGCTGTAGTGAATAGTTGTCATTGGTAGGTGTGGGAGAGATGTTGTAATATCTCTGTCTGGTTGCCAGCACTTCAGCTGGGTGGTTTTTACCATTCTGGGGCTCAGCCTGCTGCTGGGGAGAGGGGCCAACTGTGAAGCTGTGGAGACACTGTAGATGCTAGGCAGATGCCAGCGGTACTCTGCCCTGTTGTCAGCACTTCAGCTGGGTGATCTTTACTGTTCTGGGGCTAGGTCTGCTGGTGGGGAGAGGGGCTCCCTGTAGCTGTAGAGACACTATAGGTGGTAGGCAGAGGCCAGCGGTGCTCTGCTCTGTTACCAGCGCTTCAGCTGGGAGTAGGAGCTTCACTACAACAGCTGGTCGCTGGGGAGAGGGGCCACCTCCTGGCTCCCTGGAACTCTGGATTTGTTGCCAGTGCTGGGCAGAGGTTGGTAGCAGGCCAGCCAGGGCTTCTGCTGGGGGCCCAACATCATCTACTCTGGCTAAATGTTGAGCAGGGAGGCTGGCTTACTTTGCTCCTAGACTGTGGATCTGCCGCTGGGGAGGGAGGATGACCACCTCCTCTCCATGGTCCTTGGCCTGCTGCTGGGAAGGGGGAATGGCTTCCTCCCTTCATCTCAAATTGCTGCTGGGGAGGGAGGATGACCACCTCCTCTCCCGACCTGTAGATCTGACGCTGGGGAATGAGGATGGCTTCCTCTCCTCCCTGGTCTTTGAACTGCCCCTGGGGATCCCAGCAGCTCATCCAGCTGCAGAGTTAACATTTTTTCTGGTACTGTCTTCAAGGTGCATGGATCTTTGCTGGGGAGGGAAGACAGTTTCCTCCACTCTGGCTGACTGTTGGGGAGGGAGGACAGCTTCCTCCACTCCTGGACTGTGGATCTGCTACTGGGGAGGGAGGACAACCATATCCTCTCCTTGGTCCCTGGCCTGCTGTTGGAGAAGGGGCATGGCCTCCTCCCTTCCTTGCATCTGTCACGATCCCGGTGGTGGAGTCTGTCTTGTGCAGGGAACAACCGCTCTTGCGCACCCAATTCAAGGACCCCTGGTAGAGCAGACAGGAAGTCCAAGAGTGCGGGATGGTCCAGATGGTCGTGCAGATCAGAGGGAAAGACGTGCAGGCTGGGTCGGCAACAGGCAGGCTGTGCGGTACAGATGGGTCAGGCAGAAGAGTGGTCAAGTCCAAGCAAGGTTCGTTATCAGGCTGGCAGCAGAAGTACAGGAGGATCAGACAATCGGATGGTCGTGGAAAGCCGGGGTCGATGCAGGCAGCAGATCAGCAGGTCTGGTCAGGCCGGGTTAAACAGGAAACAGATAGTAGCACAGGAACAGAGGTTTGAGCTGGGGCTCACAGGTCACAGACGCTGTAGAACGGACAGCACTTGCTGCTGGGTCCTGAAAATTCAAATAGGGCCGCTTGGCGCCATTTCTGGCGCGTGCACCACCGCGGAAACAGCAAAGGAGCACCCGGATTGAGTGCTTTACCTAACATTGCCCCCCCCCAAGGGGCAGCCTCCAGATGCCTTGCCGGGTGCCGCCATCCTGGCGGTTTCTCCTGCAGGCCTGGATTATTCTAGGTGTGTGGATGTTCCCTTCTGACTCCCAAGAGTTTTCTTCAGGACCATACCCTTTCCACTTTATCAGGTACTGGGTAGATCCAGCCCTCCTCCAACAGTCCAAAATGGCTTCTACCTCAAACTCCTCCTCTCCATTTACTAGAATTGGATCTGGTGGGCCTGTCCTCCATGCTGGGAACACAGGTTTCAGTAGTGAAATATGGAAGACCGGGTGGATCCGTAGGGAAGAGGGAAGATCCAATTAGATCACCACCCTGTTGATTTTCCTCCTGATTGAAAATGGCCCCATGAATCTTCGGCCTAGCTTCTTTGAGGGGCAAGCAAGCTTAAGATTCCTGGTGGACAACCAGACGCGATCACCCGCCTGGAGCCTAACTCCCCCTGCCATCTTTGTCAAAAGCTTCCTTGTTTAGTTCCTGAGTCCTTGATAGGTTTTCCTGTAGGAATTTGCTGTTAGCCTGAAGGAAGCTTGTTATATCCTGTGCTGCAGGAACGGGCTCTCAGTGTTCAGCTCAGGCAAGAATGTGGGGTGAAACCCATAATTGGCCCAGAATGGGGACTGCTGGGTGGCCGAGTGGATGGTGTTATTATAAGCAAACTCGGCCAGCGGTAGCAGTGCAACCCAATAGTTTTGATAGAGCGATGAAAAGCAGCGCAGGTACTGGTCTAAAGTCTGGTTCATTCTCTCTGTCTGGCCATTAGTCTGTGGGTGATAAGCAGATGAGAATGCAAGCTCAATTTCCAAAGCTGCACACAGAGCCTTCCAGAATTTAGATGTGAACTGGACCCTGTGATCGGATACAATATTACTAGGTATTCCGTGTAGCCGGACTATTTCTTTAATGAAGGTATTAGCCGTCTCAGCCGCTGTAGGGGTCCCCTTCATAGGTAGGAAATGTGCCATCTTCGTCATGCGGTCCATGACCACGAAGATGGTGGAGTATCCTTCCGACGGGGGTAATTCTACAATAAAGTCCATAGCCAGTTGCGACCATGGGCGCTCGGGTATTGGAAGAGGGTTCAGGAGGCCCCAGGATTTGGCCTTATCTGTTTTATTCCGAGCACAAATGGGACAGGCACTGACATATTTCTTGCAGTCTTCTGTAACATTCGGCAACCAGAAGGATCGGGAGAGAAGCTCAGCTGTTTTCTGCGAGCCAAATTGTCCGGCCAATTTGTGGTCGTGGCAGAAACCTAGGATCCTGAGGCATAGGCTTACTGGAACAAACAGTTTGTGACCGAACCACCATAGGCCATTCTTGATGGTCAGTCTGGTGTCGCTGGGGTTAGTGGATCCGGCCAGGTCTCGCCGTATTTGGGACAACACATCCTCGTTGGTCAGCAGGAAGTTCCTTGCCGGGAGTATAGTGTCAGGCGGAGCGGCATTTCCTGGCTCAGAGAACATCCTGGAGAGAGCATCAGGCTTGCTGTTTTTTGATCCTGGCCGGTAAGTCAGGTGGAAGTGGAACCTGGAGAAGAAGAGGGCCCAGCGGGCCTGCCGGGGTTTCAGTCTCTTGGCCGTTCTGAGGTACTCCAGGTTCTTGTGGTCCCTGTACTCCCTCAAGTAGGTACCGCCATTCCTCTAGAGCCGACTTTATGGCCAGCAGTTCCCTATCTCCCACGTCGTAGTTCCTCTCTGGTGCCAACAGCTTGCGGGAGAAGAAAGCTACTGGGTGGAGCAAGGCCTTCGTGCCTTGGTGCTGGGAGAGGATGGCCTCTACTGTGGTTTCTGAAGCGTCCACCTGAAGGACGTACGGTAGTGCCGGGTCTGGGTGCTTCAGGATGGGAGCAGACGTGAACAGGGACTTGAGTTTCTGGAAGGCAGTTTGGGCTTCGGGGGACCAACGGAACCGGACGTTCTGTTTGGTCAACTGCGTGATTGTTTCCACGATGGCTGAGAAGCCTTTGATGAACTTTCTATAAAAGTTTGCGAAGCCCACAAACCTCTGAACTCCCTTTCTGTCTGTCAGTGCAGGCCATTCCAGAATAGTGGAGACTTTTTGAGGGTCCATATGGATGCCCGTAAAAGAGATGATCAGTCCCAGAAAATGCATGCTAGGTTGCTCAAAGGAACACTTCTCCGCTTTCATGTACAGGCCATGTTGCCGGAGGCGACCCAGAACTTTGGCGACATGGATACGGTGCTCCTCGAGGGAGGAGGAGAAGATTAAAATATCATCCAAATAGATGATCACAAACAGGTCGAGGAAGTCCCGGAATACGTCATTTACGAAATGCTGGAAGGTCGCAGGGGTATTGCATAGACCAAAGGGCATCACCAGGTATTCGTAATGACCAAAGCGGGTGCGGAATGCTGTCTTTCATTCATCTCCTTCCCGGATACGAATGAGGTTGTAGGTCTGCAAGTCAAGCTTAGTGAAAATAGTTGCTGCCCCTAACCTCTGAAACAATCCCGGGACCAAGGGTAGAGGGTACTGAATTTTGATAGTCATCCAGTTGAGTTCCCGGTAGTCTATGCATGGCCTGAGTAAGTGATCCTTCTTCTCCACGAAGAAGATGCCAGCCCCAGCAGGAGACCTAGAGAGTCAGAGGAACCCTTTCACTAAGTTCTCATCGAGGTAGGCCTTGAGGGTCGCTAATTCGGGTTCAGAGAGGGGATAAATACTTCCGAAGGGCACTTCAGCCCAAGGCAAAAGTTCAATGGGGCAGTCGTAGGGTCTGTGTGGTGGTAGTTTGTCAGCCCCATTTTTACTGAAGACATCCAGGAATGAATGGTGGACCAGGGGAAGGAGGGAACGGATGTCAGGTTCATTATCAGAGTCTAGGCAGTTTAGTGGGGGAACTGCTTCCCCTCTGGAGGTTAGACAGTGCTGTTGGCAGTAGGGTGACTGGAATTGGATGGTCCCAGTGATCCAATCAATGCTGGGATTGTGTGCCCTGAACCATGGTAGACCCAAAATAATGGAACAGAGGGGAGAGGCAATGGCATCTAGCTGCAAAAGTTCTTGATGTCCTTCTGGTATAGAGGCAGGAAGAGGGACAGTCTCATGGGTGACGATTCCGGATTTAATATGAGAGCCGTCTGCCAATTTGATCACCATCTTGTGTGACTTTGGTTGTAGTGGGATGCGGTGCAGTGCTGCAAAGTCCTAATCAATGAAGCAACTGCTTGCTTCAGAATCAAGGATGCCTGGGACTGAGGTATTCCCTCCAGGAAGCTGCAAGGAGAGGAGAAGAGTGAAATGAGCAGTAGGACTGGAAGAGCAGGGGTAAACCATTCTGGGTAACTGAGGAGCACTTACCGCGATTGGCGGGGCGCATCCTGACCACATGGCCTGGTTCGCCACAATACAGGCATAGGTTCATGGAGAGGCGACGATGCCTTTCTTCTGCGGTGAGCGATGGGTGGAGCAGCCCAATCTGCATAGGCTCTGAGGAGTCCTGTGGAGAGGAGAAGGTCACTGGGCTGAGCATAGGCGGATTCGGGTAACTGGGGACCCGTGGAAGCATCCAGGTGGGGCGCGACTGCCCTGATGATCTCTCGACTCGGCGCTCTCTGAGGTGCCCATCGATGGAAATGGCCAGGTTGATCAGTGCCTCCAAGGTCCGAGGCACCCACACTTGTGCCAGCTCGTCCTTTAAGGGTTCGGATAGTCCCATGCGAAATTGAAAGCATAGAGTGGCACTATTCCAGGCTGTGTTGGCGCTCCAGCGCCGGAATTCTGAAACATAGTCCTCCACTGGGTGGTGACCCTGCTGGAGTGTGTGCAGGGTGGCCTCGGCCGTAGCAGCCTGGTGGGGTTCCTCATAAAGTTGCGCCATGGCTTGAAGCAATGAGGCCGATGTGGCGACCTTCGGAGCATTTTGTTCCCAAAGTCTATGGGCCCCGGCCTGGGGCTCATTCTGCAGCAAAGAAATGATGAAGCCCACCTTAGTGGCTTCGAGGGAGAAGGTGCGTGGCTGGAGTCTGAAATAAAGTTCACACGCAGTCCGGAAGGCCCGGAACTTACGTCAGTCCCCGGAAAACTTGTCGGGCAATGGGACCTTGGGCTCTGAGGGCAGGGACATGATGGTACAACCTGCAGCTGGCGCAGCTCCAGTGGCTGGGGAAGCTGATAGCTCTTGTACCTGTTCCTCCAAGCGGGTATAGCCCTCTTGTAGATTCCTGACCGCTTGTGTAAGACCCGCAAGGTGCGCACACAGATCATCCATGGCGGAGCGGGTTCCCTGCGCAGACTCAGTCATGGCTGTCCATTACTGTTACGGTCCTGGTGGTGGAGTCTGTCTTGTGCAGGGAACAACCGCTCTTGCGCACCAGATTCAAGGACCCCTGGTAGAGCAGACAGGAGGTCCAAAAGTGCGGGATGGCACGAGGGCCGGATGGTCACTGGTCATGATCCAGGTGGTCGTGCAGATCAGAGGGATGGTCTTGCAGGCTGGGTCGGCAACAGGCAGGCTGTGTGGTACAGATGGGTCAGGCAGAAGTGTGGTCAAGTCCAAGTAAGTTCGTTATCAGGCTGGCAGCAGAAGTACAGGAGGATCAGACAATCAGATGGTCGTGGAAAGCCGTGGTCGGGGCAGGCAGCAGATCAGCAGGTTGGGTCAGGCCGGGTCAAACAGGAAACAGTAGCACAGGAACAGAACGCGCGCTGGCGCGCGCACCACCGCGTGAACAGCGAAGGAGCACCCGGACTGAGTGCTTTTCCTAACAGCATCTCTGACTTCCACTGGGAAAGAAGGGCCACCACCTTCTCACCCTAGGCCTTTGGAACAGCCACGGGTGTGGGACAGATGTCTGCAGAGCTCTGCCTTGATGCCATCTCTTCTGCTGGAGGTTCACTGGGCTGCTCTTCCTCAGCAGAAAATCTATTAAATCCCCAGTCTCTGGAATTATTGAAAATCCAGGACACAGGCTGGCGGCACTTGTGCCCAGTGCCAGCGCTTCGGTGGGTGACTCATAATCCATAACATCCATGGGTGCTGTGGCATACTGTTTAGCTTTGTCAAACAGTCTTTTGTATGCTTGTCCCAGCTCCCATTCTTGTGTAACTATAAATTCCAAGTCCCTTCTCAATCTGAGCTCACTGGGAAGTTCCAACTCCCTAAAATCTCAGATGTCCTCCCATCTCCTCTCAGCTGCACTGAATGTGGATCCTCCTGAAGCATCTCAAATATCTATCAGGGCTGCCTGTTAGTAAAAATGCCTCTTGTGTTTCCACGGTGGCGCGCGTTCACGTGCGCGTGCGCCTGTGCGCGTGTGCGCGCGCCCGTGCGCGCGCACGCGCCGGAAACGACGCCTGGCGGCTCTATTTAAGTCAGCAGAGCCTGCTGGCCTTTGCTGTCCTCTCTACAGCGTTTGGCTCCTGTGACCCCGGCTTTACCCTGAGAGACTTCCTGCACCTGTGACCCCGGCTTCCTGTTTGACCCGTCTGCCTGCTGCCTGCCCTGACCTTCTGCCTGCCTCTGACTATGCCTCTGCCTGATCCTCTGAACCTTCTATTGCCCGCACGTTGCCGATCCTGCCTGTACCCCACTACCCGCTTGCCCGAACCACCTGTACCGCACTGCCAGCCTGTTACCAACCCAGCCTGTATCACCGACCATCCACCTGCATGAGCTTCAGCGGACCATCACCTGTCATCTGTGACCTAGTCCAGCCCTCGTGCCCCCCTGTGCTCCAGAGTTACCTGTCTCCACTACCAGGGGCTCTTGAACCAGGGCCGCAAGGGAGGTTGCCCCCCATAAGTCAGACTCAACCATCAGTTACGTGACACTGCCATAGTCATAGCCTTTTAAGGGATGGGTCCCATGGACACACTTGGGTAGCATACCATCACAACACCCAATAAACCATCTTCCAGCACCATTTCCATCTGGACCAGCCTTTCCAGCTCAGTCAGCCATTCTTCCCGAGGGTGCTCTCCTGTGAATGGTATACACAAGTCCAACTGCAGCCAGTACTATTCCATGAATGTAGGGAGGACCTTTCCTTAAAGCGGAGTTCCACCCAGAAATTTTTTTTACTTCATTCAAGTCTTTTGCCTATATAGACTTACCGTTGAAGGAAAAAAAAATGTTATACTCACCCTAAGTCGCTTGTTGCTAGGTGGTTTCTGTATTCTGCCCTTATTTGGTCCTAGGCTCCTTTTGACTTCCTGCTTCCCCTGGCTTCCTGGGAGCTGTGACTCGTCATTTCCCAGGAGTCAGTGGGCTTCCCTGTACTGTAAAATCCTGTTATTTCCAGACAGGAAATGACACGATTTAAGGCGGACCGAGATCGAGGAGTGCATGATGGTTACCCACCATGCACTTCTTTCAGGAAGAGATGACAGGAGACCCAGGATGGGCTTCAGATGCCCTCACCTAAAATGGAAAAGTCCAGCAGTGAGAGAAACAAAATTGTGAGTAAAAATACATGTAATTACTAGGCGGTTTGAAAGTAAGGAAACAAAAGGTTACATCTATTTAGTATTAAAAGAGTGGATTCCAAAAAAATAAAAATTCTGGGTGGAACTCCACTTTAATAGTCTTGCTCCACTTGGAGAGCCTCCATGCAGAACTCTATGCCCTCTATGCCTCTATGCCCTGGAAAGAACCAGGCTCTCCATACTGGGCGAACATCTTTTGCATCCACCACTGGAACTCCACTTCCATGGCGACCGACTCCTGGAACACTTCTTTGGCATGACCCGACACTGGGTCCCATTGGTGGTTTGGACTGCTTGTAAGGAGGAAGCAGATCCCACCGCTGCCAAGCATATGTGCCTCCTGCTCGCCAAACCATTCCAGCAGGCCGAGAGCTAATACCAGCCCTTTTACCCCAAGCATCATACACAGACAAGATGTTGAGTTAAAACCAAAGGAATGACTCTTTATTGAACACAAATACAGCTTTTTACACACTTCAAAAGTAGGCCAGTCACCACATACAAAAAAACAATAGAACAATAAAACAAAATGTTACCCAAAACATCACACAATGCATAGATAACGAGTAGTGTTGAGCGAACCCGGACTGTAACGTTCGGGTCCGTACCGAACTTTAGGGTGTCCGTGGCACGGACCCGGACCCGGACATTTCAAAAATCGTTCGGGTTCGTGGGATTTCAAGCCATGCCTGGGCTTGCAATGTCAGGCCCAAGCGAGTTGTGATGAGCAATAGATACGTAACACACTACAAAACCCATTGTAAAACAAAATAACAAGATAACAAAAAAACATACACCACTGACCGGATGAAAACTTCACACATTTTTCGACATAAACACAAGTTATTTCTCAGTAAGGAAACCAAAATTGAGTTGTAGAACAGACACATACTACGAACCCCATTTTCCCGACCATAATCGAGAGCCGGACGACCTTACCAAACCGCTCGTCCTCCGTGTATACGAACCGTCGCCACCCTAGACGAA